>JAUCMX010000014.1:7465732-7483232 GCA_033459395.1 Hemibagrus guttatus | reverse complement strand
AACAGACAGACAGAAGGATAGCGAGGCAGATAGACAGATAGATGGACAGACAGACATACAGATAGATAGACAGGCAGATAAACAGATAGATAGACAGACAGACGGATAGATATACAGATGGATAGATATACAGACAGATAGATAGATAGATAAATAGACAGACAGATAGACAGACAGATAGAAAGATAGACAGATACAGATAGACAAATAGATAGACAGACAGGCAGACAGACAGACAGACAGACAGACAGACAGACAGACAGACAGACAGACAGACAGATAGATAGATAGATAGATAGATAGATAGATAGATAGAGCTAAATTAAAAAAGGTTGTCACCAAAAAGACTTGTTCAGAAATTTTAATAAAGATTTCTTTTGAAATAGCAAATCTCCCCAAAAGCTTTACAATGGAAAATAAAGTGTTAATCTCTCCATGATGGTGAAATAACTTTTAATTCCAAATGAATGACATTATAGAGGAAATATTCAGAATTTACAGCCATTTGATGAATGAGAAACAAAAACAAACAAACACCCAAACAAAAGCTCACTGTTGTTAAACAAATACTTCTTTATTGAAATTGAGTTTCTTGTTTCTTTCTCAAGGAGTATGGAGAGATGACAGACAATACATGTGGCAACCCAACTGTTCTTTCCTGAAATACACACCATTCAGCTCCAGTCTTCATTCATTCATCACACAGATGGACAGACAGCCATGTAGCCAGACACACACACACACACACACACACACACACACACACACACACACACACACACACACACACACACTGCATACAAAAAGGTTTGTGCATATGTTTCATCTTCACTAGCATCGTCTCCTACCCATTTTGCTGGGCTGACCATCCATTTCTACACACAAATTCTCAGTCACATTTTACACAATGCACTTTCCTCATTATGAAATCATAGAGGTTCATTTTAATATTTATAAAATAATGTAAACACAAAACATTGATCTGTTTGCACTGTTTGCTGACTTCATACTATTCTCCTTTTTCGCAAATACTGTTAGTGAGAGCAAATTTGTTTTTGTACAAATATTTTGTCTCTTTTATTATAGCGATTTTAACTCTTTATTATTTATAAAACACTTGCAAATGAATAACACAGGCTCATTAACAGTGTTAACTTAAGAACATAAGAAAATAATGTAGACGTTTCCATGAAGGTCATGTAGATGTTTCCATGACCTTCAGTAGGAATTAGTGTTTATTTTGAAATCCCAGCACGATTCAATTGATTAGTTACATAATTTAATTTTATTTCAAGACTGATCTGATCTGAGTGATCTGATCATTAATTATTAATGATAACATTAGCATAAGTAAACACACCAACACACATTTAAGGAGCACAATGGGAGAGAAATCAAATATTTTATTTTTTAGGTAAAGTCGGTAAAAATAAGATAAACATGACAATGACAATGCAATATGTGTGTGTGTGTGCACTATAGAGGACCAGATAGTAAATAACTTAATCTAAAATAATAGTAACTAAGAAATCTTTGATTAAAAATTCTCATTAAAAATAATTTTCTTAATTGTTAATTTATAATGTATTTATTTTGTATTTATTTTTGATTATTTCTGATTTTTTCCTATATTCAGATTTTTTTCTAATTAAAATAATTACATTTTATTTATTTATTTATTTATTTATTTATTTATGACATTCGGTATCTTTTTCCAGTTCTTAATTTCTTTACAACAATCAACACCAAATATTTTGGTGCCCCACAGTGGTCTGTGGTGGTACTGCAGAATAAAAAAAAATATTTTACTCTAAATTAACTGATAAAAAATAAATTACATATAATTCAACAAATACAACTCTTATCGTTGAAATATTGTTATTGTCATTTATTTAGTGAAATTTTTTTTGTTTAAGTCTACTTTTGATGATGCTATTAATTGTGTTGGATGGAAAATCTATGCACATATAAAAGCACTGTTTTGTGAATCGCTCAGCGAGTAGCTTCTTCCTTAGTACTTTGTGAAGCTGCATTAAATATAAATATGTACATTCTCTCTGATTAGGAAATTGTCCAAATTTCAGTTTATCATAGTCAATTATATATATATATATATATATATATATATATATATATATATATATATATATATAATTTTTTTTTTATTTAAGAGATATGCAGATATGACACTGAACCAAAGCATATTCCCTTTGCACAAAAATACAAACACCTTTACATCAGAGTCATAAAGTTCTACAGGTCCTAGCTGAGCCGCCTATCTGGAAGTCTGACCATTTACCAGTCTTAAAGGGACAAAAAGCATGTAACTGCATGATTTAGATTGTAGTCTCATATCACCACTCTTATTCAATGCCACAGGAAAATTTTATTCTTTTTAATCTCTCTTCACCTCTGTTTTTTAATCTCTTAAAAAATACAGTATAGTTCCATTTCTCTGTCTCTCCATAATACTCCATAAATAAACTCCATACTCTAGTTTTATCCATCTTCAGACATCATAGCAGGTTAAAGTTACCGCTTGCTATATAGGAATGCATGTGAGAGTGTATCATAATGTTCTGTCTTCTTGTCTAATCTATTCACCTCTCCTTCCATTTCTGCTCAGATCTCTGCGTTACCGTCTCATTGGCAAATGAAAGAAAGAGCTAAAAGCAAAACAAGATGGTTTCAAACAAAAAAACTGAGACTCACAGAGTACGTAAATATTTAGAATACCACTAGTGGGCGTCAGAAATGGTGTGAATCCTCACCCCCTTTTTATGGGTCCTCAACAATTACGATTCTGATTTGTTGATTTTTTTTTTCTCAAGCTTCTGTATCATCCAGATCTATAAATCCATTGTGAAAAGTTACTTCATATTTACGACATCTCCATGTGTCTCTCTCATGCACAAACACTGTGCCACTGCATCGCATTAACCTTGAGTTTCTCAAAAACCTGTTTTTTTTTAACAATCCAATGAAGGGAGGAGCTGCTCCTAGTCTCCACCCCTTTTCCTCAGTAGACTTTGCTATTGGCTGCTTGTTCTCTGTGTAACATTCCCTAGGTGTGATCTGAGTCTAAGTCATTGTTGTACAGATCAATAGTGTGGTCAGTAGTTGAAGTTTTGCCTGTATTGTATCTTGACTGGTCCAGGATAAGAATATCATCCACCTTTTCAGACTTTTCCAACATGCTAGCGATGTTAGAGGAGTTTTTTGAGTAAGTGCGGCTGAGAGAATTGGCTGGGTGTTTGGTTTCATCCAGGTTGCTTATGATACCCTGCTGTATGGGGTGGTCCTGATTACATACACTGCCAGATTGTTTGACCTGGACACGTCCAATTTCCTCCAAGGCACTGGCCAGAGAGTCCAGATCTCCAAGTTCCTGATGTTGAGCTTCCCACAAGCACAGAATCGCCGCTGAGGGACTGGATTGCCGTGCAAAATAACCCAGATTTCTGAAGAATGAGAATTACGATAGACAATGTAGATTGTGTTAATAAACAAGACAGAAATTACTGGTTTAGTATGTTATAAATACATAAACAATCAGAGAACATGGACAAAAGTTGTTCGTTAATAAACATATTTTCATATTCATTAACATACTGTACTAAATAATAAAGACATCAGAATTCTAAGATGCAAAATGGTATAATAAAAGATCCCAGGAATAAAACTCATGAGGCAATGAATAAATTATAGCAGGCAGCTATCCAAAGCTTCAGGGTGGATATAAATAATTATGTCTCTTGCATAAAGTAGAAGAAAGGTCAACACTTGTGCTAATTATGTTAATACATATTAATGAATCATGTTAATAAACTGATATTACAGCAATAAAAACATTAGAATACAACAGCGACACAATTCATAACTGCAGTGAAGATCCCCATGACTGTGCCATGCTGTGTCACTGGGACCTTGTCCGACTAAGGCCATCCTACTTCCTGATGGCCCTGGTCAGGCCATGTGCACTCCTGAAGACCCACATAAAAGGTGGAATGTGACTTCTCTGGTAGCAAAAACCTAAGTTAGTAAATCCACTTTAGTCTGGTACCAAGCTTCTTGCCTGGTATTCTGGAATCACCACATAAACAGGTCTCTGGGTGACAGGCTACGCCCCAGTCTAAAGCCTTGCAGTCAGAGCTTGTCTTAGATGACAAGAGAGTTGCCTCTATGAGATTATGACTCATTAAGACTGCTGATTTTGCAGTTCATTGTATTCAGTTCTTTGTAAATGGTGGATCGGTGTTTCTGAGGGTATGTCCTACTGACTCCATAGTGTTATTGGGAGATATAACAGCTCATGTTGGGAATGATTTAGATACTTGAAGGGATGGAATTGAGAGGAACCCAATTAGAGAAATGTAATTAGACTGTTGCCACAGATTGCCAATAACAAACACTGTGTTTGAACACAAAGATGCTCATTAGTGTAATTGGTACTAGAGCATTTTCAATCGTATCATCAGCCTTGAGGCCATATGTTTTGGACACTTGAGTAAAAAGTGGGCAAAGATGTTAACTAATCAGCCATTGGTTGTGTGTGGTGAGAGAGTGGTGAGATAGAGTCCTTACATTAGGTGCTAGGAGGAATATTCTGGTACATCCCAGAGAGCACACCCAAGTTGCTGCACACAACGAGGGTTTGACAGAAGGTTTGGTGAGAGAGACAAAATTAACCAACACTTCTGAAAAAACTGTCTTGTACCAAGTGAAGTCAACGACATTGTGTCTGAATGGACCATGTTCAAGTCTTCAATCATAGAGGTAGTAGAAAGTGCCCTTTGCTGAAAAGGCTGACAGAGGCTGTCAGGAAGGATATGTTAGGAAGATACTTAGCATGCTTTGGTGGACACCTGTGGTCAGGGAAACCCTCCAGATGAAGGAGGCCTTCTAAATAATACCCACAGGAGACTCTCCTGATTCAAGTGAAAGGTATAGGAAAGGCAGTAGGGCTTCAGCAAAATCAATTGCAGAAGCAAAAGCTCAGGAGTTCTGAGAAGCCATAAAATATGGAGCTTGCAGAGGAGATGAGACTATACACAAGCTCACAAGAAAGTGCAAGAGAAAGCAGATATCTATTGGGGATATTGCTGAGTGATGGAAGGAGCATGGACGAACTCCTTTACTTAGAAGACTTGCTGTCCATTCAGGAAGCAGTGCCAGAAATTTTTTTTTTTTTGGAATCCATCTCTGCAGCTGAGGTTTCTTTGGCAGTTAGAAATGAAAAAGTGGCAGGACTGCATGGGTGGATGAGACCTGGCCAAAGAATTAATTGGAGTATGTTGAGGCTGTGTGGATAAAATGACTCTTCGATTGCAAGGTCTGGGGTCTTTTAGACTATTAAGAGTTGGTATTTTTCAAAAAATGTGATGAGATGGGTCTTACAATTATACAAAAATCACATTTCTCAAGTCCACTTTGAGAATTTAACCTAAGCTTCAAACCGAACCTTTATTATTCCGACCATGGACCAGCTCTTTAGTCTTGCACAACTTTTGGGGGTTGTCGTGGAAATATGATACCGTACATACATATATTTAATGCTTCTGGAAAAGTCTTTGAGATTGTATGCCTGGGCATTTGTTGTGGGAAGTACTGCAGGAACAGTGTCTGGTTTTCATGGACAGGATAACAAGACGCAGTAAAGTCTGGAGTGGTTTCCAGTACAGGGGGGTTAAGGTAACATTCCTGCAAAGATGTTTTTGGCACCCTTTGGTATAGACCACTGATTTTCCCCGTTCAGCATTTTTCTGCTGAGTGTGAAGTCAGGACCTTCAAGGCTGAGGCCTCGAATAGTGTGATATATTTTTTTCAGGTGAGGTTGAAGACCTGGCTCCTGCTGGAACAGTTTAAGTACCTTCATATATGTTTTCTAAAAAGAGAGATAAAAAAGAGGTCCGGGTAGAGCGGCTCTTCTATAGTCCCTGCACTGAACTGTGGAGGTGAAAGAGAAGATCAATTATCAGATTTTCAAGCTTTCTGTTAACCAATTAAAACATGTCACTTGTAGGACATGACCAGCCTCCTGGTGGTCCAGAGGCAGGATCCTGTGCTCATTTCCGTGGGGGCGCTAACCCGTGGGGGAGCTAACCCAGCCACTGAAGAGTTAATTCTCAGTGCCGGTCCCAAGCCCGGATTAAATGAGAGGGTTGTGTCAGGAAGGGCATCCGGTGTAAAACCTGTGCCAAAACGAAACATGCAGACTAAATAATCTGCTGTGGCAACCCTGAACAGGGAGCAGCCAAAGGAACAACAACAACTTGTAGGTAGTGACCTACAAGGAATAGGAATAAGGTGTAGGAAGAAGGTCATTCTGCGCTAAATGCTGCACTAATTCTCCGTGATTGCATTTTATTTCACAGTCTGGTAATTAGCTAATATGTAATTACAATTAAATAATAACTATTACTATTAGTAAGCAATTACTTTCTTCTGAACTTTAAGTACCTTCCATACTGTAAAATAACCTGCTAGCCAAAACAAAACAAAACAAAACAAAACAAAACAAAACAAAACAAAACATGCAATATGTATCCCTCTTCAGCAGGAGGCAGTGCTGCACTGTTCTCAGCAGTCTAACCTCTCTCTGGGTAAATCATCTCACAGACATCCTGGAGAGTTAATTGCTGAAATCCGCTTAACAAGGAAGCATGTCTCATTACACGCTGCCTGCAGAGCTGGACGGGTGGAAAATCCAGCAAAATCCTCCAATCTTTAAAGCTTGTGTGTGGTTTTCATAGAAAAGCAGACAGACTTTCCCTCTTAAATCGTTCAGACTTGACAGCCTATATTGGTACAAAAGATGCAGTGCTTGGAAAAATCCCCTGGTATACTGGTGTCATAGACTTTTGCATTCATGTGCACTGTTAGCAAGATGAGCAAATTAACAGTGATGTATATTTTAAAAATACATTTTATACACGATAAGAGCAATTGGCAGCTATACTGTATGTTTGAGGGCTTTCCATGGGGGATGGAAACTGGTTTTTGAAATAAATTAAGTCATAGGAAGTGTACCCCAGTTTCCTCATTAAAATTTGGCTGATGTTAATCTGGTTTCCTTCCTCCACAGCATTGAACATTACAATAAGTGCTTGGATGACACAACCATTCATTCATGAATGTGAAAAGTGTGTGTGTGTGTGTGTGTGTGTGTGTGTGTTTGTGTGTGTGTGTGTGTCTTGCCTGTTTATGTGCAGTTTCTGGGCTAGGAGCTGCCAGTCTTTGCCTTTGGCATTGGCCGTGTCGAAGGTGGCACAGATCCTCTGCCGTATGGAGAGGGGGATTTTAAAAGCTTTGTCTCCCGTCTGAGAGGAAATGGTAGAATCTGACTGAGAGAAAAATGGCACCACTTCCCTTTGGTCCTGGAAAGAAAAACAAATTGACAAAGGACATAACTGATAATCACTAAATTATTACCCTTTACATACTAACATTTTCAAAATGACTACAAACCACAAATAAATATTGCCCAGTCTTTCTGTAAATTATGCTCCTACAATCTATTTGGTGCTTTTTCTAGGGTGTGCACCATATTTGTAAGTGCTTCTGAATGGGATCCTTAAATTTGACTATTTAATGTAGAGAGATCTCTGTATTTAGAGTCTCCTACGCATTCTCCTGTGTGCCCAATTAATATGATTAAAATAATCTACATGTAGTTTGAAATTTTTCTTGTGTATAGATTTCCAAGATCAGGTTTTAAACAGAACCACTGCTTACCTTTAATCAGCAGTCTAGTATATTGTCAGAATATTGCTGCCTGTACAGTCCTGGGTGTATTTAATACATTACTGATAGCAATTTTTTTTTAATTTAACAAAACGACCTTGTTATTTTGCAGTTTATAAAATAGCACTTGATCCAGCTCTTTTTTTGCATGTTAGACAAGATACAGGTACAGTAAATAGATGCTTAGGTATGGGATTAAAACACTGTATCTACTGTAATATACATATAATATACAGTTTACATACACTAAGAAGAAGAAGAAGAAGAAGAAGAAGAAGAAGAAGCCTTTATTATTGCCACGCATACATTACAGCACAGTGAAATTCTTGGAGTCAGAGCACAGGGTTAGCTATGATGCAGCACCCCTGGAGCACAGAGGGTTAAGAGCCTTGCTCAATTGTCCAACAGAGGCAGCTTTGCTATGATGGAGCTTGAACCCAGAGCCTTAACCACCCAGAGCCTTGTATGAACTAATACTATGAGACACTGTTATGCTACATGTAACATATGGCACATCATATACTACTACTTATTCTTATCTATTCTAATTTCTATTCATTCATTCTTTTCGTTCGTTCGTTCGTTCATTCATTGATTGATTGATTCATTCATTCATTCATTCTATTCATTTCTATTCTTTCAACATTAGCTTATTTCTATGCACAGTCTAAGGAGGGGTGGCTGAAGTTTTATGTCAAGTTGTATACTGTATAGAAACAAATAAAATCTTGAATCTTAAATCAAGGTCATGAATTCATTTTATGATTTAATTTCACGATTTTGAGTTGTTGAATTAAGAAAACAGTGTTTATTTATGATCTCATTCCCTGCATGCAGCTCGACTCTTGAATCTGGCACTACATCCTGTATGTACATATATTTTTCTGTTGGTGTGAGCATGTGGAAGTATTTGCTAGCCACACTGTACTTGTTTGTGCTCTCCTGTGGGTGTCTATGTATGCTGCGCACCTCAGCCATGGTGGTGCAGATCTGCAGGATCTGCTCATGACCTTTGACCTGCCGCACGCTGATCTTACACGAGAGCTGATTGGCTGCTGTGTTGTGGCACTGCAGAGAGAAGGCACAATGCAAAGGAGATGCAGTACTGCACCAGACCCGAGTGAAAGAGAACTCCTGCAGAGACGACAGAGACGAGCGAGAGAGAGAGAGAGAGAGAGAGAAAAAAAGAGAGAGAGAAATCTAGGATTAAAGGCCATTTTATAAGGTCCACTTTAAGTAGGTGTAAAGTTACGAGTTATTTTAGACTATTAGTTTCTCAGTTACTGTAATTTACACAAACTGTTCATAGAGAAGATGATCTACAGGCTTGTGGAAGAACAAGGTACATTAGGGTAATAAGTAAGTAAGCATTAAGTAATTAGTAATAATAATTATACTTAATATAAACAATAAACAGTAAGATACTACAGACAGAAAGTGCTTAAAAGCCCAATAATTAGTACAATAACTGTGTGTGTGTCCAGAATATTCCCTAAAATATTCCACACTTCTCATTCTTTCTTCTATCTTCTGTCTTTTACTTTCATGTACTTTCCTCTCTTTATTTTTTATCTATGTCTTTCAAGTCTTTATTGCCCGCTCTTTTTCCATCACACCTGTTAAGCCAGATGTTATTATTGGTCATTTGTGCATAAGGAAACCTGAAGCATTAATAAAACCTGATTGTTTGGGATATAAAAGTGTTAAAATATAAATGAAGAGAAATGATGTTGTGGTAAGTGTGTGTTCTATACACATGTAATAGGTATGTGTATAGCATTGTGTCATACAAGCAAGTGAGCAAGCAAAAGGTGTCCATTTATTTCCTGTGAAAGCTCAGTTGATTGGCTTTAATAAATTTCTCAGAAGCATTTCCCTAGCTCAGTATAAAGTGTGTTTGTGTGCAATTCTTTGTGAATATATTGTGTTTGTGTATTCTTTGCATTCATCTTTGAAACTTAGTTAAAGTAGAAAAATAAAAAAAAAAACACACAAAAAAACCCCCACTCACAATAATTGCTCCACTAGCATCCTTTACTATCTGAAGCTTATAAATATTTTCATAATCCGCATATTAATGAGGAACACACTCCATGGCATACTGAATATACATAGATTAAGGTGGGACCTGGCAGGTGGCGAAGGGTTTGATGTTCCAAACAAAATGAGGTGAAACATCCTGGATGGAGATCTGCAAATTTGAGGAACTTCTACTGAAGAACAGAGTGCACGGCTCCCCCAGGAGACGACTGCACTGAGCACTCTCCAACCACAACACCTCCTACACACAAGAGAAAAGCGAGAGAAGGAGAGAACTTAAGGTTAATTGGAAGACGAAGGAGATTATATGCAGGAATGAAGGAGAGTGAGTGAGTGAGTGAGTGAGTGAGAGAGTGAGAGAGTGAGAGAGAGAGAGTGAGTGAGAGACAGAGAGAGAGAGAGATTGAGTGAGTGTGTGTGTGAGTGTGTGAGTGAGTGAGTGGAGTGAGTGAGAGTGAGTGTGTGAGAGAGTGAGTGAATGAGTGAGAGTGAGTGAGTGTGAGTGAGAGAGAGTGTGTGAGAGAGAGTGTGAGAGAGAGAGTGAGTAAAGTGAATGAGAGTGAGTGAGTGAGTGTGTGAGTGAGTGAGTGAGTATGAGTGAGAGAGAGAGTGTGTGAGAGAGAGAGTGAGTGAAGTGAGTGAGTGAGAGTGGGCGAGTGTGTGAGTGAGTGAGAGTGAGTGAGTGAGAGTGGGAGAGTGGGGAGTGAGTGAGAGTGAGTGAGAGTGAGTGAGTGAGTGAGTGGGGAGGGGTGGGTGAGTGAGTGAGATTGAGTGAGTGTGTGAGAGAGTGAGTGAGTGAGTGAGTGAGAGAGTGAGTGAGTGAGTGAGTGAGTGAGTGATTGTGTGAGTAAGTGAGTGAGTGAGTGTGAGAGAGTGAGTGAGTGTGTGAGTGAGTGAGTGAGTGTGAGTGAGAGAGAAAAGGGAGTATGGGGGAGATAGAAAGTAAGAGAGAAGTGTGAAACAAGGAAATTTAGCTTGATTGAGGGAAAGGGTGAGGCTGAGAGCCAGTGTATATATGAACAGACACAGTGCAGAGTGTAGCTTGATGCACCCACAAAATGTGCCTCGCAACTCTTCTTAAATTAATGTTCAATTTTCTGTAGTTATAGCTCATCATCTGGCCTGCACCTGGGAGTGCCTACTACATTACTTCTGTGTGAGGTGCAAATTGCGCTTTAAAAGCTTCTCTGCAATGGTGAAAAGTTAACCATTGCAAAGAAAAGTTCAGCTGTCAAAAATCTCAGGACTAAATATGAAATTCAAATGAAGCAGTAAACATAATATAAGTAAATGAAGTCCATATTAAGAAAAGAATCACATAGTGAATATGTATGATATGCTATTTGACTGCTAACTGGTTTAAATGAAAAGACAGATGTGTAAAAACAGATGTGTAACTGGTTTAAATAAAAAGACAGATGTGTAAAAACAGATGTGTAACTGGTTTAAATAAAAAGACAGATGTGTAAAGAAGCTATTTCTTTTTTAAAAAGTGTTGCAAAAATATTTTGTATTTTAATTACACCTGAAAACTAGTCTTGAGTACATGTGACCTTGAGTCGTTTCATACTCTCAGCCTTGAAAGAAATAGCAGCTTACCTTTACCTATGTTCCAAGCTTTTTCTGTCGATCAAACATTCAAAGATACCCGAATTACACAGGATATAATGTATAATAAACGTCCCATACAATGGATTTAGTGGAGTTTTGTGAAAAGCATGAATAGTGTAGTAAACTTTTAAAATCAGGTGCCTAAAATCATCTAATAGTTATTAAGAGTTTATCATTCTTGAAAATGTATCAAGGGTTCTCTCGATTGCTGTGACAGGTGAGTCTGGATCTGAATTCTGACTCATGCTTATACAAATTATTTATCCTTGAATCTACATCTGCATGTCTAAAAGAGTTATGAATAAAATTTTAATACAAAGTTCCAAAATGCATCTCAGGGCTAATGGTACAAAAAAAGGCACAAAATTGTGTGATAATCCAAGGCCAAAAACATTCGTCCTGTTCCTGGATACAAGACCAGGATAAAACTCTTATTAAATATGAAAGAATTTTCAAAAACCTCTAATTGAATATTGCACATTCAATATATCAAGCATAATCAGGTCTCCTGTTTATGAAACCTCAGCAGCAGTTGAATAATGAATGAATAAGCAAAGCTTTGTAAAATCGATTATTTCATGCTTCTATATCCCAACACACCTCAAAATGATGAAGTTCAGTGAACAGAAAATAATTTGTTTATTTTGCTCAAATGGTTCCAACAATTCAGCATAAGGGCGTTTAAAATACTTGAAGCTACACTGGGTTTATTTGTGGAAGGTGCTCATAATCACAGGTTTGCTTTCACGTCAAAGAATTCCTTCCAAACTGCGGTTCAACTGCATGCGGCGAGATGTCATTTGGCAAAATGGTAACCACTATGTTCCACCATTTACTGTTTATTTATTATTAACATTTCTTCTTCTTATTATTATTATTACCCATTACTATCAAATCTTGAGAGGGAAGGAACAGCAGGTTGGCATGCGTTGGGTTTTATTGTATTATGTTCTCTTATACTACAAAGGTAAGCAAATGACACTACACTTGCTCAAGTCTTGTGAATGTGTGATTTTATATATACTTATATGTTGCTTTCGGCTGCTCCCTGTTTGGGGTCGCCACAGCGGACCAGCTGGTCCGCACAACAACTTGGCAAATGTTTTACGCCGGATGCCCTTCCTGACGCAACCCTCCCATTTTTCTGTGCTTGGGACTGGCACTGCATCCAGTGGCTGGGGTTGAGGCATTGGTTGGGAAACGAACCCAAGCCTTCCACATGATAGGCGAGAAACCTACCACTGAGCCAACAATGCCCCTTATATATACTTATATAAACTTTTATATATCATTTCTGTCTTCCCAGCCAACCATAACACCCCGTTCCCCGCCATCACAAAACCTGAAACAGGAAGTAACATCAATTCTTGTACCAATCATATTACTCAGCATACAATGTGGAGAGTTGATAGCTTTCACACCTTGTACAGTCCAAAAAACATTACTGTTTTTAAGAGAACCAGGAATCCACTTTGGACATCTCCCAGGCTCGTAAGGAAAAATGCCCAGGTCCAGAAAAAATTGTAAAAACTATCTTAGTGTCAAGCAGTCAATGTGGAACTTTAAAAATATAAATAGCCACTAAATACAACATTTGTATTTTATTTTATACAACTGAGGGTTTTATTTTATTTTATACAACTGAGGGTTTTATTTTATTTTATACAACTGAGGGTTAAGAGCTTTGCTCAAGGGCCCTGCAGTGGCAGCTTGGTGGACCTGGGATTCAAACTCAAAACCTTCTGATCAGTTGTCCAATGCCTCAACTATTTCTCACCAAGGTTGTGAGAAAGTGGTATATTTAAAAGCATGGGCTAAGGAGAATCAAGTGAAACTAATTAGTAGTTACAGGGATATCTGATGGTCAGTGGAGAGTTACAGTGAGACTGTAGGGTCGTGGCAGAGTGTAGACCAAGCTGCGGACAGAGAGGAGGAGGGTCCTGCAGCTCTGGCAACTGTGACTCCCCTAGAGTGAAGAGCTGGGAATGGATCTGGTTGAATCTAAAAGTTGTGCCCCAATTCACCTGGTCCTGTGTGGAGAGCACCTCTCACCTCTGCACAGGTTGCAGGAGGAATTTGTTTCAGATGTGTTTTTTATGTCTCAACCTGGTTGCAAGGACCTAACAGAACACAACAATAAGCATAGGAAAGCTCAAAACATGGAAATAACCATCAGAGGATACAAGGCTCCAAACTTACACAGTGTTTAAAATTGACAAGACTTCAAAATGACTGCATGTTTAGATCTCTGGCTGTAATGATCTGTAATGATCTGTAATCAGGATTTGTATGAAGGGTGATAAAGGAAGTAGTATTCAGGGGAGAGGAACTCTATATGTAGACACCTAACCATCACACTCATACCTGGGTCTTCCTCAAACTGATGCCATAAAGTTTGGTGTAGCTTTAAGAATTTCTCATTACTGGGACCTTAAAGTGGTTTAAACCTGTTTCAGCATGACAATGCCCCTGTGCACAAAACAACGTCCATAAAGACAGTGTCCTGTACAGATCCCTGACCTCAACTCCACTGAACACCTTTGAGATGAACTGTAACACTGAAAACACACCAGGCCTTCTCGTTCAACATGACCTGACATCGTTCATGAATTAACACAAATCCCAACAGTAACGCTCCACTATCTAGTGAAAAGCCTTTCCAGAGTAGTGGATGCTGTTATATCAGGAACGGGGGAACAAAATCTATAACAGGTCAACAAGCACATATAGGTGTGATTGGTCAGGTGTTCACATATGTTTGACCAAATAACCAAAATAACTGCTCATGCTGTCCAGGGTAGAACAAAGCTGGAGACATGAGTTGCAAACATACTGCCTACGATAGAGCATGATCGTGTCATGGTGTTGTGGGTGTGAAGGGTGAGCTGGAAGTAGAGGAGGAAGTGAGGTGTGCTGGCCTGTTTTGTTTGGTGATGATTAAATTTGCTGACACTAGTTGCACTACACAGGAATTCTGAATGCTTTTACTGAATGTATGCTTGTTATGCGGTTTAGATTTCACTTGCAGTGACCGTTGGGTTTCTTGTTAGGCTACAGGGTTGCTGTGCCAGGTATTGACAATCTGTCCACTTCTGTTTAACATCTACCTTTTCATGCACTTAATCAATTTTTTAAAATTGATGTATACACCTAAATACTGTAACAAACTGTTGACAAAGTGATTGGGTTTTTGAGCGTCACCTGGAAGGCGTGTGGCGTGTCGTCCATGCAGTAAACACGGAGTGTGTAAACGTCGCCCTCTGAGCTTCCGAACACCGCAATACAAAGTCTTTTCACTGCAGATTCACTGATGGGAATTCCAACCAGAGCGTAACGGCCAGGCTGATCCACAAGCAAAAAGCAGCATCGAGACTCCAGCACGCAGTAACATGAAGCGCTCTCCTCTTTCATCCACATCACATCCTGTCGAAAACACAAAGCATTAAACACGTGCAGTTTTCTGCTTAAGAACATACAGACATGATGCATGAAGGATGGAGTAAAACACAGAAACTAACTTGTTTTGCAGAACTCTCTCATATGCCCATCTTTCAAATCTTTAATTTCTCATTAATTTACCCAGGTGACCAACTTGCTTAGAATATCTGCTAAACAAGTTGCTGTTCTCACTTACATTGTATCAGCTATAAACAGTAGTTGCCCCCTAATGTTCTCTTGAAATTAATAAGAGAAACAAACAAAAACTCCCCAAAAATGTAGCTTTCAAGTTCAACCTCTTCAACTTCTGTCCTGAAGACATTCCCATAGTGAAAGACTTACTGACACCCACATACGTTAAATAAACTCCTCCTCAAAGAGAGCTTCAATTTACCAACAATTACACAATTTTCTTTGTTAAATAATGTTTTATTCATTTATTTTTATCTTTTAATGATTTCATTCATACAAGTCCCTGTGAATGAGCTGTTACTATAGAAACAATAAACATATTTATGCATAAAATCTGTACATTCAGCTCATTACAGGTGACATAATTATTATTGTACACAGTGCAATTACCTATCAATAAAGTGTTGGATTATTATAACTGTTACGGGTAGCAGGGCTGGGGTTGAACCACTAGGGGGATTTCAGCAGGGGTTTGTTATGTCATGTCTGTTTTTGTTTACGTCGGCCATGTGTCAGTTAAGCCCTGCCCTAGCCTAATGTGTCTTAATTGATGTTCACCTGTTCCTAATGTTTCATGATTACGTTTCCTATTTATAGTCCTGTCTTTGTCTGCTTTAGTTGCTAGTCCTTGTTCGTGTGTAGGCCGATGTGGTGTCGCGGTTTCTGTTTCATGTTCATGTAATCATAGTCGGGTTACTCGTAATTATCTGGCCACCCTATATAGATGTAAACTGAGTATAGTTCATGCCTCTGAGGTTGCCAGATATTTCTTAAGTAAAAATGTCAGAGACACAGTGTTTCAGTAGCATCTAGAGCATAGGATATAATAAACAAATTTTTTTGTTTCCATTTATAGTTTTTTGGTATATTGTTTCAGGGAGAAAAAATTCAGAAATTGGTCTGATCATGCCAACCCACAAGTCAGCTTAATTTGAATAAAATACAGTACGTTTTCTCAGTTCCTTTACATATTTTGTTAAAAAAAGAGAAACTTTACCACTAGTAACTGAGCAGATTTATAAAGGCATAAGTTGTATCACAGTTAGGCAGGCTGGCCCACAGCTATTTTAGTGGCAGAAGCTGAAGTGTGTCCTTTTAAGCGGCAAAAAGATTATACTCCTATCAAACTCCTGCTTATAAATATATTTACTCAAACTTAGTTCACCAGCTTGAAAGGCAATAATTAGAACAATGATAATCAGTATAAATTTGGAGTACTCTTGTAAATCAGAGCCTTATATAATCATGTAACTTAAATTACAGGGAAGAGGTTGCTGACATTGACCTACTATAATAATAATAATAATAATAATAATAATAATAATAATAATAATAATAATAATAATCCTCTGACCTCCCAGTTGTCTCCATGTGTTTTTCTCTTCAGTCTTACACTCCAGTCCTCTGAGACATCTGCACAGTGCGATATTGTCATGGCGACAGGACATGACAAGATGACACCTAGTGGACCAAATGAGACCTCTGGACCCAGAAGGACCTCGTCATCAGAGAGAACACTGAAAACAGAAAGTAGAAAAACAGAGACAATAGTAAGTCAATATTATTTATTTTTAACACAGTGTAACGTTCAGGAGACACCGCCCGAAGCGTGGATCGAAGCCGGATCTCTGCGGTAGTCACAACCTCCTGCGTGCAGTTTATCAGACCCACATGCAGGATAAATTACAGTGCTGCTTTATTAACAAAGACTAACACAGACACTGGACAAATAAAACGTAGCAATAACATAGGAACCTGAAAACACAACAGCGTCTGACCAGATGATAAACAAAAAAACAACAATGACTGACAAGGACAGATACAAAAGGGCTGGTATATATATATATATGACAAAACATTATGGTAAATGGGGAACAGGTGAAATGGCGGGAAAGCGGAACAATAGGAGGGCGTGGCACAAAACACGTAGGGAATACACAAACAAAAAGCAGGCTATGATGAATCGCCTGCCAGCACCCCCTCTGGTGGTCTGGCAGGGAACTGTCCCAGTAGCTCCTGACAGTATCAGAGATTCAGTTTGATTAAGGCTGTGCCTAAAATTGCACATAATGCACTATAGGCTTTAGATTATTTCTTTGACTATCTAGTACATGCGGTTTTGTAGGGTAGTGCTCTCAAATCAAGTTTTATTCTTAACGAAAATGTCCAAATATTATGAAGAAGAAGAGGTGTTTATTGGTCACATTTACAATACATTATAGGACAGTGTAATTTATGATTTTTATTTTGCATATCCCAGCTTGTAAGAAAGCTATGGCTCCCCTGGAGCAGACAAGTTTAAGGCCCAAAGCTGGCAGCTTGGCAGTTCTGGGACCTAAACCCCTGACCTTCTTAGCAGTACCCCAGAGCCTTAACTGCCCCTGTGGTATAGCATCATTCTCATTTTGCACCTGCCATCTAGAAGACATCAGCTTCAAGACTAAGCAACATACCGGACTTCAGGAGCAACAATGCT
>JAUCMX010000014.1:7450732-7463232 GCA_033459395.1 Hemibagrus guttatus | reverse complement strand
AATGGATTTGAGTACAAAGTCTTGATGCATCAAAAAGATTTATGGACTTGCTTTAAATAATGGAAAAAAAAAGTCCATTGAAACAAGTCCAGAGTGTGACATGAAGGATAGAGCTGCTGCAACACAGATCCAGGGTCTGTGGTTTGGTCCTGATCTTGAGTTATCCAATGTGTTTTGCATGTTTTTTTTTTTCTTGTGTTCATGTCCTCCTACTGTCTAAAAACATACAATTAGGCTTTTCAAAAAGAGCCACAGGTGTTAGTGAGTGTATAGTAGTGCATGGTGCTTTATGATGGACTTGGGATTTTCCCACCTTGTACCCAGTGCTCCTGGGACTGGCTCTGGAATGAACATGATGTTGACTAAAGTGCAATAACCTTAATGGCATGTCTTAATTATTTCATTATTCTTTGTCCCATTCATTTACCTATTAGATTAGTAGATCTCAGGATCTCAGATTAGTAGTCTCAAGCATCTGGTAGACTGGAAAAGGTTTATGTTATGATTTATCCTCAACCTTAATTAATAGCAATCCCACAATATGATTCTCTCTTTGGATCTGTGTGGACAGCCTGTGGCCAGGAGACAGCCGTGGACAGAGTCACATGGAGACTATCACACTGTCACAGATCTGCCGTTACATGTGTCAGCTTGCAACAGCAAGGAATTAGTGCCTATAATGAACTCAAAACCTACGTTCACCTAATAGTACCTCATGAGCCCTTGTCTACTGCTGTAGAAAGCACATTATTTACATTTACATTATTTAATGTCCAGTGTCAACCAAATGAGGATAGATTCCCTTCTGAGCCTGGTTCCTCTCAAGGTTTCTTCCTCATAGCATCTCAGCAAGTTTTTCCTTGCCGCAGGCTTGCTCATTAGGGATAAAATAGTTACTTTACTTTGAAGTAAAAGTAGACAATGTCCATTGTTAAAAGCACAATGCCCATTGTTAAAAGCACTATAAAATAAAATAAAATAAATTGAATTGAATTCTCAGACACTTTGTTCCAAGGCCAAAAATTCAGTCCATCAATTTGTAGCTGTGTTTTCTAGAAGCAGAAATTACTTCTTGTTAAAGTTTGTGGTTGAGAAATGGAACAACAAATTTATTTATTTGCTTGTTTGTTTATTTATTTATTATAAACTCTTGGTGAAGACCAATACTATATTTTGCAAGTCCAAGAGCACATGCCAGTATAGCTGAGACAAACCCAAATCAATTTTGAAAATGTCTGGATGAATGGACTTGAGTTCTACAGCCTTGCATGTTCTCCCCATGAATGTGTAGCTTTCCGCACACCCCCAGTACATGGCAATGGACTGGCTACTCTAAAATACCCTAAAGGTGTGCAAGAGTGTGTGAATGTGTGTGCATTGTTCCCTGTGATTGAATTGGTTTCATTCAGGTCTGAGGCAAACCTTGCAGTTAAATGAATTAATGGACGAATCTCCTAACCATGGAACTTACATTTTTTAAACAGACACACACACACACACACACAAAGAGTTACCTACCTGTCAGACTTGATTGCTCTAAATCCCTGAATGAGTTTAGCTCCCAAAACATACACTAATAGACAGATGCTAGCATAATGAGATTGAAACAATAAAACAGCAGTTAAATCTAGTGTGTGTGTTTGTGTGTGTGTGTGTGTGTGTGTGTATTCCTACCAGGTGATTTCCTGATTGATGCTCATGTACATTTCCCAGCTTGTGTCTTCTGGAATTGCCCCATGAGGAATCAGCAAACTAACACCTGCAAACACACACACACACACACACACACACACACACACACACACACACACACACACACACACACACACGTGACATTTATACCAAAATACTATACATGTATAAGACATAAGCAGTGCACACGGGCATACACATTAGTCTCTGATCACACACACACACACACACACACACACACACACACACACACACACACACACACACACACACAAACCTGTGTGTGGCAGCACAAGACGACCTCCACTGTGCCCAAAGTGCCCACTGGTCTTGAGTATTGGAATTGGTGGAGCCATCAGAAACTCTGCCTTCCTGGTTCTCCCCTCAATCATTCCATCATGAGGAAATGTAAAGTGTGGAGCATTAGAGCGAGGAGCTGTTCCCTCTGTCACCCCCAGCGACATCATGAAGGAGCTGTGGACTTTGACCTTGACATCAGGTAGTGGGTGGAAAATGAGCTCTTTATCCACCGAGTCAGGAAAACACATGGGGCTTGAATATGACACGGAGCGACCTGGATTCATCAGAAGAGGGTTACCTGGAGAGGATAGGTTTCGAGAGATAGAAGGGGAAATGATCTTGGGACTGGGGACATGTTACTGCTACTACAACTAACAACTACAACAAATCTAACAGAAACCTGACCAAACACATTTCTAAAGTATATTTCACAAGAAAATCAAATTAGTTTTACACTTCATCAGTAACTGAATGATGATAAAACTCCTAAAGTTGTGTTATGATATAAATCACCTACATTGTGCCTTCAATGGAAGTCCATTAGAAGGAAAAAGCAATGAAACCAAAGAGCCTGGTCCTGCATGCTGAGTAAAATACCTATTAAAATGACAGCTTCAGCAGCTATACAGCCACACGTCTAGTTTTCTGCAAATATATCAATGACACAATAATATGATCACAATGCCATGAGTAAAGTATCATGCAGGAAAAGAAACCTGTGAGAAACCTGCATGTGCTGGCTGAAAGTAACAGGTTTAAAAGTGAGATTTAATTATTGATGCCATACTGAGAAGCAAACTTTGTGAATGGGGATAAACATTACATATAATATATATAATGTATATATATATATATATATATATATATATATATATATATATATATATATTAAATCTTCAGAGCATCTTCTGACCCATGCTTGTTTATAAAAGAATTGTAATGGGCTACACTTTGGCTAATCTGGTGTTTTGAGTGCTCACATATAATCACAAGCTCTTTTCTATGTACTGGAGGCGGAATGAAACATTGATGCATGATGTATTGCAATACAAATTTGACGATATGCTTAGTGGACATTTACAATATCTGCATTATAATAATTAGGTATTTCAGTCAGTTCCATTGTATTGAACACCAGAGGTCTCAATCTGTGCAATCTTTGAGATCACAATGAGGAAAAATGTGCTGTGGCTTGGTTGTTGGTACCTGTTACAGACACGCCAGGCTCTGCTCACACTCAGTCACAGCGCACTCCCTCACCCGAGTTTTAACGAGACGCACCTGAACACCATAATCACCTCCCCTATAAATAACACCACGACACACTCCCCACTCGTCCGTTATCGTTAACACATACCTCACGTAGTGTTGATGCTCTGGACTGTCTCGCTAACTTGCATTTTTGTGTTCATAGAGATCTCTACCTGTCTGTCCTCACGCAGCTCCACGGCACGCTCCGGTTTCCCCGTTCACGCCACGACCACGTTACAAGTCTTCGTTTTGTCTGCACGCTCTCCCCTCCTTCCTTTCCAAATAAACACCTCAACGAGAACCGCTGCCTCCGTCCTCGTTCTTAACAGAATAACGGACCAACACCGCCTGGACAAGGAGGATGAGCTCACGGGATCCGGTGGAAGAGCTGGCCGAAGCGCTGCGCCGCGCTCTCGCTAGCGCAGCCGGCTCCGCGACTCCGGCAAGCGTTTCCGCCGCCGCCGCGGCCGTTTCTTCGCCGCCTGTGTATGCGAGCCCCATGGCCGTCCCAGCACCATACTCCGGCGCGGCGGAGGATTGCAACGGGTTTCTGCTGCAGTGCTCGCTGACTCTGGAGATGCAGTCACACCTGTACCCTGACGATCGGGCGAAGATTGCCTTCATCATCTCTCGTCTCGACGGGAAGGCGCTTCGCTGGGCCGAGCCTCTCTGGTCCCAGAGCAATCCCATGATGTCTTCGCTATCCGCCTTCACCAGGCATTTCAGGGAGGTGTTCGGGAGACCAGAGGGGGACTCATCGGTAGGCGAAAGATTGTGTCGTATTAAACAAGGTAATCTGTCCGTCACTGAATATGCACTACAGTTCCGCACCCTCGCCGCAGCCAGCGGCTGGAATGAACAGGCACTGATCACCACCTATCGTCAGGGTCTGGACCCACAGGTTCGCCTGCACCTCGCTGCGCATGAGGATTCGATGGGGCTGGAAAAATTTATCCAGCTCTCCGTTCGTCTCGCGACTCGGATGCAGCTGTGCTTCGAGGAGCACCAGAGTCAGCCGGCAGCTAGCACTGCTCCCGCCCAGCCGGGACCTGTTAGTCACCCAGAGCCCGCTGACGATGCCATGCAGTTAGAGCTTTCGGAGGTGTCATCGGCTGACCGACAGTGGGAGCGGCAGAGGCGGCTGGCCCAGAGTTGCTGTTTCTACTGCGGGGGCTCGGGGCATTTCGTGGCGAAGTGCCCCCTTCGCCCCGCCCGAGCACTGGTGAGTTCACTCTTTCCGACACAGAACATCAGTAAACCTCTCTCAGTTTTGGTCAGTCTTACTACCCATGAGTTTTGTGTTTCAGCGACCGCGCTCATCGACTCTGGGTCGGCCGGGAACTTCATCTCCGGGGCCCTCTGCCGCCAGCTCCAGCTCCCGACTGCAGCCACGCCAAAGATATACCAGGTCCACGCGGTAACTGGGAAGCTCCTGAGGCAGGTGCGTCGTCAGGCGGGGCCCCTCCGGCTCCACATCGGGGTGATGCACACGGAGGAGATAGTTCTGATGGTGCTGGAGGACTCGACGGCGGAGGTGGTTCTGGGCCGTCCCTGGCTGGAGCAGCATGATCCCATCATTTCTTGGAGGACAGGAGAGATCCTGAGGTGGGGGCACAAGTGCTTCGAGGGCTGCTTTCCCGAGCGACCAAACCCAAGACCTTCACGACCGCACGCCCTTCAGGTCCATGCCACCTCGGTGGAGAGCCCCCTCGAGGCCCGCTCTGTCAACATCCCGGCGTGCTACTCTCACTTCTGGGATGTCTTCTGTCCCAAGAAAGCCTCCAAGCTGCCCCCACACCGGCCATGGGATTGCGCCATCGATCTCATTCCAGGCGAGCCAGTACCCAAGGGGAGGATCTACTCACTCACGCTCCCGGAGGAGAAGGCCATGGAAGAGTACATAAAGGAAGCCTTAGCCCAGGGCTATATTTGTCCGTCCACGTCCCCTGCTGCATCCAGTTTCTTCTTCGTGGCCAAGAAAGATGGCGGTCTCCGACCCTGCATTGACTACCGCGCGCTGAACAAGATCACGGTGAAATTCCGGTATCCCCTGCCTCTCGTCCCCGCAGCGCTAGAGCGTCTCCGCGGCGCCACTGTGTTCACGAAGCTTGACCTCCGCAGCGCCTACAACTTGATCCGGATACGGAAGGGGGATGAGTGGAAGACCGCATTCGTCACCCCTACCGGCCATTATGAGTACCGGTCATGCCTTATGGACTCGCCAATGCCCCTTCCGTGTTCCAGGACTTCATGCACGAGGTGCTCCGGGACTTCCTGCACAAGTTTGTGGTGGTATATATTGACGATATACTCATCTACTCCCGGAGTATGGCGGACCATCAGCGCCACGTTGCGGAGGTCCTTCACCGGCTCCGAGACCATAACCTTTTCCTTAAGGCAGAGAAATGCCTGTTTCACCAACCCACAGTACAGTTTCTCGGATATGTCATTGACCACAGTGGCGTTCGCATGGATGAAAAGAAGGTGACCGCCGTCCGGGACTGGCCCGCCCCCACGACCGTGAAGGAACTTCAACGTTTTTTAGGGTTTGCAAACTTCTATCGCAGATTCATCCGGGGATACAGTTCAGTCACCAGCCCACTCACTAACCTCCTACGCAATAAACCCAAGACCCTTGTCTGGACCCCGGCCGCCACACGCGCCTTCCAGACGCTCAAGCAGGCCTTTACCACTGCTCCCCTCTTAGTTCACCCTGATCCGGAGCTTCCCTTCATAGTGGAGGTTGACGCCTCAACCACCGGAGTGGGCGCAGTCCTCTCTCAGCAGCAGGGGAATCCACGGAAGCTCCATCCATGTGCCTTCTTTTCGAGGAAGCTGAACCCAGCCGAAGTAAATTATGATATTGGGAATCGGGAACTACTGGCCGTTAAGCTCGCCCTGGAGGAATGGAGGCACTGGCTCGAGGGAGCAAAGCACCCCTTCACCGTCCTTACCGACCACAAGAATCTCGAGTATCTCCGAGCCGCGAAGAGGCTGAACCCCCGCCAGGCCCGCTGGGCCCTCTTCTTCACGAGGTTCAAGTTTACCATATCATACCGCCCCGGGTCGAAAAATGTTAAGGCCGATGCCCTGTCCCGAATCTATGGACCAGACATTGCCAGCGAAGATCCAGAACCTGTTCTCCCCGAGAAGATCTTCGCGAGCCCCATCTCGTGGTCGGAGGGCACGCTTCCAGAGTCAGGTGCTCCACCAGGTTGCCCGCCGGGGCTGCAGTTCATTCCACGGTCGCACCGCACCTCCCTCATACACGCCACGCATGTCTCCCTGGGTACTGGCCATCCGGGGATCAAGGGGACCCTCTCGCTCCTCCAACAACGTTTCTGGTGGCCCCGCATGGCAGTGGATGTCAAGAGATACGTTCAGGGATGCAGGGAGTGCGCCATGTCTAAAAGTCCACGTCATCTTCCCGCCGGGAAGCTGCTGCCCCTTCCCGTTCCGAATCGCCCGTGGTCACACCTAGGGATCGACTTCATCGTCGATCTTCCAGCCTCTGAGGGGTGTACGTGTGTCCTCGTTATCGTAGACAGATTTTCCAAGGCGTGCCGGCTAATGCCCCTGCCGGGACCACCTACAGCCCTGGAGACAGCCGAATACCTCTTCAACCACGTCTTCAGGTATTATGGGCTCCCTGAGGACATTGTCTCGGACCGGGGACCGCAGTTCACTTCCAGAGTCTGGAGAGCCTTTTTCAAACGCCTAGGTGTGACCATCAGCCTTTCCTCGGGTTACCACCCCCAAACCAACGGTCAGACTGAACGGAAGATTCAAGAGATAGGCCGCTTCCTGCGCACCTTCTGCCATAGCCATCAGGAATCCTGGAGCCAGTTTTTGGGTTGGGCCGAGTACGCCCAGAACTCGCTGCGGCAGTCCACCACAGGTCTCACCCCATTTCAGTGCGTGCTCGGTTACCAACCCCCACTGTTCCCCTGGGACGGAGAACCATCGGACGTCCCAGCAGTGGATTACTGGCTCCGGGAGAGCGAGAGAGTATGGGGCGAGGCACATCGACAGCTCCAACGGGCCTTACGTAGACGCAGGTCGACCGCAGACCTTCGACGGTCCCAAGCCCCGGCCTACCAACCTGGACAAAAGGTCTGGCTGTCGACTCGTGACATCAAGCTGCGCCTCCCCTGTAAGAAGCTGAGTCCCCGGTTCATTGGCCCTTTTACCATAGTCCGCCAGATCAACCCAGTCACCTACCGCCTCCAGCTTCCTCCAGAGTACAGGATACATCCAGTGTTCCACGTGTCACTACTAAAACCTCACCACCCTTCTGTTCTTCTTTCCACAGGGCCTGGCGTAGCGGAGGAGCCCCCCCTTCCACTGATCGTGGACGACGGAACGGCGTATCTGGTGAAGGAGATATTGGACTCCCGGCGCCGTGGCGGCCGCCTGGAGTACCTGGTCGACTGGGAAGGCTACGGTCCCGAGGAACGGTCCTGGGTTCCCCGAAATGACATCCTTGATCCGAGTCTCCTCGAGGACTTCCACACCAGCCACCCCAGCCGACCAGCGCCCCGGGGCAGAGGCCGACCGCCGCGGCGTCGGGGCCCAAGGTCCTCGGGAGCGGACCATGGAGGGGGGGGTAATGTTACAGACACGCCAGGCTCTGCTCACACTCAGTCACAGCGCACTCCCTCACCCGAGTTTTAACGAGACGCACCTGAACACCATAATCACCTCCCCTATAAATAACACCACGACACACTCCCCACTCGTCCGTTATCGTTAACACATACCTCACGTAGTGTTGATGCTCTGGACTGTCTCGCTAACTTGCATTTTTGTGTTCATAGAGATCTCTACCTGTCTGTCCTCACGCAGCTCCACGGCACGCTCCGGTTTCCCCGTTCACGCCACGACCACGTTACAAGTCTTCGTTTTGTCTGCACGCTCTCCCCTCCTTCCTTTCCAAATAAACACCTCAACGAGAACCGCTGCCTCCGTCCTCGTTCTTAACAGTACCAGATGTGCTGGTTTGAGTTTTTCAGAAATTGCTGATCTCCTGAGAATTTCACACAAGTTTAGGCAGAATGCAGCGAGAAACAAAAAACACTGAGAGAGTGACAGTTCTGTGGGTGGAAATGCCTTGTTGATAAGAGAGGACAAGAGGAAAATGCTTCGAATGATTTCAGCTGCCAGTCTGTGATCCATGGTGCTTGAAAAAGAGGCCATGGAAACAGGCATTTTAGCTGACTTTGGAGCTCCATTTCAGTTACAGAACTCATTACGTTTCAGGCGATCACTTTCAAAGTCCCCAGGTCAGATACTTTGATTATTCAATCAAAACTTTGTAGAGAATTTATAAATATGTTCTTTTATTCCTAACATATAGTGAACCTGTAGTACATATTGTTTATAATATTAAACCTCTTGGTATGAATATTTTATTTTGTTGTACAGAGATGAAAATACATATTTTTTGGTATTATTTATTATACAGAGATAATAAATATTTGACTTTAGTTCAAATTTTCCTTCACATTTTCTTTGTCCAAATTTTCTCACATTAAATGAATGCATGAATGCAGTATCATGAAATCATTGTGTAGTGTTATGCTCACTTACATGAACTTCTCTGCCAAACTATTCACATAAACTAAGACTATAGCACATACAGTAAAACGTTATATATCAAATAATTGTGTGGCATTAATAGGAATGATTGTTTATAGATACCATAATATAAGTAATAAGAAAAACTAGCTTGTATTGTAGATGTTCCACAACATTAACTATTGTTGCATTACATCATTCTTTAACAAATCTTTAATAAATTCTAATAATTGAAGAATTTTTGTGAAAAAGAATTTTCGTTCTTGCTGAAGAACCGAAGTAACTTCAAACTAATCTTACCAACTTTCAGATGCTTCATGCTACGAGCAGACAAAACATGTTAGTCAGAAAAGAAAACAATTGAGGTACAGCTCAATGAATTACTACGATAAAAGAAAAAGAGTGACCTAGTTTTAACCTGACTTCATCATCCTTTGCCTTCATTAATTTTCTGGCTAAAAAAAACCAGGACACAGGGTTTCTCCTGCTCAATTTTTGATAGATATGACCATTATGGATGATGAGGTCAAAACATGAAATCTTTTGTCGAGAAGTTGTCACGAGTTGGTTTCAAATTCTGTGTGAACAATGCTCCTGTGAAAGGTAGCATGATGTGGAGAGTAGCGTAATATCTAAATATCAGTGTGACTTAAATACAGCAAAGATGGTTTCTGAAATGAATCTTCAACCCATCCCTAGCAAAACATCAATACTGGGAGCAAACAAAGAAACTATGCAATGATCACTAATAATGGCATAAAGATGTTTCCATAATGTTAAGAATGTTTTCTTTTAACAATGTAAGTTCAGCTAATACCTATAAGATCATAATGATGTTCCACACATGTTGTTCTCACGGTATTTATGAAAAGTCGGCAAATATTAATCACATCATAAGCACGTAATGCTACGAACTCTTCTAAGAGTGTTTTCTCAATCAAATACTAATAATGTCCTACAAACTTTCTAAGAACGTCATTCCAAAACATTTTCCCTCAACAATATCAGAATGTTAGTCAAGTACAAAGAACATCATAAGGTTGTTCCAAGAACATTGTTCTTAAGTACGTTTTCTTTCAACATTGTGAGAACATATGTCTAACATTCTCAATGTCATAAGAGCGTCAATGAACATAATTTTAATAATGTTTTGTCCTAACATTTACAAAGCATTAGTATCACGTTGTCAGGGGAAACGCTGACAGAGTTCGGGGTCAAACCCGTAACTCGACCAAGAGCTTGAACCCTAACATTACCGAAAATATTATCGCTAATCCAGGTGCTGAATGAATCACAATGTGACTTAGACATAACACAAAATAAACGAGACATGAGAACATAACACTGTCACTTGAGACATGCAGCAACCTGCCTAACAAAACCAACATGGCTATACAATGACTTGACAAAGACAGATACAAAACGGCAGGTATATATGGGGCAAAACATTAGGATAAATGGGAAACAGTTGACAAGGCAGGAAACAGAACAATAGTACGAGCATGGTACAACACGTGGGAAATCACAACATAAACACAACATGAAAACAAGCTATAACAAAACACCTACAGCACTTCCTCTGGTGGTCTGGAATGGAAAAGTTCCATTGAGACAAACTCAGTGGTTAAGTGTACGAGTTTGTTCTTAAGCTCAGTACAGAGTGATTCCCCCATTTCTCCCACTGTTTGTTTGAGTGCAGCCAGCTCGGTGTCTGAAGCGGCTTTGTCATTTGTTTTCACTTATTGAAGGTCAGCTCTAATTGTGGACAAATTGGAAGTCCAGGTATAAATATCTCTGCAATGTCTTGTTTCAACGAGCTTAGCAGTTCTCACTTCAGGGACTCTGAACCAATAACCTGCGTGACTTCCCTCAAAGTTGTGGAGGTGGAGACGAAGCCCCTAGATCCAGGGTCGCCACCTGTGAAGCAGGCCTCAGTTTTTGGGTCATTGTGGGGCAGGTTTTGTGGTTTTTACAGGCCATGATAAGATGTCCGGGGTGAGAAAAAAGCGTGCACATAACACACTGGGGGTAAATATGCAGAAAAAGGTTGCACTATAAAATAACAATTAACACGAAATCTGTAGAAGTCTCTAATCCCACGTGTTTCTCCATTGGCTGCTCAGAAGAGAACTATTCCAGTAGTTCCTGACAGCTAGTGAACACTGGTGCAACGTCCCCTGTTTTGAGGGGAAGTGAGGTGAGTTGGTATGACCGATGTCTTGCAGAAAAGGATCTGACCACTTCATCGCACAAGTATTTAGATTCCCAGTTAGGGAAACAGTAAAAGTGAGAAAAACCATCATGCAAGTACAGAAATGGCTCCATAAGGAACATGATACAGATTTGCAATCTGGCTCAGTTTACAGCAGTGTGTCCATCTTCTAACATAAACAGATCATTCTAAAACCCTGGCATCATTTTTTTTTTTTCCCTTTATTCTTCCACCAGATTGTTTATGATCAGTATGAGGTGGATAAAATGAACAGTTCTGGGAAGATTCAATTCTATATTCCTGCAATAACGTTCCCTGAAGAAGTGTTCTGGTACTACAGCAACAGTATCACAGAAATCATCCCCAAGCTACATCTTCTCAGCCAGACACTTCAGTGTTTTGCCAGAAATCTAGCACATTGAGAGGCATGTTTAATGTGTGTGTGTGTGTGTGTGTGCATGTGACAGAGTGAGATATTCTGGGAGAGTTGATTATCTTATCAACATATCTGGTTCACGGTGTTTTGTAGGTGTGACGCCTGCCAGTGACTGATACTTTTTCGGGTCTCTTTTTGTTGTTATTCTTGATGGTTTTGTTATTCATCCCTTAGCTGTGCTATCTTCTTTTCTTCTATTACACTGGTCACAGGAGCATTTGCAGATGAAATTTGATATTCACGGAAATAGAAAAATTCTAAGAGTGCTCCTGAGTTCATTCAAATTTACCTATGAGGAGATTATTCTAACCTAATGTAAAAATCTTGACTGTTTCAAATGGTGTAATTTGCAAAAAATGTATTTAATTGATTTCAATCACACACACACACACACACACACACACACACACACACACACACACACACACACACACTTGTGAATCTCAGTCCTTTATATTAATGATTGAAGCTTTAAAGAAAGCGATCCAAAACAAATCAATAAATAATGTCAAGGCTAGACAAATAAGTTTAGCCATTTAATTGTTGTTGTTGTTGTTCTTTCGGCTGCTCCTCGTTCAGGGTCGCCACAGTGGATCATTTCATTTGGCACAGGTTTTATGCCGGATGCCCTTCCCGAAGCAACTGTACCATTTTTATCCGGGCTTGGGACCGGCACTGAGAGTTAGTCTAGCCATTTAATTAAGGGGCAAAAAATTACTTTTTATGACACCATATTTACCCTATTTTTTTATGTTTAGCCTACATATTTCGATTCCCGGGCAGGGCACTAACCCAGCTACTGAAGACTTTCAGTGCCAGTCCTAAGCCCGGATAAAATGGGAGGGTTGCGTCAGGAAGGGCATCTGGTGTAAAACCTGTGCCAAATCTAAAAATGCGGTCCAAATGATCTGCTGTGGTGACCCCAAATAGGGAGGAGCTGAAAGAACAACAACAGGCTACATATTTATGTCATTTTTAGCTCTGTAAGCTTTGTCTTTTATGGAGTTTTTTTTGGTGTCATTACCATAATTG
>JAUCMX010000014.1:7130732-7445732 GCA_033459395.1 Hemibagrus guttatus | reverse complement strand
ACATACATAGTTATATACTATACAAGATGAACTAGCTGAGAACCTCTCTCTCTCTCTCTCTCTCTCTCTCTCTCTACACACACACACACACACACACACACACACACACACACACACACACACACACACACACAAACATGCAATGAGACACACTTTTCATTACTGGCAGTCTTTTTGAAGTCTTAATGAAGAAAATGGAACAAAATACTAGGGTTTCATCGAAGAAATTCATCTGTCTTTTGCAAAACACACCTAAAAACATCAGTTAAAAAAAGAGTAAAAATTCTGTTGTACAGAAAAAAAACACATCAACTCTCTAAAAAAACAGTAATGACTCGTGAAAATTTATTTTTTAAACTGTAGACATGCCCACAAATGCGTTGACACATCTCAAAAATCAGACAAAATAACTAAAAGTAGCCAAAAAATGTCCACTGGAAAAGAGACACATTTCTTTTCTCTAACTTTTGCATGAGGAAAACAGTATTTCAGACACATTTCAGATCATTTCAAACATTATACATAACCCTTACCCGCTTTCCCTGTCCCAATCTTCACTATATATCTTCCAATCAAACAGAACAGAAATGACTCTGTACATCACAGATACACTGTACACATGTATACATTGCTGATTTCTTTTTTAATTATTATTTATTAAAACTTGACAGAGAATTTTTGTACTAGCCCAATCGTATTAACTGTAATGTTCATTCTGTTCCTTCTCCTCCACTACAAATGTTTACAGTGTGAGCATGGGGCAGGAAATGTCTTGCCCCTGTGGATCTCTATTAGAGCTTGTTGCAGTTCCATTTTTGACCAGTAGGTGTATTAGAAACTCCTAAACGTTTACATTTATGCCATTTGGCAGATTCCTTTATATTCGACTCACAGAAGTGCTTCAAAGTCTTTAACAATTAATATATCCTGTCAATTTTTCACTACATCACAGACTAAGAATCAGTCTAAAACTCGGTCTGGGAAGTGATAGAGCAAAAACAATTCTGAGATCCAACTGACTCAAGTAGAAGAAGTTGCTTTCAGCTGCTCCCTGTTCGGGGTCGCCACAGCGGACCAACTGGTCCGTACAACAACTAGGCCAGATGCCCTTCCTGACATAACCCTCCCATTTTGTCCGGGCTTGGGACCGGCACTGTGTCCAGTGGCTGGGGTTTGGACATTGGCTGGGAAATGAACCCAGGCCTTCTGCATGGTAGGCGAGAACCCTACCACTGAGCACACCACAAAGGGTGAAGCTCTACCTCATCTGCTCCTATAGATAAGTTTATCATTAAAACAAAATAAGTAAATCTACAAATTTTTAAACCTTTTATATTTAAAACTTTGATGTAGAAAGTCTTACATATAATTTTTTAATAATATATTTTAAAACACAAATTCTTTTGTGAAAAAGTATCTTGATGTGAAACTGTATCAAGCAGTTTCTAGTAAAAAGAAATTCATAATATTTTATGAATTTTTATATACACAACATTTTTTTGTAAGACTTATACTGTATATAACTTATTTATTCATTGGCATGCATATATAAAATTTTAATATGCTAACTCAGATACATCTAATTCCACGGTCTCATTTATATTATAATTGAAAGATTCCTTTTTTCTTTGTCTACTATAAGGCCTAGTTACTTTTGTAAAAGAAAGCCACAATATGTAAACGGAAAACAAGGTAAAACATTTCACATGTCCACTGCTGAGGTTGAGGTTGGTAAGTCATACAATAGAAACAGTACCTGGCTCATTCAGAGCGTGAATATTGCAAATGTATTCATTTTTTTTATAGAACAGTATTGCCATGCATTTTCAGATTACCCCTTTATAGGTGGAAAAAAAATTGCTTCAGTGGCCCACTAAGAGCTAGAGCTGCTTGATCTAGCAAGTTGTGACAGCTCATGTCTGAAGCCATCAGTGTACTCAATCAGGCTTGCTTTAGCTAACATCTGCTAGAAAATATCCACTGGAAGACTTGTAATGGCACTTGAAGTCTGTAAAGCCTGGCTATGCAGCATGTGAAAGGATCATTAACTCTTTACATATGCTGTTTGAACAACTGATCAAAACCAATCTGATGCATAGACACATAGCCCTGTTTCTCCATCACGCCTTTCAGGCTAACCCATTAGCTGTTTGAAAAATGACAAAGATGTGCTGTGTAGCATGCCACAGATTATGATTTATAGCCAGTATTGGCATAGGAGAAATAGGCTTTTAAAATAGACACTGCTGTACAATGATGAGTGTGTATTATAGTGCGTCTGTTTATTACCGTGTGTATATTCTGTTCCACTTCAGTAGACTAATTCATGGAATGACATGACCATTCATATTTTCGTAAAACATTTGAATGAAAAGTTGGATACAAGCCTTGAAAAAAAAACTCACCATAAACAATAACAGTAGCTGAGGCGCTACGTCTTCTAGCCACGATGTTGCTGGCTACACAAGTGTAATTTCCCGAGTCTGAGAGTCGTGCTTCGTTAATGATCAGGTTGTGATTTGTTCGCGCGTCAAAATGAACGTCAACGAGTGTGCTGACTGGTTCATCGTTCTTCAGCCATTCCACCTAAAACATAAAGAGAAACAGAATGCTTGAGTTAAAGTAAAGCTTGAGTGAAGATTTTTTTGTGCAGTGAATTTAAACATTATTATACATTACAATGTATAAGATAATCCCAAGTAAATCTTGGTTGAATTCTATAACAGACTGCGAGTTCTTTGTGCCAGATTATGAAGAAAGTAGAAAATTACTATGCTTATATGGTTAATCAGTGCAATTCAATTCAATTCACTATCAATATACATTATATATAATGCTTTTGCTATCTTGATTTCCAGATAGATTTATCTCTAATGAGCAAACCAGAGAGCGAGCACAAGCACTCGGCTGTCCAACTGAGTGATGAGAACATCCATAGCCGTCTCTAGGGTATCCTTGTGGTAGCATTCCCAGCAACCTCACGGCAAACTTTTAAGCTGTCCATGTGGATGCTGTCCTTAGAAACAGTGACTGCCTGTGAAGCTTTCTGATTGAGTAGCAATAAAATCTCGGTTGAAGATGTATCCAGCTATAGACCAACAATTAAAGGAAATTTAGGTCTAGGCTCTTGTACTGAAAATGGATTCACACTATCTGTGTGTGTGGAGAGAGAGAGAGAGAGAGAGAGAGAGAGAGAGAGAGAGAGAGAGAGAGAGAGAGAGAGAGAGAGAGAGAGAGAGAGAGAGAGAGAAAAAACCTAGTCACAAAGCAGCTTATATCTAGACAGCATATAGACACATAGGATCTAGATTTATCCATAATGAGAAAGGCCAGAGGCGACATGAGGAACAAACCTTGAGATGAACCAGACTCAAAATGAAACCTATGGTCATTTGGGTGACACTGGATCATGAAAATCTAAATCATTACTCTGCATACTACTGTGGAATCTTTTCAAATTTTTTCATGATATCATCATTTAAGATCAATTTAATGTAATTGGTGCTTAATCATGATTCCCAGAATTTATAAATGGCTGTCTTTTGCTCATTCGCATGTATCTATTCTCTGGGTCATAATGTCTTTGTTCCTGCCTTAGTCTATGCCTTTTCTATTATCTTAGCCTTGTGGATTATCTACAGCATATCAGTATAAAAGTTTAAATTATGGGGTGTCTCTGTTTGTACACAATAAACCATCTTATTTTTGGGCCCTACCCTGGCTCTACATCTCCTGATTCTTCATTCATCCTGCTTCTGGTGAAGCTGCTGTGTTTTGGATCGACCAGAAAGATTTACAACTCTATAGAGTCCAACAATGCTCAGTGTATTGGAAAGATCTCCAGTGTAAGCATCAGGATTATGGCTTTATGTCTATAATATCCAACTGAAGTCATCCACTCTATAATGAAACGTCCACAGCCTTTTTTTAGGGTAGCCGTGTACCCTCTACAGCAACCTCACGGCAAACTTTAGGCTGTTCACCCATGTGGATTTCATCCTCAGCAGCAACGAGTGATTGAGAAGCATTCTTTCAAAATGTGCTTGATATATTAAGGATATTTTTTGATTTTGTTTATGTTTTGTAATTTAGGCTTCATATATCTGGCTGTGCCATTTTTGCTTTCATGTCATTTTAGAATATCCTACAATTTGGTTGGATTTTAGTTTTTAAAAGAGGAAACTGGAGGCAGGAGGGTGGCAAGGGGTAGATGGGTACCCATGGTAGATGGAGAATTAGGGCAGGAGAAAATAAATAAGTGGTGGCAATTCAGTGACTATTCAGATACAATTATGTTAATGAATTTTAATAATTTTTAAACCAAATTGTAATAATAAAAATAAACCAAATTTTAATAGACATGTTTTTAATACAGTATTTTGTAAATGCCTCAATAGCCTATAAGGACAATTAATCTTGCTCGTCTTGCATGTATAGAGTGTTCGCCAGTTTTTAAATAATTTTGTTTCCTCTTTCATGGTCATATAATAAAATAAACAAAATATATCATAAAAGTTCAATTAAAAATCTACTATGTTACTAGTCTATTTTCAGTCCTTACTTTCCTGGAGGATTAAAATTCTTTGCAAGAGATGTATTTAAAATGATACGGTATAGAAGCCTTCAGAGATTCAATTCATCTAGCTTAAATGAAATTAAACTCTCTGCTTTTTGCTGTAGTTTTGTGCTTTGTGTAGCTTCTAAATTGCTTTTAAACACTGATACGTACGTTTTCCTCTGGATCACGACTGAAATGCAAGCACAGGAAATTTTTCTCTAGTTCATCTGAGTTTACAGTGTATTTGTGTTTGGGTATTTTTTAAGCTGGGTTCCATGTTTATGCTCAACTAATGGTGGGAAGCAAGATCCTGTGCTGTGGGTTTTCCTATAGACATGTACACACACACACACACACACACACACACACACACACACACACACACACACACACACACACACACACACACACACACACACACACACCCCCACATACATACACACAATGTGGATAATGATTGAAAAGCAATTTGACCAATAGCTGGTTGTAAAGAGAAAGGTCAAATAAATGCATTATTTTTTTTAGTTCCCTAAAAAAGAACATGTCTGGGGAAAAGGGGATTTATTTGGTGACTTTTCAGGCTCACAATATAATATTTTTTTACTTCCAGAACATGCTGTGCATTCATGCCTTCCTGGGAATTTCGCCTTTACAAGTTGGGCAATTTAAATTATGAAGTCACATGCGATCAAGTCGCTTGGGGTGAAGCAAAACAGATTTTCAAAACAGATCCTAATCACAAACACACACACATACACTGTAAATATGGACTGTCACTAATGATTAACATTAAAATAATGTGTAGTGTGCAACTATCTAAACTTATCAAGTTTTGCATTGTGTTCAGATATTCTGATTTTTTTATCTGGTTTTTGGATTAATGAAATTATCCTGTTTTTTTTTTGCTGATTGCCTATCCTCTTGCCTGTTCCTGTTTATGGTTTTTGCTTCATGTTGTCTTTATAAACACTAAACTGCACTTGCATCTGTCTCTGCCTGCCACGTGACAGAGAACATATTACAAAAAATGGAAAATTTATTAAAATATTATTAAAATATGACATAGGTCTATGATGATAGATAGCTGTTATCTGCATATATAAAAAAAAAATGTTTATGTAAAATATTTATAGCTGAAGGTTCATCAGGCCAAAGAGAACAAGAAGGGTTTTGATGAAAACAGAATGTTTTAGGATAACTGAAAAGACAAGTATGTGCTCATTCTCTGCTTCAATTTCAAATCAGATCTCAGAGGTTTAGAGGTGGTCTAGCAGATATGAAGCTTGCTAGATTGATAAAAGCCACAATTTTATTTGTCCCATACACAGCCTTACATGTACAATGTAGACAATGTACAGCTTGCTTGCACGGCTCTGCTTGCCCATTTACTGCATTCATTCCTTCATCTTCGATCATTTAAGCTCAGATTGCGGTTTAAATTACTAATATGTTCAGGAAACAGAACCAGCTAAATTTGCTAGGAAATACTGCAGCCATGTATGATGAAAAACATTATCTGTTGGAGCAAGCCGGATTGGTTATACTTTCTGCATGAGCAGGTGGGATTGGACAAACATTCTGTGAGAGCAGGCTTGTGTGGGATTAAAAAAAGCAATCGCACACACACACACACACACACACACACACACACACACACACACACACACACACACATGCACGCGCACACACACACACACACACACACACACACACACACACACACACACGATTTTGTGGTAGTAATTTTAAAGGCTAAGAAGAAGAAGAAAAAAAAACTTTTATTACTTCCAAATGATTTATTAAGACATAAACTAACCACTAACTGTTAAGCATTAAAACTGTGGTGTGTTATCTCATCCGGAAAGGTGCAGGATTTTATTCCAATCAAACAGCAGCCACATCTGAGTCTACTGAAAGCCAAGATCAACTGATTAAACAGGTGGAATCAGGTGTAGCTCCTGATTGATTAGAATAAAAAAAGCTCTCCTATGTTAAAAGTTTTCACCAGACATTTATGTTAATTGCTGGACTTTCCAGACAGACTTTTTATGTAAGTGGACCGTCACAAATTTTAGTCTAGGGGATTTTATTGTACACACACCAGAGAGAGAGAGAGAGAGAGAGAGAGAGAGAGAGAGAGAGAGAGAGAGAGAGAGAGAGAGAGAGAGAGAGAGAGAGAGAGAGATGGCTAATTAGTGACTGTCTATTTCACTAGCAGAGAGGCATCAGCAGAATCCACCATGAATCAAGACATCACTATCATTCCATCAGCCGCCTACTGACAGAGATAGAGAGCAAGAGGGAAAAAAGGTCTGCTCACCACTTGACATGAGTGAAAAAAAAAAAATGAAGCTGTGCTGTACTGATTACATTTTAGTTGACTCTCGGGTTAGAGTGTGTCGTTTAAGGACTGCATGAGGAATTCCATAGCTCCTGAGTTGAGTGCAGGGGTGAAGTTATGTCCAATTGCAATTGATTTATTTCACTCCCACAGTTGGCCTCTCACCTGCTGATTTATGAGAGTGTGTTTTGAGTATTAACAACATTATGACTTTGGAGCGGATCGGTGAAGATGTTTTTGTGTCCTTGTCGGGTATGAGAGTATTTTGAGGTCTCAAATCAGCAGTCTATCTCTCTCTCTCTCTCTCTCTCTCTCTCTCTCTCTCTCTTTCTCCTTCTCTCTCCTAGGTTTTAGATAATAATGGACAGAGAGGGGTCAATATTTCAGCTGTCAACTTGTGAGTGGAAAAATGTGTTTCGTGCCCTGTTTGATGGCCAGAGAGAACTCTTTCATTCACAAGCTTTCAATTTCACTCCTTTCTCTGTTCTACTCCTCTAGGTCCTGAAGAGCTTCTGGTTCACTCATTCTCTCTCTCTCTCTATCTCTAGAACAGTGGTTAGATGTCTTTCTTTAAAGGTTACTATAATGGTGCCAGTATCTTGGAGTGTTTTGTTAGGTTTTGACCTTTAGACGTCCTCGTGGAGCTCTTCTGCCCTGATTTCGCTTGTCGTAGATTCCTCACTCAGTGTTGAACTACAGCCATCATCTTTCCCTTCAGACAGGGCCAAGATTGCATGTCTTCACACTCCACACTCCCATACCAATGTTGCCCAGCCCTTGCCTGGGCAACGTTGGTATGGGAAGCCCAAAGCCCATCCTGTTCTAGTTTTCTGCATTTAAACGAGAATTCAAAAGGGTCTTTGATCACCCCATTAGTGGCTGGAAAGCTTTCAAATGACTGTTGTCCCTCCGGCAGGGCAAACGCAGCGCTGCAGAATATGCCATCCACTTTCATACAATTGCAGCAGGGAGTGGCTGGAACAATGAATCTCTCATGGTGTCTTTCCAAAATGGCCTTTTATGAGGTGCTCCAGGATGAGATTGCTACACGGGAGCCGGCCAAGGATCTTGAGGCCCTTATCGACCTAGCAGTTCGGCTGGATAACTGCCCTGAGGGAGAGGAACTTGTTGGTCGCCAGTGGTTCACACCCCTTGTCAACCCAGTTCCCACAGAGAAGTTACCACTGCCCCACGGATCTCCTGAACCTATACAGCTGGGGGGTACTCGGATCTCCCCATTGGAATGTGATCACCGCATGAGAGAGCAGTGTTGCCTTTACTGTGGACAGTCGAGACATTTTCGTTCTACCTGCCCACAGCTCTCAGGAAACGCACAGTCCCGTACAGGCAAGGAAGGACTGTAACGGGACTCACTCACATTACCCCACCTTCCAAATCAGGATTGTTTCTCCTCATCAGACTCACTTGGGGCACTTGCAGGCATGAACTCAAGGTCTTGGTGGATTCCGGTGCAGCTGGGAAATTCATGGACATTTCTCTTGTCAAGAATCTCCAGATCCCTTTTGATTCACTCCCTGCACCCCTGACAGTTACTGCCCTGGATGGAAACTCTGAGCCCCGGGAAGGTAACCCCTCTAACCTCTCCTCTGCGCCTTTCTATTCACCAACATCAGGAGGAGTTTTGTTTTCATCTCATACAGTCTCCAGCATTCCCTGTGATCCTCGGTCCCCCTTGGCTTGTTCAACATAACCCACACCTTTACTGGTCCACTGGCACTGTTCTGACTTGGAGTTCTACTTGTCAAACTATGTGTCAGAGTACCCCAGACCCGATTCTCGAGCCCACAGAACCTCTCGACCTTTCTCAAGTTCCCAGCCAGTATCATCATCTCATGGCTGTCTTCAGTAAGAAAAAAGCCACCATCACACCGTCCATATGACTGCACCATTGATTTGCTGCCAGGTTCCTGCCCTCCCAGAGGCCACATTTTCTCCTTGTCTTCTCTTGAGCGTGCAGCTATGGACAGTTACATTGAAGAGGCCCTGGCAGCCGGGCTCATCCATCCGTCCACCTCCCCTGCGGGTGCAGGGTTTTTCTTTGTGGGGAAAAAGGGAGGGGGCCTTCGCCCCTGCGTTGATTACAGAGGCCTCAGCAAGATCACTATCCGTAACCATTACCCCTTACCTCTTATGGCCACAGCGTTTGAGCTAATGCAGGGAGTGTCCATCTTCATTAAACTCGACTTGTGCAATGCTTACCATCTTGTGCGCATTAGACAAGGTGACGAGTGGAAGACGGCCTTTAACACCCCCACTGGGCTCTATGAGTACCTGGTAATGCCCTTAACAAACTCCACCCGTGTGCCTTCTTTTCACGTTGCCTTACCCCCTCGGAAAAGAATTACCATGTGTGAGACCGAGAGTTACTGGCTGTTAAACTGGCACTTGAAGAGTGGCGGCATTGGCTTGAGGGGGCCAAACACCCATTCCAAGTACTCACTGACCACAAGAATCTTAAGTATATTCAACAGGCAATGACTCAACCCTCACCAGGTGTGCTGGTCTCTGTTCAATCGGTTTCAGTTCATTCTTATCGCCCTGGCTCCAAGAATCTTACACCTGATGCCCTGTCTCGAGTTTATGGTAGCAGTAATGATGGAGGTCCAATCACGTCCATCATCCCGAGTTCCAAAATAGTGGCTCCTGTAAGGTGGGGACTGGAGACGGTAGTAAGGTGGGGACTGGAGACGGTAGTAAGGCAAGCCTTGGCTGGGGAACCAGTTCCCAGTTGTTTGTCCCTAGGTGCGCTCTCAAGTTCTCCAGTGGGGTCACTCCTCCCACCTAACCTGTCACCCTGGCACTAACCATACTCTGGAATTCCTTCAAAGGAGATTTTGGTGGCCAACTATCAATGAGGACACCAAATCCTTCGTAAGCGCCTGTTCCACCTGCAATCAGGGGAACACTTCCCATTGTTCACCTCATGGCTTACTCCATCCTCTACTGATACCTAGAAGTATACCTTGAATACCTTATACCTGATACCTTGAAAAGCACACTATTACCATTTGACATACTTATACTTTTGGATTATTTCTGTTTCCTTGATGTTTTTTGTTCCCTTTATGGATTTTTGTTGCCTGAACTTTTATTAAAGTGCACTGCATTTCAATTCTCTCAAGTGCGTCTGACTTTTGGGGTCACCACCCCCCTGTGGCTCAGTGATAGAGAGTCAGCCTCTCACACCGGAGTCAGCCTCTCACACCAGGGACTTGAGTTCGAGCCCCGGCTCTAACGAATGGTGAATTCTTTTACATTCATATACACTCATAATACACTGATGATGATGATGGCATTCAGGTGTTCCAGATAGCCTCAAGATTCTGTTCTCTTTGTGTGGAGTCCCACACAGCCTCTCCTACATCTCTGTGTGTTCTCTGATTTCCTACTACATCCCAGAAGTGTGCTCATAAGTAGATTGTCTATGCTAAACGGCCCCTGGGTGTGTGTTTGGGTGTGTAAATGAGCGAGTGTGTAAATGAGCATCTGTGTGAAAATGTGATGCCCTGGGGTACACTGAAATCCCATGCTGATTTGAGCAACGAGTTCCTAGAATAGTTTCTGGATCCACTGCAAATCTTGTCATAGTCTTTGAACTCCAAGGGTTCTTCACTTGTCTCTTTCAGGGATTCATTATAGCAAGTATTAATATTTGTCCAGTCCAGTTATATCAAATTCCTTGTATACAAAAGTCTAGATAAGCAACTAACATGACTGACTTACCTGTTATCTCTTACCGATCATTGCTGATGCTTTTTTGGCAAGCTACAAATCATTCAAAAGAACCTTCAAAGAACCCTCAGAAGATTCTTCAGGATTCAGGAGCGCAGGATAAAGTGGTTAGTGAAGATTAAGGAATAAATGTTCATCATTATTTTATTATTATTTTTCTATCATGCTGAAATTTGGTGGTGCTGCACCTTTAGAAGTGTTAACCTCCAATTGTAGTTTTAAGCCAACACTTAATCCCGGTAATTTAGAAGCAAAGTCACCACTGTTTTCATCCGGGGTTATTAAATACTGCAGTGAAGCAGGATTAGCAGTGCATTTGTGTGTACAGTGTGAAATGATCCTGTGATACAATGTTATGACTAGAATAACTAGAACGTTATGACTAGAATGGCTAGAATGTTATGCCTGTGTTCAAATGTTATGATTAGAATGACTAAAATGCTATGACTGTGTTAGAATGTTATTACTAGAATGTTATGACTGTTAGAATGTTATGCCTAGAATGTTATGATTGTTGGAATGTTATGACTAGAATGATTAGAATGTTATGACTGTTACAATGTTGTGACTAGAATTAACAGAATGTTATGACTAGATGCTTATCAACAGACACCCAATCAGAAACCTCATATTACATGAAAACCAGGATGAATCAACAGTTCAGGCAACAAAACACTGAACATCACAAAAGTGTGCTGTAGCAAAGAGGAAATATGTGACAATGAAAAAATTAGAAAGCCATGAAAGATGACCTGCAGAATACGTACTCAGACACAGAACAGCAAGCATTCAAGTGAAAAGTTGAGACAAGCCATTATTTAAAGCAGTAGTGCGCTGTATTTCAACAAACACTGTTGTAGATGGTGCAAATATGAAAATAGGAAGAAGGTTAAGTCATGGTTTAGGGATGTATAGTGTGAAAGGTCCGATTATAAACAGCTAGGATTAATTCTTAACCCCAGGTAAAGTATGAGCTTACAATGACTCATGGTGAAAAAGTCCTTTAATGTTTTCTTAAAATAGTTTTGTTTAATTTGAACAAGAGCTGGCCTTTGGGGTGTGTTTTTTGCAAAGGGAGCTTGGACACTGCAGATTGCAGCTTGCCACTCACTTGTATTTTACTGTTGCTATATCATACTATTATTATTATTATTATTATTAGTAGTAGTAGTAGTAGTAGTAGTAGTAGTAGTAGTAGTAGGAGTAGTAGTAAATGTCTATTCTATATTCTTGTACAACTACTTCTCTAACTGAGAAAAACTCAGTTCTCTCTCTCTCTCTCTTCTCTCTCTCTCTCTCTCTCTCTCTCTCTCTCTCTCTTTCTCTCTCTCTCTCTCTCTCTCTCTCTCTCTCTCTCTATCTCTCTCTCTCTCTCTCTCTCTCTGTTTTTCTATTTGTTTTATCTATCTGTTTTCGAGGTCTTTGCAGGTTCTTTGAGAGGCTGATGATGGGCCAACAAGAAAGAGAAATAGGGGAATTTCGCCATGTCTTTGTACTTAGGGAATGAAGGAAATATCACTTCTCTAAGTGCCACATTCATTCTAATTAAAGCCCTACCCCATGATGATGCATGCAACATGCAACCATGTAAAACCAAGCTTTTAACCACCTGGCAATACAGCTGAGAATCGGGGGTTCATTTTTCCACAGTTATTGGTAGCCACGTTGCCCTCTGAGAGCTCTAGAGCTTTGATGTCACACATGAAGATGAAAGAATCGAGATCTGAGGTCGCAGCTGTTTAGGAATAAGAGAGAATATCTAACCTTTGGGATTGCATGAGGATCAAACTGAATCACAAAGCACCTAGAGCCGTTGGGGCGATGGCCAAAATGGCTTTCAAGTAGCAGAGACACAGAGAGATTAAGGCAAGCAGATGCTGGAAACTGTTACAGGTTATGGTTGCATCATCATAAGTAAAGTGAGAAGTGAAACACTGACAACTCTTTGCTGAACCATTTATTATTTTTTTCCTTGAATCAGTGCTAATATTGGCACTCAAACAAGGCACCTAGCCAAACAGGTCAATACAATTAATGTCAGGCCCAACAGCTCATAATATTGTCAAGCTGGAGCTGAAATCAATCAACATTCATTCACAGAGGAAGTGAAAGTGACAGGAACGCAATTACAGAATTGTGCCGTGCTCAATTAAGCCCCAGTTTGCTTGATGCCCCTCTATATCATTTTGCTGCTCTTCACACTCATGTTTGAAGACACTATGACCACTTTCACCAAAAAGCTCTTTAAAGAAACGAACTTTGACAGGCGACTGATGTTTAGTGCATCCCCCTCAGCTTAATCCTACTCAGTGAGATGTTCATGACTTAAATAATTACAAACTGTTTTGGCCTCATCAGACAGAATGATTAATTGTATTACACAGAGAAATGTGCACAGTGCAATTATGGGTTTTCAATGATCTTGGGATATTTATTTTTTTTTCTTTTCCTCGTCATGACTGATTGTAGTCATCTTTGCGGTGACAGATAATATGGCACTTTAATTTCCGCAGTGGGGCATCGGTTTTCATTACGCTAAGCTTATTATTCATCAGTGTTGATCTCATGACTCGGGTGATAACAACCATCACAACTTTCTTTAAACGGAGGAGAAAAAATAGAGGTCGGAACTTGCGAAAACAAATCATAGCGTTTGTTCACAATGTTTTTGAGAGGAAAACGCAATTAGACCAAAAGGATCAGAGAAAGATATGATCAATAATCTGGTGAGATTTCTCCCATTTATTATTATTTATTCTATTCACTGGCTTAACCAGACAGGAAGTGATTATGGTTCTATTGTTTTTATTTGCTTGACCTTTACGTCAAGAATAAAAAAGTAGCCATGTTTTCCCTTAACAACCCATAAAGGTGGCCATTTTGAAAGAAATCCATGTCTACTATTCAAACTGAGAGCATTTTCCCTTGACAGGAAAGATAACATTGGTTCTGATCAGCTTTATTTGATGGTTCTCTACCTCAGATTTAATGCAGGAACCAGGTTGGCAACCATTTTAGTAGCAGTATCAGGATCACAGACACATAGACCAAAAAAAGGTGCCATGTTGGCTCTAGTAACTGTTGATTACCCCCAGTGACACCAACCCACCTAAAAATAATAATAATAATAATACCCTGCAGTCATTTTGGCACAGTTTCCAACATGACAGATGGCACATTTAACTACATTTTCATCTGTTTTCAGCTGGCAAGTATAGTCAGAAACCTGGGTTCTGTCATGCTGGGAAACTGGTCAAACCTATGGATAGCGAAAAAGTGTGACACCCAACTGTGGGTCTTCAGGCTATTTTTTCATTCCATGCCATCCTTTCACAAAAAGCAAAGTTCTGAAACTATCCCCAAACTTCCATCACACCTGCTGTTTAACTCTTAGTGCACTAGAAAATCAGATATTAGAGTTGTTGAGCTGAGGTGAAACCAAAACAATCAACGTGTGAGGAAAGCATGTCCGAAAATCATTGGTTACACACTTGTGGATGTAGTTGACTGTTACAGGATTGTTATACAGCACTGTTTACAGTGTAAAAATATGCTTTTAACCCTAGAAAGGTTAAACATTAAAAAAAAATTCAATTTCTTGCTGAAAATCTACACTTCAGCTGTGCCAAATCCTTAACTACTGCTGCAGCAATGTCTGAGACAATGAAGCTGATCAGGTGTCTTCCTATTCAAATGCTTCACACCTCAGCATCCAACCTGCAGTAATGTGCTCAGGTTAGCCATTAACTAACTGATTGTGCTAGACTAGCTAACCAGAACTTTTGTTGTTTTACTGTACAAAAGCTCTGTATGAAACTTAAGCTGTCACTTGGAACTGTAGCAATTGGCTGTGGTGTTAAACATCTGCTGTAGTGCTGCTTTTTTCATTTTTGTTTGAGAGTACACTGAGTGCGTTTTGACTACCACTTCTCACTTGCATCTCACCCAGGCTTTTGATTTTCAGTTCTTTCTTTTTTTCTGTGTTTGAAATGAAATTTTTTTCACATACACCACTGTACACCGACATGCTGTGAAATACATTTTGACTGTCCATATGTCACAGCATGCAACGTCACAAACCCTGCTTCGAAGCAGCCGCAAATTTAGCCACGCGGTCTACAACTCCCAGCAGCCACCAGCACTAAATTATGTTTAGTTTTCCTCTTTAAAAGCCCTCTTTTTCACTCCTTTTATGAGGTATACGCTTTTTTATAAGATATACGTTTCTTATGATTTGTGTTGTTGCAAAGCTTCTGTATTTATGTTTTGGACTGTGCCTGTTTTCTTGCTCTTGGATGTTGTGTTCTCTTGTATATCACTGAACTTTGTCTGTTATGACCTTTGCTTTTGGATTACGGTTCTTATGTATGTTCCATTACTTTTGCACATTCCCGTATTTTTGACCGTTCCTACTTTTTGGTGATTAGCAGTTTGACTGTTTGCCTTATTTTCTCATTACCTTTTTTTTTTTGGGTTTCCTGCATTTTTCTACTCAACTATCCTTTGGAACTTTTTTTTTTTTGTAACTGAATTTTTTGCACTTAGTTTGGTGCATTAAATTCACTCTGCACTTGCATCCTATTTCTGTAGTCTCAAAATATAACAAAAATAGACTAAGAATAGAATTACAATAAAAATAGAATTAAAGCATACAGGTAGGAAATGGGAAATATATACAAAGAAAAAAAAATACGAAGAAAATAATATTATACATAATATTAATAATATAATATTACACATAGGAATGCAGCTCAGTCATAGAACTGTATAACTATTTTGAATACAGTGCAGATGTGTGCAATTGTAATTTTATTGGGGAATATGTTATGCAAAATGCAGTTTTGTATGTGTTGTCAATTGTATTTTTGATGCTTCTTATCTATATTAAATCTTCAGTCAGTTGGTTGCCAGTTGAGGTGGAGCTCCAGATCCACCCTTGAGCGTCAAGTTTCCCCAGGCCTTGATCCATGATGTGTGATGTGTTTGGTTGATCACTATATACTACACTTTGTCTGTTGTTATAGTAGATGACAAAGAGTTTACATGATTGGTGCCCATAGTGTATCCATGGCATGGTGTTCTGAGCAGTGTTTCCTGGTGTCTTTGTACCTGTGCAGACCTGTAGTTCAACAATGCAAAGCTGCTGTGATATTCAGATTTAGGATGACTCTTGGTTACTCACATGCTATTGCACTATTCTATGTCATTTTCTAGTATAAATAGTGTGAGTAGTGTGTTCAAGTTGAAAATGTCAACGAGAAGAACTGCACTTACATGAGCTTTGCTTATGCAGTGGAAGAGGGGTGGGGCTACCATCCACCTCCACAATTTTCAAGATGTCCGATGATACTTTGATGGACAAGACATATTCCAAATGTCATTTAAATTAGCCCATGTAGTGTGATATATTTTTCACAAGCGTTTCACATCATTTGCCTTTTACTGGGAAACGGCTTATACTTCCGGTTGGTAAAAAAACTTTCAATTCAATTCTTTTTTTTCTTTTTTTTGTATAGCTCTTTTAACAATGGAAATTGTCTCAAAGCAGCTTTACAGAACATAAGAAGTATAGTGCAAAAGTTCAAGATTAATATTAGACAAAAAGTTCAAGATGAACATTATTAATATTAGAATTATATTTAAATTTATTTGTATTAATCCCTAATCCCCTAATGTGCAAGCCTGAGGCGACTGTGGCAAGGATACAATTCATGCCCTAGAGTGGAGAATACACAGTGCACAGTGGAAATGCATAGTGTGTAATGCATAATGTTATTTAGGACACAGCTTCTGTTTTTTTTCTGTGTTTAATTTTTGTAATTGTAGAGTGACCTTGTGTTCCTTCATTCCTGTGTGTTTGTATGCTCTTCTTTAATACACCGTTGCCGAACTCTGTGCCTGTTTCCGACTCCGTCTTTGCTTGTCCCCTATCGCCAGTTCGGCGAATGGATCCGAACACCTCCGCTTCCGGCGGAGCTCCCTTACACCTTGTGTGTGAGAAAGATACTATATACATTAATCTTCTTCTTCTTCTTCTTCTTCTTCTTCTAGGTAACTCTCTATGTGTCTATGAACAAGTATGAATTAACATTATCTAAAGCCAAGCAGCATCCAGAGCTTATGTACTTTATGCACTGATTTTTTAGACTTTGTTCACTGAAACCCCAAACTGTACTGTTCACAGTCAAGGCTGTTCACTTTAGTGTAGCTCACTTAAAATAACTGTTCAAAAATCCACTTCTCAGCTCTCAGACAATGTTTTCAATCATTTTTATCAATTTTAGACCATCAAAAAAGTCATTTCTAAAGGAAATACATTGTTAGAGAGCTTTTTTTACTCGTACTTTCATGAGTTACTAAATGTAACAGCACTTTTAATCAGTTTACTCAGTATGCTTTACACTCTTCCATCACTGCGAAATGTCAGAAAGATCAGACTCAAAGTTTATTCTAGTCTGGATTTCTTACCCTGGGTTTGCACGATAGAATAAATTATTGATGACTGTGTCACATTGTGATTCCCAGTGCAGCATTCACTAACTTTTCTAGACAAAGGCAGATAGAAAAGAAGAGATAATTGAACTTCTTTGCTTTTTGAGGAAGAATGATAACAAGGTGGATGCAAAGATAAAAGAAATACACTTTTGTGCTGTTGAATGTTCAATTCTAACTGTTCAAAATATGTGATGATAAATTTTCTAAAGCAGCAGTTCTGGCAGTTGTGCAAGTGTTCATTCCGATATAATGTGTGTTTCTATAGTAACATCTTCTATGGCAGATACTCCATATGAACAGATAAAAATATGTTTAATCATTGGACATATTAGACATCGTGATGCTCTCTGTTCTTGGAAAGAGTCTCAAGTGTCAGCTTGATTTTTTTTATTTTTTTATTTTTAAAAGAAGCTTTTTAGCTTCAAGGGAAGACAAATTATGGCTGGTGATGGAGTGACAACATAGCTGTTACAACATAAGTAATAACACAAACCTATTTGATGGATGTTTTGGAATGTAGCTATAAAAAGTGTATGATGTGTCTGTCACAGACATGCCAGGCTCCAACGACAACTAATCACAGCGCACTCACTCTCCCGAGTACTAATCACACACACCTGCATGCGACCTCCTTCCCAATCACCTCAGCCATAAAAGGACTCACACACACACCACTCACCGTCCGATCTCGTTTCAGACTGAAGGACTCATTCACATATCTCCGCTACCTGATGCTCGTCTGTCTTCAGTGTTTCTCCGCTTCCCGTTGTTTCCCTGTGTGTGTGTGTGTGTGTGTGTGTGTGTGTGTGTGTGTGTGTGTGTGTGTGTGTGTGTGTGTGTGTGTGTGTGTGTGTGTGTGCGCGCGCGCGCGCTCGTCTCCCTGCTCCAGATCCGCTCCCGTTCCCGTCATCTCTCCCGGATCATCCACAGCATTCCTCGCAGGGCAGTATCTCTCTCTCTACCTCTCCATTCACTCCCTTCACATCTAACAGTTGCCTTCTGCTACCTGGTCCAAATAAACACCCGAACTGTTTATCTCTGTCTCCGTGCCTTCTGTCCCATAACAGTGTCATTCTTTAAGTAATTAAAAAAAACAAACCAAATTGTTGTTGTCACTTAAAAATTAATACACTACAGGACATGCTTTGTATTGGGCTACATCACACTTCACCACCTTGTCAGTTGTTTCTTGGCTTTAACAACACACCTTGTTATTTCTTTCTCACATTGTGCAGAATTAAATTCAACAAACTGGAAAAATAAGCTTGCTGCATTTACTTAATTTAAATGCGTATATCAGTTCCACATGATTGAATCGAGTAATACATAGTTTCCATACTGTACATTCAACAGGATCTTGTATTTTGAAAGCTCTGAATAAAATCCAACACTGAGCTCACAATCAAACCCAAGATACTGATACTGACACAATAACCACTGTGCTGTTCTACCATACATGTTTTATAATCGCTTAAATTTAATACTATAGTTACAATTTGTGAGATTTCACAATATAATGGGAAATGTAATATTTGTATGTAAACTGTATGTGATATTTTTTTCTTAAATCTGACTGGCCACATATTCCTTTTTCTTTCTTACAGGCCTCTTTTTTCCACAATCCTCACAGAATATGGACAAAGCATGTGTCTAGCAGGTAATAATTTCCAGACGTACTTTGATATGATTCGAAGCTAAATAGCAAAAAAGTTACATCTTTTAAAAATTGTAAAGATTTCTAATAGACAGATTTTGCAGTAAACTTAACATAATAATTCCACCATATACCACAATAATATGTATTTTTCTCAATATTTCTACTGACACCACTTTTCAATTGTACTGGAATACAGTGGCCTTTAAGGCCTCAGTAGGGGGCCTAAAAGTTAGCCAGAGGAGAATGCTACTTTAACATGTTAACAATTATTATATATTTTAATAACAAAATAAAATTATTTAGTCGTACTATTTCTCTGTTAGTCATATTATCATTTATTTAAAAAAAAAAAAAAATCAAAACTGTATTGTGTGTGTGTGTGTGTGTGTGTGGGTGCGTGTGTTGGTGTGTGCGGGGCGCTGGACAAACAAGTGTGTATGTGGTTATGTAAACTTTTGAAAAGCATGTGACTTGAGGCTGAGCTCTGATTGGCTTGTTGTTAGCGAATCAATATTGTTTTTATATATTTGGCCTCATGTGATTGGACCATTCTCAATGAGTCAAATTGCCACTCAGCAGATTGTCAGTTAATGGGCAGGTACCGATTAACGTGGAAGCAAGCAGTGTTGCCAGATTGTCCGGGTTCCCGTCCAGTTGGGCTCCTTTTGGTCACGTCTAACCGGGAAAAAATGTGGGCGGCTTGATCAAATTTGGGCTGGATTTTGATGCAACTGGCGGGTTTTTATTTTTGACTATAAACATGATATTTTATTAATTTTCCATTCAAACAAACTTTTGTAATAATATGTAAAAATATGTAATGTTGACGTTTAAATTAAATGGTTCAGTTTAGCCAATAAGGTTCAGGAGAGTCCTGTACAATCAGACTTCAATCTTGATTGGTGGGTTGTTGTAAAAGTTGTATACATTAAGCCAGTACCACAAAGTTATTAGCAAAGCCGTAAGTGTTTTTATCATCATGCCAAAGTGGGGTAAATATAGAAAGTCCTACCGAAAAGAATGGGAGAGCGACCCGTCTCTGAAAACATGGATTTCACCTGTGGTAGGCAACAAGTCAAAGGCATTTTGTAAATACTGTCAATCAGAAATCAAAGCACAGTTAAACAAGTTAAAGGAACGTGCTAACACAAAAAAACACACATCGTGCTGTGCTCCAAGTGTTAAAGCTTTTACTGTGTCAGCGGGAGCAGCAGGGCAGTGTCTGATTAAGGATGACCTGGTCTCACTTTTGAAAGACACTAGAAATCGCATGGGACTACCGCTACTCTCCAGGATCATGGACGTGTGTATTGGCCTGGCCAAAAATGGCTGGACCTCTGCAACTTTCAAACCTCCCTGGCAGTTGCTGGAGAGATTTGACTCAACGATCTATAATATTTCAAGAGATGTTCTCATCAGTTCTGCGAAGATTCTCTACGTTAAGGCCCTATAAAAAGGCAAGCATGTTTATACGCTATTATTCTGCTATAAATTTCTGGGCATTGGTGGCTCAGTGGTAGGTTTTTTGCCTACCATGTGGAAGGCCCGGGTTCAATTCCCAGCCAATACCCAAACCTCAGCCACTGGATGCAGTGCTGATCCCAAGCCTGGAAAAAATGGGAGGATTGTGTCAGGAAGGGCACCCGACATAAAACCTTGTAGAGTTGTCTCGCAGAAACAAGTTGTTGTGCGGACCAGTTGGTCTGCTGTGGTGACCCAGAACAGGGAGCAGCTGAAAGCAACTATATTCTGCTATAAAAATCTGATATCATGTTTGATAATTAAACAAAACGTATACAGGTAGCCAACGTAGTGTGTGTGTGTGTCTAAATAGTGCCCTTTGCACTAACCCATTTGTTTTGGGTTTTCTGTTTGTTATTGTATTGGTATTTTTTGAAATGGGAGGGTTTTAAGTTGCAGTTGGGCTGGAAATCTTCAGTCCAATCTGGCAACACTGGAAGCAAGCGAAATATCTCGAGATGAAAGAAAATTCGGTTATATCTTTTCAAAAATACCCTTTCACAAGGTGTTTGGATGAAGAAAAGAATTAAGGAGCTTGGACCAGATCGACCCAATTTTTAATGATTACCTTCATTACTTCATTACTGATAATAAACCCACATTGAACTCAAATTCACTGATTCGTAGTAGATTTATTGCATGCTTTAACAGTTGACTTTTTCAATATTTTATCTTAGCAGTAATGATTTTAAGTTTGTTTCTGCCCCCCCATATATATATACATATATATATATATATATATATAAATATATATATATATATATATATATATATATATATATATATATATAGTTTTTTACCAACTTTTTACTTTTTAACTCAAATGATAATTACATTCATATCTGAATATATATGAGTTATACAAATGTTATTACACATGGGAATAAATGTGCTACACCTATATTGGCCTTGGGCTTGAATGTGAACTTTTTACTGCCATTTTTCTCTACAGCAATGGTGCATATATTTTAATGCTCTATATTTTTAAAGTAGTTCATATTTACACCCACCTACTGCTATTTACATTTAAGGAACCTGTTTGTCAGACTTCCATAAAGTGAACACCAGAGAGGAAACTTTTCTGTGCTGTTGTTATTGAGTTTCTCTGAAGCTGTTCTTGGCCTCGACTGCACGTCATGTTAGCCTCATGGATTTTTTTTTATCACTTCAATTGACATGTTTTATAAATCTCTGCTTTTTTTAGTGGTATTTTGAGGTACACTGCTGTATAGCAACACTGTACCGAAATGGAAAACTTCCTATATTGAACATGAAATATAGGAACAGGTCCAAGGTCCGCAGTCTGAACCTGAGTTACTCTTGGTGGAGTTTTTATGTCATCTCCCTGTGTCCATGTGGGTTTCCTTTGAGTTCTCCAGTTTCCTCTTATCTCCAAATACATGCTGGTAGGTGGATTGGCTAGAGTAAACTGCCCCTAGGTGTGTGTGTGTTTGTGTGTGTGTGTTCTCCCGAGATGGACTGGTGTCCCCTCCAGGGTGGGCCCTGAAATCCACTGTGACTTCCAACTAGGCTTTTTGCACTGTTCTTTTGTTAAATAGAATTTTCTACTTAACTAACCTAAACTGTGCTTACTCTCCTACTCTCAGGTGATCCTTAAACATTGACAATAAAGCAAAATCCAGGATCACAAATGTGATGCAAACAGCGGTATGTTCAGGCAAGTCAACTCTTCACAGTGAGTAAGTGAGTAAGTAAGTGTTTGTGAGAGTGTGGTAATTTGTGTACAGGTGTGTGATTAGTAATCACGTGACAGTGAATGTGACATGTGGCATCTCAAACGACATACTACACACTGTCCACTTACACGATGCACTTTCAGAAAGATATATCGTCTCAAATGGAACATGAATGTTCTTTTCACCAACATGAAATGTCTAAGTTGAAGGCAAATTACATCAAGCAGACAAAATGTGACTCCAGCTTTATCAGAATAAAGTGAATTTTTTAAATGTTAAAAAATAAGTCACACAATGTGGGCTAATAGTGTAAATGTCTTTTGCACTAGAGTATCATCGGTCATCTTGAAATTTTTTCACGCTGCATTAGTGCCTGGTAGCCCCGCCCCTCTTACACTATGTACATAATCTCAGAGTGTTCAGTGCATGACGTGTCCAGCATTCCACACTGTTTTTTGGTTGAATAAGAGCATCATCGAGGTATCCTTGGACTTATCAGTGTGAACAAACTACTCACAGTATTTATACTACAAACTGGCACAGATTAGTGCCATCAGATCATCATCATCATTTACATCATCCATGCTACAATCAGACCGATCAGTGATTTCTCAGTGAAAACCAAAAAAGGTATTTTTCACTAATTTTCTTGAACCTTTTAAGTTGTTCCAAGATGTACTCATATCGAAGCTGAGAATCTGTCCCTGTTCTAATTCAGACATTTCATTTGCTGAGATCCCCTGCTGCTAAAGATTTCATGTCTGACATCTCTAAACTAAAAGCAGAGCTTCTGGAGGGCACAAAATATGAGCTGTCTGTAATGAAAAGTGACATCCAAAGACTTATTGTCATAAGAAACAAAAATTCTTTGTAAAAAACAGAACACATTTTCACCAATAATCTTTTCCAACCAGGTCGATTCATATGCATGAAACTGGAGACCCTACTGAGGCAGATTAACTCTTTCTCAGTATTTTTGCTGGTAATAAATGCTGGATTTGTAACTCCATATTCCTATTACTTCTTAATAAATGGTGGCTTGTTGGCAGTGTTTGGCTCCGTAACACATAACATTCCTCATATTCTACTCTCTCTGTTCACTACAGCTTTGTTCCGGTAAGAAGTGAAGTAGATGTTATCACTTTCTATCTGATCTCCCACCTCTAACAGAACGATCTGTTTGCAGGGACCTAATTCCATGAAAGAGAGAAACTAATTCCAACCTCGGAGGCTATAGCGGCTGAACTCACTTACACAACGCACTTTAACTAGGTTTTTAAGTTTTTAAATACAAGAAAAAAACTGCAAATGAAAGCAAGGAAAACATCTATCTTTGTGCTTGTGAAAGCATCATTTGTTGGTATAAATGCAACATATTGCTAATTTGCTAGTTAGAACTAAAAGCATGCTCACTCATGTGGGTGGCATAACAGGAGGGGGTATGACATTGAAATCTTTGCACAGGGTATTTTTGAAACTAGGAACTAGTTTATATAACTAGAGTGCACACAACAAATCAGACAACTTAATCGTGAAATTCTATTCATATACCGAAGTACACCAGGTTACTCTTTATGCTTTAGGGTCCCTGGTTCGATCCTGATGTCAGGTTACTCTCTTCTACATGTTCCACATGTTCTTCCTGTGTTTCTCAGCACAGTAAACTCTGCACTCATGAGTTCATTTGTGTTTACTTTGCCATGTGCATTTATTTCCATTCTAGTTCTGCCTTTGCCCTGTCCTACTGTTGCTTTACTATCCTTTTGTGTTCACCTGTTCTATGGTATGCTTTTGACTAGTAGTTTAGTATGACTTTTTATACTCTTATCATTCTTATCATTTTCTTATTATGCATTATTTAAGTTTATCATTAAGTTTCAAGCGCTGATATCCAGTTTCTGCTCAAGTCTATTTTTTATGCATCTGGGTTTTTTTTTTCTACATTTCTACATGTATTCCAGTTTTATTATTTATTATCACAAAAAAGCCAGAGATCATTCCTCATCTTCTCAGAATAGACAAAGAAAGAATAAAGGCAGAAAGCAAGACAGACAGTATGGAGCCCTGGAGAGGCCAAAAAAAGTTCTGTTCTTTCTTTTTTTTTTATTTCATGTGCACAGCTTGATCTACCAACCATGAGATATGGAATCAAGGTCTTAAAATCACAATATGTGTTTTCAATTTATTTTAATCATCGCTCAAATTTTGTATTTTGGTTCTCAAATAAATAAACAAACCCACGTTGTGTCCATGAATAGGTTAATTTGTATTCTCCTCCAAATGCTCACAAAATGTTCCATTACTGTTTTTTTGTGATGGAGGTAAAGCACATATGCCTTTAATGTCTTCTTATGAGTTCTCCTGCTCTCCGTAATGATACAGGCCATGTATTCTGAGTGCTCTCAGTACCTCTATAAAGTTTGCCTTAATTACATATAAAGAACACTTTGAAGTATACTCGATAAATGACTAATGATCTATAACTAAGTGAATTCCGGGCACGTTATCTGTAGAGGAGAGTACACATTATCCAAAACATGCAATTTTATTAAATTTGAGAACATGAAATAGGGAATTGAGAGAGTGGCCTTGATTTTCTTTCCTCATGGCCTTGCTAAACTAAACTGCACACGCAAGGGATCTGTAAGAGAGAGTGAAGGTGGGTGATATTATGGGGAATTAGTAGCACATGCTACACATGACAAACACACACACGCGCACACACGCACACCTTCATATTCTACTCAAACCAGTGAAAAGTTAATGAGATGCCAAAAAAAGAGAGAACAAGAGAGCAAGTGAAAGTAATTTTCAATGATACATGACAGGGGTGAAACATTCTGTCCTTTCACACCTAAAAGAAAGTGACAGAGAGACAAAGAGAAAATGAGAGAGCGTATCATTCTCAGAATGGCTGGCTGAATAAATCAGCTCGCACCCTTATCATGATAACACAGACCAGCTCTTAGCCACTAACCCTTATTGTGGAAAAGGCAGAAGTTTCATCTTTTTGTAAGGCACAGCAAGTTAAAAATAAAGTGGATTTAAGCACATTTTAGGGAACTACATTTTGGAAGGACATTTTAGACTCCCGTTTATTTGAAATGTATTGTATATTTAAAAAATGAAAGAAAGAAAAAGACAGAAAACCAAGAGGAAAATTTTGTACCACAATGCTACCATAATGCTCCATTATGAACTCTGAGAAGCTATAAAAATGGGAAATGAATATGAAAATGACAGTTAAAATAACCATAGGCCCCTATCACACACACACACACACACACACACAGACACACACAAAAAAAAAAACATCCTACATGCTTAATTTGTATAAAGTAATATAAAATGGCAATCAATGATAATCGAGTCAAATTTTTTTATCTACCAGTAGAACTAACAAGTCTCTGGATAAAATATTGATTCATCTTGTGGGTGGTGTTTCATTTATTTATTTATGATTTGAATGTTTGCTGAACTAACCTCAGCTTGAGGAACTCCCTCTGGAGGACGACAGTGAAGGACGATCATGCCTTTGATTGGCACCTCTGTCCCCTGTGGCTCCTGCTCAAAGTTCTTTCTTAGGTCTAAAAGACACACACACATATTTATATAAAACATTAAACATTTAGCGAGAAAATGATAAATGATGTGATGATATGTAGAGGCACTGACATGCGATGCGGACTGTAGCTTTGCGACTCTTGGACGTGCCCAGGTGACTCCAGGCTACACACAAACACCAGTAATCCTCTGGACCATGAAAATCTTCCACCTGCTGCCGAGAGACATTTATCATCACTTCACGAATCTTCAGACCTGTAGAGGAAAGAGAGAAAGAGAGAGAGCATAACTGGGGGATTACAAATGAAAAGAGGAGTACTAAATAAATGGCAAATTCTGTCAGGCTGGGACTCAGAGCATCTATAATCCTTTAAATCTGTCTGATTTCCTCTCAGACTGTGTGCGGCCCACAGAGAGAGACTAAATGACAGATAACGAAATAAAAAACAGCTTATAGGTACCAGACATACTCAATACAATGTTGATTATTGACAGTTCCAGCTCGTAAAACTACAAAGTGTGGAAAATGTCAAGGGAGAATACTTTTGCAAGTGCTGAGTGTAATGTCATTTTTGTCTTCTCCATGTCACTGGATGTATATATGAAATTCTTCTGCTTTCTGTCCAGTGCTCTTGGAATAGACTCTAGAGCCACTGTGACCCAGACCAGGGCAAAGTGGTTACCGACAATGACTGAATGATTAAATGGTGCCTGAAAACACAGACATCATAATTTCAGGCATGTCTCTAATGGGTGCTTCGGCAAGTTTTTATTATTGTCTGTTAGTTAACAGCACATTAAACAGGAAACACTGTGATATTCATTGTGTTACTGTCCCTTGTGAGACTGACTTTGAGGTGGAATACATTCAGTGAAAATAATCCCATATAAAAAAAAAATCAACAATATGCTCACATAGAATTAGTCTAGAACTCTTGAGAAAAAATGAGGGGGGAAAATGTTTTTCAATCATCTATATTGACTTATCTTAACTAAATGCAGCCAAAGTGGAATAAGTCCCCATTTACAGACACACTTGTTATTGATCAGTCTAATAGCTTAGAGAGTTTTTATTGCCAAGTACATTTTTTCCAACATGACAAAAGAACTGCTTTTTGTACTCATCATCTGAGCTTAAAGACTGTAACTATCTATATGAATGAACTGGGGTTTATTAATGTCATAGGACTAATAGCAGTGAGCAGGACAACTTTAACTGTTTCTCCAAATAAGGACAAAGCTGGGCCAAATAGATACAAATTTGACAAACATACAGTATATTAAATATTACAGTTCATTTATAATCACAGATCAAAAACAGCTGGCTCTTGTGATCAAAATTGATTTCCATACATTATTATCAGTTATCACCAAGTTCAGTAAGTTATGTTGTTCTTCGGAGAAACATAATCTTACATTAAAGACCTCATTATAAAGTAACAAAGTTTTACTGTACAATTTATGACCTGGCAACATATCATTATAAAGTTTGTAAGTGCAGATCCTCCGATAAAGTATATCTGAAGTGGTTCTAACATATGGTTATGGTTATAAGTATACAGATGTTAATAATTTCGCATATTTCCTATTATCTCTGGGTGCGTGGCATTGCTTGAATCACACTAATGCACTGCACTTCCTGAGAAACACTATGATTACTAAAATTATTTGAACATAGTCTTTACAATTTAAGAGTAAAGGCTTACATGCTAATTTTAATTTGCTAATCAATACTAAACACAATATACATTATAGGTCTGCTTCAAAAAGAGGCTAAAAACACAGTTTAACCATTGATCTTCTTCTGTACTGCTTTCATTAGCATTTATGTTCAATAGCATTTATGTTCTTATCCCAGGAAGCTGCTTGTCCTGAAACATACCAGGCTGGTGCCCAGATGTTGCAGAGCAGATATCTAGCAATATCTCACTGAGCCAGGCAGATAAATACTATCTGTGAGCTTCAAGATAAATACTATCATCCCTGTGCCAAGAAATCTGTGTCCTGCCTCAATGACTACTAACCTCTAGCACTCAGTGCCCTGAGTGGCTAATCAAGGAATACATACAACAGTCTGTCTCTTGATGACTGTTGGCTTCAGGAGACCTTGTGCTCCTGAAGGACAGACAGGGTATGGAAAATTTCCATGCCATCATCACGTCATCTGGCAGAAGGTATGGAAATATCCATGTCATCATCACTACCTTCTACCCTGAGGCAGTCAGATGTGCACACCAAGAAATCCCAGCCAAGCCCAGATGTGCCAAGCCAAGAAATTCCAGCAGTACCTTCACTTCCCTAGGAGAGCAAACTGCCTCACTTCCATCATTGCTACCTTTTACGGGGGTAGCTTAGAAATAATACTGACCCGTTTTCTCAGGGTTTGGTAACAATGGAGTACATCATTGGGGTCCCCAATCCAACCCCCCTCAAACAGTGCATTTACAAGGCCTCCAGCATTCTGAAGGAGCCCTCCTACTCGTCTCATGGAATCTTCACCCACCTGCCATCTGGCAGAAGGTGTGGAAATATTCATGCCATCATCACCAAATTTCACATGAGCTTATACACTGATGCAGTCAGACTGGTGGAGTCCGTCAACAGTCATCATCTCTTAATGTTGATGACTGTTGACTTCAGGAGACCTTATCCTGGGCAATGTCAGCTGTACATCAATGGTGCATCTGTAGGGAGAGTGAAAAGCACCTTAGTTTGTACATCATACAGTACTTCACCATGGACACTCAGCACCAGCCAAGCCAGGTAATCCCAGCTGTACCTTCACCATAAAGATAGTTCTGACCAGCTGTCTCATGATCCTGTAATGGAACTACACTGTTTCAGTTTTTAAGAATATTGGAGTAGATCATGGGGGTCTCTCTACCCACCATTGACTCCTCCAACCAAAAACAATGCATCTGCAAGGCCTCCAGCAATGTGAAGGAGCCCTCCTACCCCACTCATGTACTCTTCACCCTTCTGTCATCTGGCAGAATGTATGGAAACATCCATGCCATCATCATCACAGTCCACTGTACATCAATGGGGCATCTGTAGGAAGAGTGAAAAGCTCCTTGGTGTCCACATCAGACAGGATCACACCCTGACCCTAAGCATCTGCCAAGCCAAGAAATCCCAGCAGTACCTTCACCACTAGAGTTTGCATGCACTACTTTTCTGAAGCAGTCAGACCTCAGTGCTCAACAAATGGCTGCCTATAAAACACAACGACCAACAAATCTTTTGAGATCCCTTCATCCACCCTAGAATGAACTTCACTGTACACTTATACTTATCTAATGGAGAATGCTGCTTTGAGACACTTTTTACTACCAGACGTTTTATAGGGTCATATTGTTATAATACCCTGCATTTTTCATCATGTCCCAGCTTTAAATCAAATAAAAGTCAAACATTCAGTGTTGGGGAAATTTGGCTGCACTGATAAAAAAACACTGGAGCTGGATTGACTCTGAACAAACAATATAAATCATCATTTTAGAACACGTACAAAGAGACAGCGTGCCTGTGGCACAAATGCAGATAAAGGAGAACTAAAGCATGACTAATTGGATATAAATATGACTTGGATCAGAGTCTGTCCTTCAGTGCCAGTACTACTGATTTGGCAAAAAAGCTGTGAATAACTAGCAATGTTGTAATACAATGTCATTCATGACCAAAATGTATTAATCTTGACGGTAAATAGAAGAGAGAGAAAAAATAGTTGTTTAATGTATCTCTGGCAAAAGCTGTGCTTAATGCTATTGGGACAAAGCAAACAAAGACTGACTGCTAATTTCTTTGAGCATTAAATGAGCAGAATAACAGAAATTTCTGTTTAATACTTAAATGTTATTGGTGAGAACTAGCTAGTGCCAGCTAGCTTATACGGTTGATGAGAGATTATGTTTTTTTTCCATAATGTTGTATACTTATGTATATTGATAGAGCCTGGTGGTTTTGATGATGTTAAAAGTGTATAGATGTTTCTAGTCCATTTTTAGTTTCAGGCAGAAACAACCCACAGCATCTTAATTAATTTATTATTTCACATGGAGTTAAAGATTTGCAATAGCATATTTAGAAGCATGCCCATTGAGATGTTTTCAAAAATTTTTATGTCAGACAGTAAATAGGAAATTATTGCAGGTAAGAATGAAAGTTGTGACAGGGGGATTTAAAAATGTCCAACAATATACTTCCTCTCGTTTTGACAGAGAAAATTAATGATTGTAAAAAGTACAATTACTCTACTTAAGCACAGTTTTATTTTAAGTAAAGGTCAATTCCAGTGGTCTGTCTCCCAATGTTGGCCCTGGGGAGCAGGGATGAATATAGACAAATGTTTCATGCTAATCAATAGTCATTAAAATATACAGATTTTAGTAATGGTTATACCTGACAGTGCAAATAGGGATGAATTCCATGCTTAACTTGTCAAACTAATGCTTATATATAAATTTAAACTTCTTTGAACTTTTTTTCTTAACTAATTTACTTACTCATGGTAAGAAAGGCATGAAATGAAGCTCCCTGGTGCAATTAGTGAGTTGCAGCTCATGTACTTTACCTATAAAGACTATAGCTCGATTTCAGAATGAATGCATTATTGTTCTTTATGTTATATGTGTTTTTGTCTAGATTTTTTTGTTAGTGTAGTTGATGAAAACCTACAGCAATTTTAGACAACTAGTGTCAGTGTAGTGTAGTCATTTCCCCATAAAGTTGAAAAAAATTGTTACAAATCACCTTCATGTGATACAGCTGATACAAATCTCTCTTTTGTGTGTGTGTGTGTGTGTTTGTGTGTGTGTGCATTTGCTGTGACAAATCGTGCTGGTCTACAGAGAGATTTCAACTGATAAGAGGATTTATAGGTATCTACAGCCATTAGGCACCCAATTTATGTATGTTTGTGCGTGTGCACGTGTGTGTGTGCACGTGTGTGTGTGTGTGTGTGTGTGTGTGTGTGTTTTTAGGGATGTGTAGCTTTACTTAAAGGGATTACCAAGCTTGATTCATCAGGCGGATTAGAATTTACACATACAAACACACACAAACAGCATGGCACTTAAGGGAAATGTTAGTCCCTAAGACAGTCTTTCTCTCTCCCTCTCTCTCTCTCTCTCTCTCTCTTTTCTGTCTCTCTCCTTTTCTCTACTCAGCTGTTACCCGGCATGTTCACTTCCCAAGTCCCTATCTGTCTTCTTTCATCCCTCAATCCTTCCTCATCCACTTTAAATCTCACTTTAAAGCTTATTCCTCTTTTCACTAACTCTTTAAATCTCTAGTCCACTCTCTGTCTTTCTTGCTAGAAGGGGAATCAGAACTTCAACAATTTCCTACACACACACACACACACACACACACAAATTGTGTTACAATCCGTGTGGGGTCCTTGCAGTGACATAATTATTAACACATCTATATTTAATGCTACCCTTGACTTAAAATAACCCTGACTACAGTATAGCATCAGTAACCTAAAGAAAACCCTTTGGTGAAAATTATGATAAAAAAAAACAAAAACACAAACAACAAAACAAAATAAAACAAAATCTAGCCAGATGTCCCCGGTAGATCAAAACTGTAATTGTCAGATATCCCTGTTCTTGTGAGGACATTTGATTTCGACAAAGATATAAAACATGCCCTACACACACACACACACACACACACACACACACACACACACACACACACACACACACTATTCTTCAGTGCCAACTTGATTGACACTTGTTCTGTCCTAATACACAGCAGGGGAATAAAGTCCCTTATGACCCCTTTTTCTTAAACTAAACATTTAGTTATAAACATATTTGTTATATCAACCAGTTCATATCAGTTTATTTGTCTTTTTCTGGAACTTTCTAAACTTCTTGATTGTGTCTGTCAATGTATCTACAAAGTCTGAAGTTGAAAAAGTGCAGATATTTACACATTAAATATACACACAGAGGTTTTTTTGTTTTGCAATGGTCTTCCAAAGGGCCATAATGGATTTGAAATGAAATATAAATACTTGGCCTTTTATGAACCCAGACAATGGCTTCCTGTCTTCAGCTCACCAGTCAGAAGAGACTTTATACATCTTTTAGAGCATGAATTCTTAATTCACCCAAAGTGTTCAGATCGCTTTTGTTCCCAGAAACAGTGCCATCAGTTCATGCTCCTTTTTATCCGCCAAACATCATTTCATCTAGAACTCTAAAATTAGTATGGGAATTTAAGTAGTGTTGGAAAGCAGGAAGTGTCTATTTTTATATAACCCAAAAAGCATTTTGACTTTGCTAGTAAAGGTTCAGTCTGGTTCAAAAAGTATTGCATTTTGATAATTAAACATGGACGAAATCCATGGAATTCTATTTTTATACCTCTGTTATGAATGCTAATCAAAATGTTAGAAATAATACAGTGCTAAAGGGAGCTGTTAGTAATGTGTAACTGTTAATCAACAATGCTAATCGGAAATACTAGTCAACAATGTCATTGGAACAGTTAGTCAGTAATGTGTAACATAACTGTTCGTCAACAATGCTAATCAGAACTGTTAGTTACCATTGCTAATCGGCACTGTTAGTTAACGATGCTAATCAGAACTGTTAGTTAACCATTCTAATCAGAACAGTTAGCCAATAATGTTAAGCAGTTAGTTAACAATGCTAATCGGAATTGTTAGTCTGAAATGCTAATCAGCACAGTTAGTTAACAATGCTAATAGGAACAGTTAGTCAATAATGTGTTGTAGAGCCGTTAGTCAACAATGCTAATCAGAACAATAAGTGAACAATGCTAATCAGAACTGTTAGTTACCATTGCTAATCGGCACAGTTAGTTAACGATGCTAATCAGAACTTTTAGTTAACCATTCTAATCAGAACAGTTAGCCAATAATGTTAAACAGTTAGTTAACAATGCTAATCAGAATTGTTAGTCTGAAATGCTAATCAGCACAGATAGTTAACAATGCTAATTGGAATTGTTAGTCTAAAATGGTAATCAGCACAGTCAGTTAACAATGCTAATAGGAACAGTTAGTCAATAATGTGTTGTAGAGCCGTTAGTCAACAATGCTAATCAGAACAATAAGTGAACAATGCTAATCAGAAATTTTAGTTAACAATGCTAATTGGAATTGTTACTCAACAATGATAATCAGAGCAGTTAGTCAACAATGCTAATCAGTTAGTTAACAATGCTAATCGGAACTTTTAGTTAGCAATGCTGAATTGTTAGTCAGAATTGCTAATCAGAACAGTTAGTCAACAGTGCTAATCAGAAATGTTAGTCAACAATGCTAATCGGAACTGTTCATCAGTAACGTGTAGTAGAGCTGTTAGTCAACGATGCTAACCGGAACTGCTAGTGAACAATGCTAATCAGAACTGTTCTATTAAACTCTTAGGTTATTAACACAAACTCAGCAGTGCTGGTACATTCAAATAAAGATCTAACTTCAGCTTTAGTGTGAAGAAAGTTTACTACACACTAAATCTGATTCCGATAATGTAGTCATGGCAAGAAATGAACTATGTTACTGACTAAAACTTTTAAATACACAAAAATAGTTAGTTTAACTGTGTTAAGGGTATGTTTCCAATTAAACTTCAAATGGAACAACCAGGTAGACCTTAAATATAGTATACATATTTACTGTAAAAAAATATATATTCATAAAATACTTTTAGACATATTACAAAAGCATTAAGGTGAAACTTTAAGGACATTAAAAATGGTGAACTCCTGGTGGTCCAGCGGCAGGCTCCCGTCCTCTCATTGCCTTGGCCCGGGTTCGATTCCCAGCCAGGGTGCTAACCCAGCCACTGATGAGTTAACTCTCTCTCAAGCCCGGATAAAAATGGAAGGGCTTGTGACAAGAAGGGCATCCAGCGTAAAACCTGTGCCAAAATTATTTCAGATCAAATGACCTGCTAAAAAGATATATATATATATATATATATATATATATATATATATATATATATATATATATATATTATATATTAATAAAATGAGAGTGTACATCTATTTATTTTTGTTATTTATTTTTAATCATTTTTTCATTTGAAAATTATTCAATAAATCAAATGAACATGTCATATTTTGTTCAGAAATATTTCAAGAACAAAACAGTCATTCATTCATTGAATGTCCACTGCTTATCCGATCTATTCTCAGGTCATGGGGAGCCTGTGCCTATCTCAGGTGTCATTGAGCATCAAGGCAGGATACACCCTGGATGGAGTGCCAACCCATCGCAGGGCACACACACACTCATTCACACACTACGGACAATTTAGAGATGCCAATCCACCTGCAATGCATGTCTTTGGATTGGGGGAGGAAACCAGAGTACCCAGAGGAAATCCCCAAGGTACAGGGAGAACATGCAAACTCCACACGCACGGCAGAGGCAGGAATCAAACCCCCAACCGTGGAGGTGTGAGGCAAATGTGCTAACCACCAAGCCAACGTGCCCCCTGAACAAAACATGACATGAACAAATCATGACATAAATCAGATATTTAACAAGCTTTATGTAATACGTTCATTAGCTTGTGTCTGTCCTGATCTGCACTTCTTCATTTGAATGAATTATTTGGATCATTGCTTCAGTCAGTCCTCAAGTCAGTATTGGAATTGTCAGTAAATCCTTCAAGTCTTTTAAAAATTAAATATTGTTTCAATATAGAAGCATTTTCAAAACATATGTATAATTTATATCTGCATACTTATATATAAAATTTATAAGTATTGCAAAATTCACTTTAAAAAAAATTCTACACTAAAAAACTGAGTGATAATAAATGTGTTTTTTTTTAACTGTGCTGAAGTACATAGCTATAGTAATTGTTTTAATATACCAAAAAAAAGTTAACAATTATTTCATTTTTTAAAATTTAGATATTAACAAATCTTTAGTAAAATTAATCACATAAATTTGTTTATTTATATTATTTATATATTTGGCTAAATTCCTATTACCCTCTTAGTAAAATGTCTGTATATATGTAAAATATATATTTCAAATAAAATGAATTGCCTTCATTTTCCACTAGGGGAAAAAAAAAGACTAAAACGTTTTTTCCTTGCTATAATTAAACGTACACATTTTAGTTCTGTAGATGTTACCATATCTTGTTTAGGCATGAGTGCTATAAGACTGCCTGTTATACATCACCATAATGTTGACCACTATTATCAGATTGTCAGATTTTAAAAATAATGACAGTACAGCAGAACAAATCATCAGGCACAGCGGTTGCATGCAGCCCAAGGACAACAGCAGTCCCGCTATCTGAGTTTGATTTATCGCCCTGTCTAGTGGGGAGATGCTATCGGTGTATATCTGTCCTGCACTGTGGGACCTCAGAATAAATCAATGGCACGTTGCAGATTTGCAGTCGATTAGCTTACCTTACAAACACACACACACACACACACACACACACACACACACACACACAGAATGAGAGCTAAGGTTTATCGGCTACAAACATGAGTGAATGGGAAAATATGGGTGACGAAGGATATTATTAGAATGTGTTAGAAGATTCCAACCAATAACACTACACTGAATGCAAAAGAATAAATTTCCATAATGCGGAATAGAATCTTGTGCAACAATCGAATAGTGGCTAATCACAATCTTTGGTTCTTTACTGCATAATGCTTGAAGATAATAGTCTTGTTGTGTTCGGTGCTGTGAAGCCGTAGACAGGTCAGAGTGCCCATGCTGACCTACAATGGGTACCAGAACTGCACCATGGCAATGGAACAAGGTGGCCTGGTCTGATGAATCACGTTTTCTTTTCAATCATGTGGACAGCCGAGTGTGTGTTTGTCACTTACTTGGGGAAGAGATGGCACCTGGATGCATTATGGGAAGAAAGCAAGCTGGTGGAGACTGTGTTGCTCTAGGAAACGTTCTGCTGGGAAACCTCAGGTCTTGGCATTCATGTGTATGTTAGTTTGACACGTACCACCTATCTAATTGCTGCAGACCAAGTACATGCCTTGACATCGGTATTCATTAAATGGCAGTGGCCTCTTTCATGCAGCATGCTACACTGCAAAAATTGTACAGGAAATAAATATTTCAAGGTGTTGACTTGGCCTTCCAAAGGCTGATCAATGAAGGCTCCTCCTCACAACTTACAGGAATTAAAGAATCTTTTGCAAAAGTCTTGGTGCCAGAAACCAGAACACACCTTCAGAGGTCTTGCGAAGTTCATGGCTTGATTAGTCAAAGCTGTTCTGGTGGCACAAGGAGGGCCGACACAATAGCAGGTGGTTTTAATGTTATGGCTGATCGGTGTGAAATAAATAAATTGTGTGAATTGATTAAATATGAATATTTCATATTCATACAAAGATTTCTTAGCTAACAAAATTTTTCCTTTTCGGAAATCTCATAGCAAGACACAAAGATAATGGGACTACATAATGAAATGAAAACTTTCAGGTCTGTAACTTTTCTGTTTGAGTTTTTGCATTTTGAATATAAATGACCATCATTCTTGGACACGCTATCATCGTCCATCATCACAAACCACAGTCCGCTATTATACCATTCCCAGTAGTTGAATAGCATCAAATATCAGCTTTGTCCCCCTGTTTCTTTCATTCAAAACAGACTGAGTGTAAAGAAATAAATAAAATAAACCTCATAAAAGAGGGAAAAAGGACCCAGTGTGTGAAGTGAAGAGCCGCAGGCTGTTTTCAGGGGTTGTGAATTGAAAATAACAATTGGTGTCTGGCACATTGAAGGCAAAAGGAATAACATTTCTCACGATTGCATCACTGTTGCTTTCACGGCCTTCAAACTCATAGCTATCAAAAAAGTAACAAACCATTTTCCACAAGTGATATTATTTAAAAGGCTCACAAAAAAAATTAATACAACAATTTTAAAATGCTAGAATTTAAGAGTATGTTACTTAAAACTAAAACAAGTCAATGTTTTTGCTGTTATGTGTCACGACTCGCGCTAGAGGTGACCGCGAGAGGGAGCCCTCGCCCGTGTTTTGAAGCCGCTTCCGGTTCACGGGGGGATTTAAAAATGGTGCGCACTTCCTGGCCGGCGCGAAGTACTATTTCATATGGGATTTACCGAGCGCTGGTGTACTGCTATTTCGGATTGGATTATTGTGTATGACCTGGACTGTTTATTGTTGCTGCTTTCGTTTTGCCCCGGATATTTCTATTGTTGGATTATTGATCTCGGACTGTTTTCGGACTTTCGCTTTTGGATTACCCCTTTTTGTACTGTCGCTCGGATTATTGTCTTCCCGGTATCGACCCTCTTTCTGTCCCCGATTTCCCGAACTGTCTGTGTCCCATCGCCAGCTCGGCGTATGGATCCGGCCACTTCCGCCTCCGGCGGCCCGCCGCTACAGATTACTTTGCCTATCATGGATCCAGCAGAGCTGCGTGATATCGTTGTGCGGCAAGGAATGATCATTCGCTCCTATCAGGATCAGGTGGCGGCGCTGCAAACCCAGCTAAGCAGCGCGAGTATCGCGGCACCACGTGATCCACCATCTGCATGCGGTGAGTCACCCCGGCTGGCTTTGCCAGAAAAGTTTGATGGGTCTGCTGACCATTGTCGCGGGTTTTTACGACAATGCGAGGTTTTCTTTTCGCACCAGCCAGGATTGTATCATGAAGAAGGGACTAAATGTGCTTTTTTACTCTCGCTGATGACGGATAGAGCTTTAGAATGGGCTTCGGCCCTCTGGGACGCTGATCCTCAGGTCAAATCATCCTTTGCTTGCTTCACGGGGATGATTAGAGAGGTTTTTGAATACCCTGCGGGCGGCAAGGACATCTCCCTCCAACTCATGGAGTTGTGCCAGGGCTCCGAGACCGCAGCTGACTATGCCATCAGGTTCCACACCCTGGTGGCCCAGTCTGGCTGTAATGACGCGGCACTTTGGGCAGTGTTCCGCACCGGTCTAAACCCCGGTCTCCAGGCTGAGCTAGCTTGCCACGTGGAGGCGACCTCCCTGTCTCAGTTCATGGCTACGTCCATCAGACTGGACAATCTGCGGCGCCAACACCGTATGGGGACCCAAGCCTCTGCCTCTGCTCGCCCCAGAGTACACACGGATTATCCTGTACATCGGGAGGAGGCGACTGAACCCATGCAACTAGGGAGATCCAGGTTGGCTGCACAGGGACACCGGCCCCGCGGTCAGATGCGGTTATGTTACAACTGCGGGGCCTCCGGACATTTGAGTCCTCGGTGCCCAGAGAGGTTCTCATCAGCCCAGGTGGGTGGCAGCTCCCTGTTTTTTAGTCTGACGGTGCCAGTGTCCCTCCGTTTTTCTGATCGCTGGTTTTCTGTCACAGCATTGATTGACTCTGGAGCAGCCGTGAACCTCATTGACAGGGCGTTGGTGGAGGAACTCGGGATCCCCACCTTCCCCTACGTACCATCCTTGAGGATCACGGCCATTGATAGTCAGCCCATTGAGGAGGGCTACCTAAAACGTCAGACAGAGCTCTTGGACTTCCAAGTAGGGCTCTTCTACCACGAACAGCTGGCCTTTTATGTCACCTCGTCGCCGGTGAATCCTGTGATTCTGGGCTTCCCATGGCTGAGGCGCCACGACCCCCAAATATCATGGTGTTCGGGGGAGCTAGTCCGCTGGTCGCCTACCTGTCTCAAGGAGTGCCTACAGGATTCAGTGCCTAGGCCCTGCAGGACTTCCCGTGTGGACGAGGCGACTCCTGCCGCTCACGGACACCTCCTGCACCAGTACATGGATTTCTTGGAGGCCTTCAGTGAGGAGAGGGCGGCACGCTTGCCGTCGCACCAAGTCTGGGACTGTGCCATAGACTTGCTACCCAACACTTCTCTCCCTAAGGGGCGGATCCCTCTTTCACTTCCAGAGTCTAAGGCCATGGAGGAGTATATCGAGACCGCCCTGGCAGCGGGGCACATTCGACCATCCACCTCCCCAGCTGCAGCAGGGTTCTTCTTCGTAGGGAAGAGGGACGGAGGCCTGCGGCCCTGTATCGACTGCAGGGGATTGAATGCCATTACCATTCGGTACCCCTACCCTTTGCCCCTAGTACCTGCTGCACTGGAGCAGCTGAGGGGTGCGAGGGTGTTTTCTAAACTTGACCTCAGGAGTGCCTACAACTTGATGCGTATCCGCGAGGGTGATGAGTGGAAAACCGCTTTTCACACTACAAGTGGCCACTACGAGTATTGTGTGATGCCTTTCGGTCTCACGAATGCCCCAGCGGTGTTCCAGGCCCTCATTAATGGGGTTTTCCAGGATCTACTTGGGAAAGGTGTCATTGCTTACATTGACGACATATTGGTGTACTCTTCTTCTATGGAGGAGCATGTGCGTATGGTTCGGGAGGTGCTGTGTAGACTGCAGCAGCATCACCTATATGTGAAGCTGGAGAAATGTGAGTTTCATCGGTCCACAGTGACATTCCTGGGGTACGTGATCTCCCGACACGGGGTGGAGATGGACGTGGTTAAAGCCCAGGTGGTGACTGAGTGGCCTGCTCCTACCTTGGTGCAAGAGCTACAGCATTTCCTGGGCTTCGCCAACCTTTACCGGAGATTCATCCGGAATTACAGTTCGGTGGCCGGTCCGTTGACGTCGCTACCCAGGGGTAAACCCAAGAAGCTGACCTGGACGGATCTGGCCCGGTCGGCCTTCCAGCGACTAAAGAACTGTTTTACCACGGCTCCTATCTTGTGGCACCCAGATCCGTATCTGCCGTTCATGGTGGAGGTGGACGCATCCAGCAGTGGACTCGGGGCGGTACTATCCCAGCGGCATGGCGAACCCGGTAAGCTTCACCCCTGTGCTTTTTATTCTAGGAAACTGACGAGCGCAGAGGTGAACTACGATGTAGGCAACCGGGAATTGCTCGCCATCAAAGCGGCGCTGGAGGAGTGGCGCCACTGGCTGGAGGGAGCGCGCCATCCTTTCCAGGTCCTCACAGACCACCGCAACCTGGAGTATCTTCGGGGAGCTAAGCGACTGAACCCTCGGCAAGCTAGGTGGGTCATCTTCTTCACTCGCTTTGCATTTACAGTAACATACCGTCCCGGGTCCAAGAACGGCAAAGCGGATGCGTTATCTAGACAGTTCGAGGCGGACAACGAGCCAGCTCAGCCAGACCTCATCTTGCCGGCTACAGCGATCCTGGCGCCGGTGCAGTGGAACCTCGTCGAGGAGATTTGACTGGCTCACACCAACGTACTGCCTCCTGCCGGCTGTCCACCTACCAAAATCTTCGTGCCCCTACACTTCCGACAGCAGGTTATGCAGTGGGTGCATGAGACCCCCAGCTCCGGACACCCAGGCATTCGCCGATCTACCCAGCTCGTCCGCAACCGGTTCTGGTGGTCCTCCCTGGGTTTGGATGTGGAGGAGTACGTCAGGTCATGCCATACGTGTGCGCAGGCGCGGACCAGTCGTCTACTTCCAGAGGGGCTGCTGGAGCCTCTTCCGGTCCCTCGACGCCCCTGGTCGCACCTGTCGGTGGACTTCCTGACCGACCTGCCAGACTCCGGAGGCTTTACGACAGTGATGGTGGTGGTGGATCGTTTCTCAAAGGGGTGTAAGCTGATCCCCCTCAAGGGTTTACCCACGGCCATGCAGTCTGTACAGTTTCAGATCGGGGCCCGCAGTTTACCTCCTGGGTGTGGGGGTCGCTGTGTGCGAGATTGGGCATTGGGGTTAGCCTGAGTTCGGGCTACCACCCCCAGTCGAACAGGCAGGCGGAGCGCCTTAATCAAGAGATCGACCATTTCCTCAGGACGTACTGTAGCCGGGAGCAACACCGATGGAGTGAGTTCCTGCCGTGGGCTGAATACGCCCAGAACTCTCTCATCCACTCCTCCATGGGGCTGACGCCGTTTCAGTGCGTACTGGGGTATCAGCCACCACTGTTCCCCTGGTTGGGGGAGCCGTCCGATGTTCTGGCTGTGGAGGAGTGGTATCGGCTAAGTCAGGAGGTGTGGGAACGAGCCCATGTGCACCTACAAAGGGCAGTGAGGAGACAAAGAATTTAGGCTGACCGACGCCGTCGTCTGCACCCCTCCTACCAGGTGGGACAGAAGGTGTGGCTGTCGACACAGAGCCTTCGTCTGAAGCTGCCCTGCCGGAAACTCAACCCTAAATTCGTTGGTCCTTTTGAGATTGTCCGACAGGTGAATCCTGTAGCGTACCGATTTCCCCCGGCATCCTCCCTGTATATGCCCCACCTTCCATGTTTCCCTCCTCAAGCCAGCACACTCGTCTGCCATGGAGACAGAGGTCTGTGAGGAGCCACCGCCACCTCTGGACATCGAGGAGCCCCCTGGCGTACCAGGTGCGGGCCCTTCTGAACTCCAGGCGGGTTCAGTCCCGCCTTCAATACCTCGTGGACTTGGAGGGGTACGGCCCCGAGGAACGTTCGTGGGTGGAGGCCGCCGACATCCTGGATCTGTCGCTCGTGGAGGATTTCCACCGCGACCATCCGAACAAGCCCGCTCCGCGTTCTGGGGGGCATCCTCGGCGTAGAACCCCAGGAGGTGTTCCTAGAGGGGGGGGCTCTGTCACGACTCGCGCTAGAGGTGACCGCGAGAGGGAGCCCTTGCCCGTGTTTTGAAGCCACTTCCGGTTCACGGGGGGATTTAAAAATGGTGCGCACTTCCTGGCCGGCGCAAAGTAATATTTCATATGGGATTTACCGAGCGCGGGGACTGTTTTTTTTTTTTCCTTGTTTTTTGCTTTTCGTTTTCATTATGTATATGAATCTGAAATCGAAATGAATATCCTGTTTACATGGTCAAAGTGTGATGTGAGATAATACATGCAAATGATAATACAGTGGAACCTTTGGGCGTACAAATTTAATTCGTTCTGGAGATGAGTTCTAATGGCAAAAAAATTTGTATTGCAAAAACAAATTTTCCCATAAGAAATAATGTAAATGTAGATAATCCGTTCCAGCCACCGAAAAATATGACCAGTATTACCAATACGAAGCGTATGTAAAGTGTATGGCTGCTTACAAAGAACTGACCCAAGACAAGCATTCCATGTCAAGGGTCCTCACAGGAAGTTGTGCCACCAAGCTTGAGCCACGCCACCAATCTGTCAACAAAAAAACGTGTGAAAAATCACGTAGGTTTTGAACACATGCCGAAGGCAATGTTGGTATCGTAGGTTGAGTCTTTCAAAAGTGCTTTCACTGACTGAAAAAATCCGTAAAATCCGTGAATTCACTTCGGTTGGCTTCGCTTGGTTTACCACTGATGCAAACAAGTTTTAAATGGCTCCTGGACATACGTGCAACTTAGCCAGCGCTTGTTTCGGTTTGCTCATATGTCAAAAATGCTTCGTATCGCGATGCAAATTTCTTGCTATATTTCAATTTTTAATGTGGAAATTCGTAAGGGAGGGCATTCGTTTGCCGAGGTTCCACTGTATATATACATTTCCAATACAAAGTGTCTTTGATTAAATGCCTCAGCTTTGTTTGTTTTGCTCTTCCATGAAGAATACGACGTAGAGCAAATGAAGGCCTCGCTCGCCATGTTGGGCCCGGGCAGCTAGGCAAACATCATGAACGACTGGTCATTACTCACAGGTGTTGAGAGCTGAGATGGATATCAGTGCAATTTCTTGATGTTGAATGAGATCAGAGCAGACAAATCCAGAACGAGAGGCAGAATAAAAAAAAGTTCAAACTCAAACATAGGTCAGGTGATTAGCAAACAGAGCAAGCTAGGCACATACAAAGATGTCAGTAAAAGGGAAAAAAACAGAGGAGAGGACAAACTGAGTATTAAAATATTTCACAAATGTTGAGTGAGAGTGAATAGTGTGTGTGTGTGGGTGTGTATCAGATTGAAAAAAGGTGTATGTGAGATCGGAAGTCTGGTAATTGGGTGCGGCTTATCAGTAGATTTTGGGGTGTGTAGTCCATGCCGGCCATGTTTGTATGTTTGTAGCCTACAAGACTGCAGGCTTGTGGACTGTATGATCCTGACACTTACAAACAAGCCACTCCCTAGCTGATACATTACAAGATCTACTGTCAAGAGCAGGTACAAACTCTTGATCTGATGGATGACTGCCCTCCTTCCATCCTCAACTTTATTGAATGGTCTCACGTACCACCTATGTCTTATTTTTGTTTGTAACCTTCTTTTTAAACTTTTATCGTCCTTGAGTTCTGCTCGTTGTTTGCACTCTTACAACAGCTCTTCACCATAGTTACCAGAAATCTATCTATAGTTTGTAATATATCTGTTTTATGTGTATTATTATATACATTTATGAAATCTATCAATCTATAGAATATTATTATTGCTCTTTTCACTACATCACAGTCATTTTAAGTAAATAAATGCATAATAATTATTGCTCTTAGTAGCAAAGACATTTCTACACTACTATATATGAATATAGAACAATATCTGTTGTGTGTGGGTCTTACCTGTTCCCAGCTCGACATGTTCCAGGGATATGTGTTGGTTTTGATGAACCCACTCCCCATTGCACTTGAAGAAGATCTGCAGCGCAGGTCTAGCTCGGCAGCGAAGCTTAATTGGATTGCTTTTGACGATGTAAGCGTCATCAGGCTCCTGAAGGAAGCGAGGCAGGGTTCCGGATGAAGCCGAAAGCCCGGCTCGATTTCCTGAAATGACAGCAATTAACACTGTGTTAGGAGCGTACCATTTGTGTTACATTTGAATAGATGAAGCTGTGTCATGACAGGTCTGTGAGAAGGATAGATGGATTAAACTCTCACAGCATGTACACTCTCCAAAATGCTGACTTTGGCGTTAAGAAGAGAAAGCAAGTCGTCCGCAACCAGCCATGATGCAATTTGCATAATTTTAATTGGCTTCTGCCTTCACTTCTGATTAGTCTTTTACACACTGAGATTGGGGACATTCAATGAGATTAGAGGCGGAATTTCAGAAGCACAGGCAACTTTCTCTGCAACTCGTTAAACCCACAGAGCGCCCTGAACACTTTTCCCTACTCCTTTCAGTACAGTGATTATTTAGAATAAATAAATAACTCATTTTAGAATCATGCTTTCTTATTCCCAACTCCGCTGCATCGTCAGCATTTATGCAGCCATTTTTTTGTCCACAAATCAAGGCTAACCCTGAATTTTGCATATACAATAAGGCACTTACTGCATTTCTAATACATGAAAAGTGTTTAAAATAACTTCATTTGCATATCATTCCTGTCACACATTTCTTATGATAATGGCTCATCAGCATGCGTTCCTGTAATGGAGGAAACTTATCGGAGCTTTCTGAAGATGAATGATTCTGTAGTGCTCGCTGGAGACAATTAGCTAATTATTTTGTTGAGCTTATTTGTGACATCGAAATGGATGACTTCATTTCCTCATTTCCAGACGGGTAAACATTTGAACAACATAACACAGGCATAACATTCTTATTACACTGCTTGGGTAGCTGTTACAGAGCTCACTGTTGTTTCATTAGTAAGGAGAAAGACACATAACTCTTTCAAAATATAAACTTAATTTAAAAACTATATAAATACAGCGTTCTCTAAAAGTATATACTGAAGACATTTGGGTTTGAGATCAAAAGATGAATATCACACAGCTAGATGTGCTAAACAGTCAAGAACGTTGCACTTTTTGTGCCATTTTATTGGAGCAAAAGTATTGGAACATATAGTCTTAAAGTAAATTTAAGTAAAAAAAAAAACCACAATAACTACATCAAGCTAGTGACCCACTGACATCACCAAACATTTACTTTCTTCTTTTATGATGCATTTTTTTCAGGTTTTGTACCACAGTTTCTTTCAGTTGATGTTCACTTTTAGGTTGCTTCTCCCTTCAGTGTCTTCTTCAGGCGGTGAAATGCTGCTCAGTTGGTTTAAGGTCTAATGATTCACTTGGCCAATCTAAAACATTCAGCTTTTCCCCAAAGTCCTTTGTTGTGTTGGCAACGTGTTTTGTGTCGTTGTTTAGCTGCATGTTGTAATTAGATTGGATGCATTTCTCTGTAAATTGGCAGACAGAATTTAGTTTCTTTAGATGTTTGGATTCATTCTGCTGCCTCATGAGTTACATCATCAATAAAGTTTAGGGAGCCTGTTCCAGAAGCAGCCATGCAAGCCCAAGCCATGACACTTCCTTCACCTTGCTTGACCCATGAGTTTATTTTTTTTGGATCATGAGCAGATGGTTTCTCTCTCCACACTTTGGCCTTTCCATCACTTTGCTAGAGGTTAATTGTGGTTCCAGGACTTTTGTATCTCTGTATTTATTTGCAGAATCTTACTGTTGATCAGTGGTTTTCATCTTGTGGTTTTCTGCTTTTCTATATTTAAGTTTTCTTCGAACAGTGGATTGTGGTCCCTTCACCTCTGCCCTGTGGAGCTTGTTGATGATGTCACTGACTGTGGTTTTTTAGGGTTTTCTTCACAGCTCTCACAATGTTTCTGTCAAAGTATCAATTGCTGTTGTTTCCGGCCTCTCTGATGTCTGGTGGTTAGTACAGTGGTTTCTTTTCTTTTCTTCTTTTTTCTTTCTTTTTTTTTTGTCAGTGCAATTGCTCTGATAGATTTTCTGTCTTGTCAACTTCAGAATGGTTTGCTTTTCTCCCATAGACAGCTCTCTGGTCTTCATGTTGGTTTGTCCTTCTGAACAATAAATGTAGTCTACACAGCGAAACTGTTCACCCCAAAAAGTAGACATTCAGAGTGATTAATAATTTAAACAATCAATCTAACAGGGCACACTTGGGCAACAAGAAACATCTGTCAATCACATGGTAAAATATGTTTAAGGAAACGGGTAAGTTTAAACAAACAGTGTAATGTTATAAGTTGTTTAACACATCCGGATTTAAACATAAAGTGAATGTCTTCAGTGTGTAACAAAAACAAATGAATTGTCCTTGTTGTACCAATACTCAGTGTTTTAAATGGCACAAAATGGCTCTGATTCTGTATACATTTTAAATTCTTAAGAAAGATTTCATAAAGATCATGCCACACCTACCCAGGGCAGTTCAACTCCTCATGATCAGAGGGCAACCTCCACCAAAATGTAGATACTCTTACTTGTTGGTCACATACACTTTCATATTCTGTATATTTCCCTATATATTATATTTCTCTGTTCTCACGACTTGCCTTTTGTCGTGGAAGCCGTATATTACTGTGTGTGACCTCTGCTTGTTGAGTGAATATCCACAACATCCCTGAGTCTCGAACTCTTTCACCAATATTTACATGAAAATAGAACAAATATAGACACTTGTTATAGCCCACATTCAAGAAAATTATCAAAGAATTAGGCCTAGTAGATAATTTAGGCAACAAAGAAGACTAGGTACCTCAATGCCATGAAGTATTTTACATGTATGGGCAACTTGCAGATGCCTTTATCCAGAGCGACAAAAGTCCTTTGAAACCTTTATCAGTGAATACATCAATACTGGTTCACCAGGTTGCAGATTTAGAATACTAGGGGAAGTTTATTTCACCATCTAGGCACCAGAACAGAGAAGAATTTTTAAGCGTACGCTATGAGAAGAATTAAAGTGACCGTAATCCGACTTTAACCAATCCTCATACTATAAGATAGTGAAACTTCACTCAATGCAAAGTAGCTCATTGAATAATGAGTCATTGATCTACTTATTACCTAAAACAGAACCATTTTTTACTCCTGGATCCCTATCTTCCCTCTTCCTACAGTAAGAAAACGCAATAAAAACCTCCCAAGCTTCTCGTCTAACCAGCACAGAAGCATCAAAATCATATTTCTCTGATTCGCTCCTAGGAAAAGCATTAAAATGTATCGACTTATGCTTTTCCTAAAAGAGAACCTAAATGTAAATGTCTACTCATGTTAAATCCTGAAGCAGGAGTTACAGGAGAACCAGGCAGATCAGTAACAGATGGACAAGAAAGATAGGAAGCCAGGAGGAAACTTATCTGATAATGAGATGACAATTTTCAAAAATAAATTTCATGGGAAATATGTACAGTAAAAATTTGAAAAAAACAAACTTGTAATACTTTAGAACAACTTGCTCACAGCTTGGCATACAAAATTAGGATTTCAAAAACACCACAGTGAGAAGAACTTCAATTAAAAATGACTTAATTAAAATGAAATATACTCTCACTGCCAACATACTGTACACTATAGGATAGCAAAAAGTATGTGGACACCTGACCGTCACACCCCAACATCCAAATCCAACTTCCAAATGCCTCCCACTACATGCTGGAGTGGGGCTGTGGGGATTTGCCCCATTAGTGAGGTGAAGTACTGATGTTAGGTGAGGAGGCCTGGGTTTCAGTCAGTATTCCAATCCATCCCAGTAGTGTTCAGTGGGGTTGAGGTCAGCACTCTGTGAAGGACACTCAAGTTCTTCCAATTTAACCTCAGCAAGCATGGTGCATTGTCATGGAACTGGTTTCCACCCCTAAGTACCAGTTAAGGGAAAATGTAACGCTACAAAGATATACTAAAATAACTCTGTAGAAGAGGTTATGGGGAACATCAATATATAAAAGCATGATGGTCTTGTGCCCACATACTTATGGACCTATACTGGATTTTGCTTGTTCTTCCAAAGATCTGAGTTGTGTATGTGTGTGTTTGTCTGTCGGTGGTAAAATCCAAAAATTACGAACAGCAAAGGCTCAATCTCCTGCCCTGTCAGAGCAGCACTGGTTGCCGTGGCAATGATATATGATCATCAGTCCAGCCTGACGATAATAACATCACACACACACACACACACACACACACACACACACACAAACACACACAACACACACACACACACACACACACACACACACACACACACACACACACACACACACACACACACACACACACTCGCACACACACTGAGACAAACAAGATGTCACTGCCAGAGACGCTGAGAAATGGACTTTTAACGCAAATCCATCTGTCTTGTCCACCCACACACATTACACATAGTGCACATATATGCTTGATTCATAAATATAGAGACTAATAACCGATTTGAACAGCAAACGCACACACGCACGCACAAAATAAAATATAAATACACAAAGTTAGTATACACACTGTCACACTGATAAGAGTTACAAAGACATCCTGGAAACACGGTGTGAGGTGAGATAACACTCTAGAAAAGATGCTGGTGTTTTGCATGTTATCACACTAACCAGCACACACTAAAAGTCATTTCAAGTCCCATTTCTGGCATGGTTTTGGGAGGTGGGGATGAGAATAAAACCCACATGGGCACAGAAACGCCACAGAGATATTGTAATGTGAGTTCAGGATTGAACAGAGGACCTAAAAATGTGAGGTGGCAACACTATGAGGTGGCCTAGTGCTATGTCAAACAATAGTCACGTATGTATAATATGATTAAAAATGTTTTTTCTAACCAAAAGCGATCAAAAGAAAGTGATTTAGAATGATTAGAGGGAATTAACTACTCTCTGGGAAAGACATGTTCGCTTATAAAGCTACACTTCGTACACATAGAATACACACACAGCTAAAAGTACAAACACACATAACACAGCCTGAATGAAAACACCCTGAACACATTCATTTTGAGCTAAAACTAATAACCTAATGTTATCATGAAGTAGCAGACCTAAATTGCATGTGTGTGTGTGTGCGTGTGTGTGCACAGAGCTCAGCGGGATGTCCTCAACAAATGGCCCAGCTTATAAACCTTAGATTGTGATGCACCACACTTCAATACCTCCCAAAATTTGTTCAAAATACCCCATTAGAACATCAAAAGAAGGAATATATTAACAGTGGGGAATAAGATAAAAGTGTGTGTGTGTGTGTGTGTGTGTGTGTGTGTGTGTGTGTGTGTGTGTGTGTGTGTGTGAGAGAGAGAGAGAGAGGGGGATAAAAGGAGATTACTAATATTTTTCTATACATAAAACAAGAAAAAGGGGCTCCATTTCTGTGTAGCATAATTTAGTGGTATTATTTAACCACTGATTTCTCATTTAGTCTTCCTCTACCACTGCAATAACACGCTAAAACATGTCATTTTAGACCATTACACTGCCATATGGAGAATTTCTTCTCACATTCACCATCCCAAATACATTAACTCTTTTTACCAGAGGCCAAAAAATGGATTTTCTGCCTGTTTTTTGGTTGCTCATGTTCAGCACTAAATGTCTTTGTCATGTCACACTTCACAGTGGTGCTTAATGACTCATATGAAAGTAGACACTTAGGGCTTTAAGAATTTATAGGGTTTTTTTTTATTTCTGTATTTCTGTATTTTTACCTAGACTACTAGGTGCCATATTTTCATAGAAAAGTTCCCAAAAAAAACAAATGTTTAAAATCTTTCAATTAAATGGTGATCTCAAACCCATTTCTGCACTATGAGATGCCTCAAGTGCTTGTTCATAAGCATCAAACAGTTTGAAGCTGTTATCTTCAACCACTAAAATTCTGTTTAAGGTTATCCAACAGAGGGAAAAACAAACATCTTACTCTGAAAGCCAACAGTCCTGATTAATTTTATATCAGACTTGCAGCAATAAAATTATTTATTTGTTTATACTTATTGAAAATGTCCGAAAAGTCAATTCACATTATGCTGGTGCAATGGAACACCAATATACTGGAAAAAATGGTTGACATTAACTAAAATTAGCTATCTGGCTAGCAAACTAGCTTCCATTTTATCCAAATAATTAACTACAAAATAAGGAAAAATGGCCTGTCAGTAGAACAATATGTTGAAGTTCAAGCTTTAAAGTAGTTCAAATGTCTAGAAATTGGGTTATATTGGGTTTATTCTAATAGTAGAAAGTACTAGATCTATTTAGACTAGATTCAATATATGTTCTATGCACTTGCTAAAATATTATTTGCAGTCCAAGTGAGTCTTGAATATATTTTGTGATTATTTTTTTTTTATTCATTTATTTATTCATTGTCTACCGCTTATCTGATCTGTACTTGGGTCACAGGGAGCCTGTGCCTATCTCAGGCGTCATTGGGCATCAAGGCAGGATATACCCTGGACAGAGTGGCAACCCATCACAGGGCACACACACTCTCATTCACTCACGCAATCACACACTACAGACAATTTAGAGATGCCAATCAACCTCCAATGCATGTCTTTGGACCGGGGGAGGAAACCGGAGTACCCAGAGGAAACCCCCGAGGCACAAGGAGAACATGCAAGCTCCACACACACGGCGGAGGCGGGAATCGAACCCCCAACCATGGAGGTGTGAGGCAAACGTGCTAACCACTAAGCCACCATGCCCCCCTCATTTATTTATTTATTTATTTATTTATTTATTTATTTGTCAAATTCTATAACACATCATCATCAACAAATTTAACAAATTTAATTTTGACCAAAGTAAAAATTATACTCGATTCCGCCATCGATCCAGCTCTCCATGAGGAGTGTGTTGTTCCTAAACACTTTGATTCATTTCAAATTTGTGTGTTCAGGAGGAAAGATGATATAAGAAAAGGTTTATAAATAAAATCAAGTTGTACCGTGCAATTACACAAGCAGCATGACTGATAGCTTTTGATTTGCAATTCATTAAAATCTTATTTTAGTTTTATATGCAGAATGTTTTCCCTTCAACTTCTAAAAATGACTACTATTGACTTTTAGTTTTAATTTTCTATTACAAAAAAGGTAAGTTTATAAAAGTCTGTCATTCTTCAGAAGTGTATGTGTTGAAGTGTTGATACTTAGTGATTTCAAACCCAGATGCATATCAAGACTCAAGTATCTCTGTGTCTCTGCTTCTGTGTTTAAATATTGATGGCTGTTCTGCTCAGGATCTTTAAAAAGCTCAGACAAGCGTAAAAGCTTCACGCTGTATAAACACGAGCTCTGTGCTCAGTTTTGAGATTTTAGATCGGTTTTTGGAACAGAGGAGACCGAGCGCTGTAAAAAATATGTCAAGCCAGGTTGGAGACATTTGTAGATGGATTTTGGTTTTTTACTCATCCATGTAAAATATTTGAAGCTAGAGTAATGTTCTGTAGGGTTCATATGCAGACATGGACTCGGTTTAGGTTTCTATACATTTCTTTTGAATCTCCTGACAGGGGAAAGCAGGATTTGAGCTGAAATATCCCAGCACTTCATTTTGCCATCAATCTTTTCAAGCCACAAAATCAGGAGCTCTTTGTATTCAGCCTCCTTTTGTCACTAAGCTTGCAAATAGGATTCATTTGATAATTTCATTTGATTTCATTTGATAATTCTTTCTCTTCCTATCATTCTCTTCCATCTCTGATCATCAGCTGTATGGAACTAGCACTAATCTAGGACCATCTTGTGCTTTTTACATGGATGTAAAATTAAAAATTTAAATATATGAGTCAGATAAGCAGTCATATACAGTATGACATGCAGTAAAATGCTTTTGTTTCTAACTGTCTGGGTTATGAAATGAAAAATAGTCAAAAATGGAAAGTAAATAAAAAAAAAAAGAATAAAATAAAAAATAATATGGAATTAGATATACATTAATTCATCATAAAATTAAATAAACACATGACCATGTCCTTCTGGTAAAGATGGTTGTTTTGAAAGTATATAAATTGCAGTCACATGGATTCTGTGTGGCACAATGGAAATACACACTCTGTTGGAAAAAGATTGTGTGAGATGATGCCACATCAGGCATCCAGGAGCCAATTGTCACGACCCGCCCGAGCGCCGGCCGCGAGAGGGAGCTCTTGCCTGACTTTTGAGATTACTTCCGGGTGCGTGCTGGCTTTAAAAACGCTGCGCACTTCCTGCACATCGCGAAGTATCTTTTCTATGGGGAGTACCGAGCGTTTGTTTATTGGATTGCCTTTTGTGAATGACTTGGACTGTTTAACATTTTCTCTTTTGGATTACCTGTGTGGATTACCTGTTGTTACCGATCTGGACTGTTTAACGATTTCTCTTTTGGATTACCTGTGTGGATTACCCGTTGTTATTGATCTGGACTGTTTACCGTTTATGCTATTGGATTGTCTCTTTATATCTGTTGTTGGCTTATCGATTTCGGACTGTTTAAGGACTTTCGTTTCTGTCTCTTCCTGTTGGTTTGTACGCTCGAATATATTATGTTACCGAACTCTGTGCCTGTCTCCGACTCTGTCTTTGCTCGTCCCCTATCGCCAGCTCGGCGAATGGATCCGAACACCTCCGCCTCCGGCGGAGCTTCATCACAGAATACTTCGCCTATCATGGATCCAGCGGAGCTGCGCGACATCATAGTGTGGCAAGGAGCTCTTGTACACTCCTACCAGGACCAGGTGGAGGCGCAGCAAGACCAGCTACGCAGCGCGAGCCTCGCCGCACCACGGGACCCGCCCGCAGCACGCGGTGAGTCACCCCGTCTAGCTTTGCCAGACAAGTTTGAAGGTTCTGCCGACCGCTGTCAGGGCTTCTTGCAACAATGTGAGGTGTTCTTCTCACACCAGCCTGGGATGTATAGAGAGGAGGAAACCCAGTGTGCACTGGTTATATCCTTACTAACTGGTAGGGCATTGGAGTGGGCCTCCGCAGTGTGGAATGCCGATCCTCAGATTAGATCGTCGTTCGCTTACTTCTCAGGCATGATTCGTGAGGTGTTTGAGTACCCCGCTGGGGGCAACAACATATCTGTGCAGCTCATGGAGCTACGCCAGGGCTCTGACACCGCAGTGGACTACGCCATTAAGTTCTGCACCCTGGCAGTGCAGTCGGGGTGGAATGACGCGTCACTATGTGCAGTGTTTTGGGCCGGACTGAACCCTGAGCTCCAGACGGAGCTAGCGTGTCGCACTGAGGAGACTACATTGTCCCAGTTTGTAGCCACAGCCATCCATTTGGATAATCTCATGCGCCAACACCAGGCAGGAACTTCACGTTTCACCACAGTCCGTCCCAGGAGCCGGCCAAACTACTCCAGTTTCAGGGAGGAGGCTCCAGAGTCCATGCAGCTGAGGAGGTCCAGGCTGGTGGAGCCGGTGCATCAACAACGAAGCCGGATGCGGTTATGCTATAACTGCGGGGCTTCCGGACATCTAAGCCCTCGGTGCCTGGAGAAACCTTTATGGGCACAGGTGGGTGGCGGTTCATGGTTCTTCAGCTTACTGGTGCCGGTGTCGCTGTGTGTATCTAATCGCTGTGTTCCTGTCTCAGCACTAATTGACTCCGGGGCGGCCATCAACCTTATCGACGGGGCATTGGTGGAGAAGCTCGGGATCCCCACCTTCCCCTGTCTACCACCTCTAAGGATTACGGCCATTGACAGTTGGCCGATTGGTGAGGGCTATCTTAAACGTCAGACGGAACTGCTGGATTTCCGAGTGAGCCTTTTTCATCAGGAATGTCTGGCTTTCTATGTCACTTCCTCCCCGGCCAACCCCATGATCTTGGGATTCCCGTGGCTCAAGCGTCATGATCCCCAAATCTCCTGGCACTCAGGAGAGCTAGTACGCTGGTCACCCGCCTGCAAGGAGAGATCAGGGACCAGTACCTAGGCCCTGCAGGACCTCTTGCATGAGGGAATCGCCCCTCACTATCCCTGGCCACCCTCCTCAGGAGTATGCAGAGTTTCGGGAGGTGTTCAGCGAGGAAAGGGCAGCTCAACTACCGGTGCATCAACCCTGGGATTGTGCCATCGATCTGCTGCCTAACGCCTCTCCACCTAGGGGGCGGGTCTACCCCCTTTCGCTACCTGAGTCTAAGGCCATGGAGGAGTACATTGAGACCGCTCTGGCAGCGGGCCACATTCGGCCTTCCACGTCACCGGCAGGATTCTTTTTCGTGGGCAAAAAGGATGGAGGCTTACACCCATGTATAGACTATCGGGGGTTGAACGCTATCACCATTCCTTACCCCCATTCCTCTGCCTCTGGTACCTGCAGCGCTGGAGCAGCTGAGGGGGGTGAGGATTTTTACCAAATTGGATCTTAGAAGCGCCTACAACCTGGTTCGGATTAAAAAGGGGGATGAATGGAAGACCGCTTTCCACACAACTCATGGACACTATGAGTACCGAGTAATGCCTTTCGGCCTCACCAATGCCCCCGCAGTCTTCCAAGCCCTCATAAATGGGGTGTTTCAAGACCTGCTTGGGAAATGGGTCATTGCGTACATTGATGACATCCTCGTGTACTCCGCCTCCCCAGAGGAACATGTACTACATGTCCGAGAGGTGTTATCCCGGTTACAGCAGCACCACCTGTACGTGAAGTTAGAGAAATGCGAGTTCCACTGGTCCATGGTAACCTTCTTGGGCTACATGATCTCACGACGGGGCTTGGAGTTGGACATGGTCAAAGTCCGGGCGGTCACGGACTGGCCTGCCCCCACTACGGTGCGGGAGCTGCAGCGCTTCCTGGGTTTCGCTAATTTCTACAGGTGCTTCATACAGCAACTACAGCTTGGTGGCAGGTCCGTTGACTTCATTACTAATGGGGAAGCCCAAGAGGTTGGCCTGGACAGATCAGGCCCAGGCGGCCTTTCAGCAGCTGAAGGACTGCTTCACCACGGCCCCCATTCTACAACATCCGGACCCTGACTTACCGTTTGTGGTGGAGGTAGACGGCTCCAGTAGCGGCCTCGGAGCTGTGCTTTCCCAGCGTTATGGAGAACCAGGGAGCTTCATCCATGTGTGTTTTATTCACAGAAATTGACTACTGCCGAGGCCAACTATGACGTGGGTAACAGAGAACTTCTGGCGATCAAGGCGTCGCTGGAGGAGTGGCGTCGCTGGCTGGAGGGAGCGCGTCACCCATTCCAGGTGCTCACCAATCATCGCAACCTGGAGTACCTTCATGGTGCCAATCGCTTAAACCCACGGCAGGCCAGGTGGGCCTTGTTCTTTACTCGGTTTCGGTTCATGGTGACATACCGCCCTGGGTCCAAGAATGTTAAGGCGGATGCGCTGTCACGGAAATTCGAGAGAGCCGACGAGCCTGTACTGACCGAGCCCATCCTGCCGCCCACCGCCATTCTGGCCCTGGTATGCTGGAACCTCGTGGAGGATATTCAGTGGACTCACACCGAGGAACTGCCCCCTGCTGGTTGCCCACCAACTAAGATCTTCGTGCCCCCGCAGTTTCGTACCCAGGTGATGCAGTGGGTACATGAAGCTCCCAGCTCGGGTCATCCAGGGGTTCGTCGATCTACACAGCTCGTCCGCCGCCGGTTCTGGTGGCCATCCCTGGCTTTAGATGTGGAGAGACACGTTCAGGCATGTCCCTCCTGCGCCCAGGCATGGACTAGTCATCAACTCCCGGTTCCTCAACGCCCCTGGTCCCACCTGTCAGTGGACTTTCTAACGGACCTGCCGGACTCAGGGGGTTACACTGTAGTGCTGGTGGTGGTGGATCGCTTCTCCAAGGGGTGTAAACTAATTCCCCTTAAGGGGTTACCTTTGGCCATGCAAACTGCTGAAGCTCTGTTCGTGCACGTGTTCCGGAACTTTGGTCTGCCTGAGGACATCGTATCGGACCGGGGGTCGCAATTTACCTCCCGGGTGTGGGGATCATTATGTGCACGACTGGGTATTGGTGTTAGCCTGAGCTCCGGCTACCACCCCCAGTCTAATGGACAGGCGGAGAGACTCAACCAGGAGATCGGTTGGTTCCTCAGGTCGTACTGTAGCAGGGAGCAGCACCGGTGGAGTGAGTTTCTGCCCTGGGCAGAATACGCCCAGAACTCTCTCATCCACTCCTCTATGGGCCTGACGCCCTTTCAGTGCGTGCTGGGATACCAGCCACCCCTGTTCCCATAGTCGGGGGAGCTCTCCGATGTTCTAGCAGTGGAGGAGTGGTACCGGCAGAGTGAGATTACTTCCGGGTGCGCGCTGGCTTTAAAAACGCTGGACACTTCCTGCACATCGCGAAGTATCTTTTCTATGGGGAGTACCGAGCGTTTGTTTACTGGATTGCCTTTTGTGAAAGACTGTTTGACATTTTCTCTTTTGGATTACCTGTGTGGATTACCTGTTGTTACCGATCTGGACTGTTTAACGATTTCTCTTTTGGATTACCTGTGTGGATTACCTGTTGTTATTGATCTGGACTGTTACGTTTATGCTATTGGATTGTCTCTGTTATATCTGTTGTTGGCTTATCGATTTCGGACTGTTTAAGGACTTTCGTTTCCGTCTCTTCCTGTTGGTTTGTATGCTCGAATATATTATGTTACCGAACTCTGTGTCTGTCTCCGACTCTGTCTTTGCTCGTCCCCTATTGCCAGCTCGGCGAATGGATCCAAACACCTCCGCCTCCGGCGGAGCTTCGTCACACCAATTTAGGCAGCAAATTAGACATAATCTTTAGGTGGTCAATCATAGTGACACTAGCCAGTTGTGGGCATCTGGAAGCTCTAGTATGTGGAAGAGGGCAGATAGCATAGATTGTGTGTAGGAGAAATCTGTTGTATGGTCAAGGAGAGATGGCACATAGCTGAAAATTGGTAGCTGTCCAAATTGGGGAAAAAATTATGAACAGCTGTTAAATAAATTGGAAGATCTTGGTCTTGGTCTAAAATAGATAGAGGCCTAATAGATGCAATTGAGGTTTTTTCATTCTGAAGTTCTGGAATAAATTGCATGTATCAATTAGAAAAGCATCATTTCTTCAGGTTTTTGAATCCATGCTTTTAACTAATTTATTTTCACTCACTTTTAACATTCCATGAACCTTTATTGTGTGTGGTTTATTGCTGGTATTGTCTGGTACTTTTTTTTTAATCCAAATGTGCTGTAAAATGATAATTATCATTATTACAATTTAAAAATCAAAAAGGAAACAATACAAAATACCAAAAAGTACACTCACCATCCACTTCATTAGGAATTCCCGTACTGCCGCTCCATTTATTCAGTTCGTGCAGATCTAGGTCAAGAGCTTTAGCTGATGTTCACATCAAACATCAAAATGAAGCAAAAATCTTAGTGATCTTAGTGACTTTAATCATGGCATGATTGTTAATGCCAGATGGGCTGGATTGAGTATTTCATTAGCTGCTGATCTCCTGGGATTTTCACACAACACTCTCTAGAGTTTATACCGAATGGTGATAAACAACAAAAAAAAAACATCTGCAGTCTGAAACCCTTTGTTGTAAAGAGGGATCGGAGGAAAAGGAACAGACTGGTTTGAGCTGACAGGAAGTCTATAGTAACTCATATAATCACTCTTTGTAACTGTGGTGATCAGAAAAGCATCTCAGAATGCACATCAAACCTTGAGGTAGATGTGCTACAACAGTAGAACCACATCAGGTTTCACTCCAGTCAGTCAGCAACAAGAACATGTACAGTGCATAAAGACATTGAAAGATAAAACATGGCCATAAAGCCTAAAAGTAATCATTTGAAGCCATGCAATAGACAAACACCCACATCTCTCTCTATTTCTTCACAATCTATCATCACAAAGAGAAACATTCTCGGCCCTGAGTAGTTTTTTTATGCTGCTGTAAAGGTTGAGTGCCTATCCTCGATCTTCACACAAACATCTTTTCTTCCTCTCTGCTGACAGTGTGCTATCTAGCGCTCTTCAGCAAAACAACAATTTGCCCCTTTCTCTCTTCTTCTGTATCTGTTCTGGAACAGAATTGGGTTATCGGAGTGTCAAACTGACAAAACCTCCCTGGCACAATGAAACTTTTCCCTGGTTCTTGCTTGCATTAGCATTTTTCAAAGGGTCAGAAAAATAACAATGAACTGAATAAACTGATAAACAAGCAATATTTATATGGCCTGTGCATGGTCAGGAATGTCAAGAGTGAGGAACAGACTAATGCACAATATACCATCATTCTTACTAATGTGTTTTTATTGATCGAAAGCAATAAGATTTAAATCATCTAACACAAAGACGCTTCTATTTACATCAGTATCAGCTTTTAATAGATTTAACACTGAAACTGCACACACCGTATTCAGACTTTGAGAGATGACTCGGGAACCAGACAGTTAAGCGTGTGCAATTTTCTAAGTTTAATAATAATAATGAAAATGGAAGCCATATTGTAAAATTAAACCATTTTGCGGTCATTACTGTACTAGGAATATTCTTGCAATATACGGTACTGTCCATAAATGACACTCATATTATTACTGTTATGTTTACTTCACTGCTTAATCCTTTTATTATTTTCTTTTGTTCACGTTACATCATATTACATTTGGCAACAAAATATTTAAGTATACTTAAGGCTACCTGTTTTGACCTGTTGACCTTTGCCTGTTTTTTGGACTGTGCTTTTGTTTAAAGTTTTGGATTTACATTGTACCTGTTTGCCTGTACGATACCGTTTGTATGTCTTGTTTTTGTCTGTCCCTATACTTTTGCCTATTCCTATTTTTACTAATATTTTTCTTATTTAAATCTACATTTACGTCAAACCCCTTGAGCCTGCCTCGTAACAGCTTGACAGCCCCAAATCAGGAATATGCAGGGATATGGAAAACTGACTAACATAATACAGTACAGTGCAGCATAAAAATTATATAACCCTAACTCTAGCACAACCTACGGTACAGTTGCCTTAGATTGCAAAAAAGCAAAAAAGTACATACGCTCGCAAAAATTCTTTACATGAGATATTACACCACGGCTCATAGCCAAAAGGTTAGCCAAAGTTTTCCTTCCTTTTAGCCAAGGGTGCAAACATCACCAGAGATATAATAAGTTGTAGATATAAATATGCCCTTTTAGGGATTCAAGCAGTTTCATATTTTACTATAGTGGTTATTAGAGAACATTAGGGTGCTTAGTTAGCTTAATTTGACTTCCATGGAGGCATAACGTGAGACTGGGAAAAACACTGGACTCTTTACTTGAGGCTGAGCTAGCTTTATTATCTCTCTACACATGATTATGTAGGTCCTGCAAACATTACCCTTCAAATGAAAGACAGTATATGAACAAATCTGATCTTTTATATTATCATACTCAATACACATGGATGTGAACTCAAGAGGAAAAAGGTAATGTGCCTTAAATCAGTGGTAAAAGAGCACCATGGGAGTTTAATCTTCATGACATTGTAACAGGCAAGTGATAAATGCTAATATGTCAGTTCCCTGCCAAAGTTATTAAAGCAGTGCTTGAGAACTTCATCTTGCTGGTCTTGTTTAATATCCTGTGTTCTTCATTACTGAGTGGTTTATCTTTCATTAAATGGAAAGCTCTGGTAATTAAAGCCTTTAATAAAGCTAGAGAGATGTTCTTTCGTTAGTGTTCTTTCTCTATATCTCGCTCGCGCCATCTCTTGTATGCCCGAAGACTAAAAAACGTGTCTTCTCCTTTCCGTTTCTTTCCTTAATACGATTAACTGAACCTATCAAAAAAGTACATCTCTGGCTGTAGACGCTGATGAAGTCAGGCAGGTAAAAGATACCCTAAATGCAGTCACTTTGTCATTTTCATTTGAAAAAATCTGGCAGGCCAGAAAGGCTGGGTTGCCATAAAAATGAAGTTAATATTCCAGAGAAAAAAAAGCCAAAGTGGATTGTTCAGTCAAATTTATTAATATCATTACTCTGCTGTCAGCACACTCACGAAAAATGTCAGTCATAAAAGGCTTGCTCCACTCTTACCTTCAGTTTTACCCAGAATCCATCACAGCATGAAGCAAATCATTAAATTCCAGAAAGAGCGAGCAAGCGTCTTTTAATGGGAGTTGAAGAGGTTACATGACACGCACGGATTGGTGCAGGACGTGAGTGATGGACGTACAGTCTGGCCAATGACATCCACTCAGGAAGAAAATAGGGAAGTGAATGACCCATTTCCCATAATGATACACACTAGGGGGAAAAATGGCCCATTAACTCTGCTAAACTCTATCCTTGGTTTTTTTTAAAGAACAACCTAAATATACCCTGTAGAATTTAACTGGAGTGTTTTTTTCTAGCTGTTTAGTAAATTTAGGGATAATTTTGTGTTCAGGACATTTTTCTTGCAGCAGGATGTTACTTAAATGCTTGTAATGATTGCTATGTTGTGTTGCATTATCCACAATTATAGATCCTAGTCTTGCTGCTAGCATGTACAAAGGAAATGTATTTATATTTAAATTTATTTCAGGACCTGAATTAATTAGAGGTTAGCTAAGTGGTTAGCACATTTGACTTGCACCTTCCTGTCTCCACCCTGTGTGAGTTTGCAGAGAGAGCTTCGGGGGTTTCCTCCAGGTAGTCCGGTTTCCTCCCTAGTGTGACAATTTGCAATCTAGGCTGATCGGGATCTCTAAATTGTCTGTAGTGTGTGAATGTGTGTGTGTGTGTGTGTGTGTGTGTGTGTGTGTGTGTGTGTGTGTGTGTGTGTGTGTGTGTGTGTATGTGTATGTATGTGCCTTGAGATAAGTTGACACCCTGTCCAGGGTGTCCCCTGCCTTGTGCCCCAAGTCTTCTGGGATAGACCAAAGATTTCCCATGAGCCTGTGTAGAATAAGCAGGGCAGAAAATGGATGGATGGAAATTAAAATATTACAAGCAGATTTTTGCATTGTGACCACCATTGTGTGGGTTTTTTTTTGGGTTCTCTGGAAACATCTTGTAGGTGGATTGACTTTAGCTGCACATGGTGATGGACTGGTGTCCCATCTAGCGAGTATTTCCAAGATACTCTCCAGATCCAACCCTGACCATGATAATGTGGTTATTAAGTGAATAAATCAGGATTATTATATTGGATTTTATAAATCAATTTAAAATTGATTACAATTTTTTTTTTTTTTACTAATTGTGAATAATACTAAACAGATTCCAAAACAAATTGTAGTGCTGCCAGATGACTGGGAAACTACAGCAGAAGTGATCAGGGAGACAGGGAGAAAGGTGCTGGGTGTGTCATCTGGAAGGAGGAAAGAAGATAAGGAGACTTGGTGGTGGAATGAGGAAGTTCAGGATAGTATCCAGAGAAAGAGGTTAGCCAAGAAGAAGTGGGACATGGACAGGACTGAAGAGAATAGACAGGAATACAAGGAGTTACAGCGCAGAGTGAAGAGGGAGGTGTCTAAGGCCAAGCAGAAGGCATATGACGAGTTGTACACTAGGTTAGACACTAGAGAAGGAGAGAAGGACTTGTACAGGTTAGCTAGGCAGAGGGATCGAGATGGGAAGGATGTGCAGCAAGTTAGAGTTATTAAGGATAGAGATGGAAGGGTGCTCACAAGTGAGGAGAGTGTACAGAGGAGATGGAAGGAATACTTTGAGGAGCTGATGAATGAGGAAAATGAGAGGGAAAAAAGAGTAGAAGGGGTGAACTCTGTGGAACAGAAAGTAGATAAGATTAGAAAGGATGAAGTCAGGAAGGCTTTGAAGAGGATGAAAAGTGGAAAGGCAGTTGGTCCTGATGACATTCCGGTGGAGGTCTGGAAGTGTCTAGGAGAGGCAGCAGTGGAATTTTTAGCTAGTTTGTTCAACAGGGTTTTAGAGAGTGAGAGGATGCCTGAGGAATGGAGAAGAAGTGTGTTAGTGCCGATCTTTAAGAATAAGGGTGACGTGCAGAGTTGCAGTAACTATAGGGGGATAAAGTTGATGAGCCATACAATGAAGGTATGGGAAAGAGTAGTGGAAGCTAGGTTAAGGAAGGTAGTGGAAATTTGTGAGCAGCAGTATGGCTTCATGCCCAGAAAGAGCACAACAGATGCAATTTTTGCTCTGAGGATTTTGATGGAGAAGTATAGGGATGGTCAGAAGGAGTTGCACTGTGTGTTTGTAGACTTGGAGAAAGCGTATGACAGGGTGCCAAGAGAAGAGCTGTGGTACTGTATGAGGAAGTCAGGAGTAGCGGAGAAGTATGTCAGAGTGGTGCAGGACATGTATGAGAGGAGCAGGACAGTGGTGAGGTGTGCTGTAGGTCAGACAGAGGAGTTCAATGTGGAGGTGGGACTGCATCAGGGATCGGCTCTGAGCCCCTTCCTGTTTGCTATAGTGATGGACCAGTTGTCAGAGGAGGTCAGACAGGAGTCTCCTTGGACAATGATGTTTGCAGATGACATTGTGATCTGTAGTGAGAGCAGGGAGCAGGTGGAGGAAAACCTGGAGAGGTGGAGGTTTGCACTGGAGAGAAGAGGAATGAAGGTCAGTCGTAGTAAGACTGAGTACATGTGTGTGAATGAAAGGGAGGGAAGTGGAACAGTAAGGTTACAGGGTGAAGAGGTGAAGAAGGTACAGGAGTTTAAGTACTTGGGGTCAACAGTCCAGAGTAATGGAGAGTGTGGGAAAGAGGTAAAGAAGCGAGTGCAGGCAGGTTGGAATGGGTGGAGAAAGGTGTCGGGAGTTCTGTGTGATCAGAAAATATCAGCGAGAATCAAGGGGAAGGTGTACAGGACAGTGGTGAGACCGGCCATGCTGTATGGTTTAGAGACAGTGTCACTGAGGAAGAGACAGGAGTCAGAGCTAGAGGTAGCAGAGCTGAAGATGTTGAGGTTCTCTTTGGGAGTGACAAGATTGGACAGAATTAGGAATGAGTACATCAGAGGGACAGCTCATGTTGGACGTTTGGGGGACAAAGTTAGGGAGGCCAGATTAAGATGGTTTGGACATGTTCAGAGGAGGGACAGTGAGTATATTGGTAGGAGAATGTTGGACATGGGGCTGCCAGGCAGGAGGCAAAGAGGAAGGCCAAAGAGGAGGTATATGGATGGAATTAATGAGGATATGAAGCTAGTGGGTGCAAGTGTTGAGGATGCAGAAGATAGGGATAGGTGGAGAGAGATGATTCGCTGTGGCGACCCCTGAAGGGAAAAGCCGAAAGAAGAAGAAGAAGATTCCAAAACAAATTAATTTTGACCCCAAATAGATTATAATGCAAAGAAATTCAGGATTAAAATGAACTGATTAAAAAAAATCAAATGACTTTAGTCCTGAATTTCTTTGCATTAGAATCTATCTGGGGGCCAAAATTAATTTGTATAGGAGTTTAGGATTTGCTTTAGGGTCTGTTTAAAATTATTCAGAATTATGTTAGACATCAAGCATTTCAGGATAGAACTCAATTTACCAGGATTAGTTTGGATTAGGATCACTTTTGAAGACATCATTTGGATTAATGAATTTGGAATAGGAACTGTTTGGATTAGATTTGGATTAGATTTTAGGTCCAGTACAAATTAGAAATCCACATTTGTAAAATTTATATGTATTATGATCCATTTGAACTTCCATTGGAATAACTGAATCAGATCATTATAATGAATTAATGAATCAGATTATTAATTTCATGATCTGATTTATCTTGGGTTTCATTTTATTTTTTATTTTTTATTTTATTACTAGGGGGGCATGGTGGCTTGGTGGCTAGCACGTTTGCCTCACACCTCCAGGGTTGGGGGTTCGATTCCAATTTCCAAAAATTAAGCCAATTTCTATCAACCTAAAACACCAGAAAAGCATAGACCCCAAAACAACAGCAAGTCTCCTCTTTTAAATAAACTATAGGAGTAAAAATTTCAGTAGCTGTGCATTCTGGCCAAAGCAGGTACTTAAATACTTCTAGCGGAGCATCAATGTGTATATTTTCAGATTAGATCACAGGTTTATGGGAAACTCAAATGTCAGATTAAGAGATGAGGATTAAAGGATGTTCAAAGCCTGAACCCAGATGAAGATTTGCTTTCTGGCATTTTCCACGTTTCATGCATCTTGTTTGATTGACAGGTGGTATCCTCACAGGGGGGTTGTGATTTGTGTCATATGTACCCTGAAATATTTCTTATTTGTAGAAGAGCAAAAACAGATGAGACTGGCATTGAGTCAGAATAAATGTTGCTTCCAGATTCATTTCCTGTAAGGATTTCATTTTGGGGTTTTGACTAGGATTGACATGAAGAGGGATTATTACACATTCAGATTCACTTTTGGAACTGGATTCCTTTGAAATTAAGACACATTTTAATTAGGATTTGTTCACATTAGACTGTATTTTGAAAATGAGAATACGATAGAAGATTGAAATATTCTGCATGGAGATATAGTCTCACTCCCCAAATGTCTGTGCAAGTCTTAGGCTTTACAGATAAAGCCTCAGTGCTGATAACAAGACTTCTCCGAATATACAAAATCCCTGAGTGGAAAAGTGTCCACCTACCTCACAGACAAGACACTTTTTACTCGTGTAATTGTGGTTCTGTGAGCCCTGGATAGCTGCCAGCAGCTGTCACACCCACATCTCAGGGGTCCTTCCTGAAGAGTCATAAAATCTTTCCATCCTCGCTTTCATTCAGTTCTCACCAAGTTTATGGTGGGTCTGATTTACAACAAACTCTCTCTCTGTATATAGATATAGACAGATAGATATATAGATATGCAGGACAGCAGGACTAGGGGAAGTAGTGGATGAAATGGTAAAGACTTTGGCTTAGTGATTGGAAGATTAGAGTTTAAGCTCCAGCAACAACAAACTTCAGCTTTTGGGCCCTTCAGCAAGGCCCTTAACCCTTTCTGCTCCTGTGTTGCTTATTATGTCTGATTTACAGAGAAAATAATTCCACTGTGCTGTAATGTAAATATGTGACAAACAAAGTCTTGTTCTTCTTTAAAAGACATTCTCTCACTGCTTATAACCTCCATGGTACATTTACATCTACATTTGTGGCTTTTGGCAGATGCCCTTATCCAGAGTGATGTACAAAAGTGCTTTAAAATATCTATCAGTGAATGCATTAACACTGGTTCACTAGGTTACAGACTTACCATCAGCGTAAAACTCTGTTGGGAGGAATTATAGCACTTTTTTAAGACATAAAACAAACAGGGAAAAATAAGGACTACTTTAAGTGTTTCAGGAGGAGAATGGACAACATATACTATTGTATATTGTATATGAGTATAATACAACATATAATATTGAAACCTGACCATCACACTCAAATTGACTCTTTGAGCATCCCATTCCACATTCGTTTTGCTGATATAATCACATACATTCTTCTGGGAAGACTTTACAAATCAACACTGGTTCACTAGGGCACAGACCATCAGCCTAAAACTCTGTTGGGAGGAAATTATAGCACATTTTTAAAAAAAAACAAAAAAACAGAAATACATAAAACAAACAAGGAAAAATAAGAGCTAGTTTAAGTGTTTCAGGAAGAGGTAGGTCTTTACCCATTGTTTGAAGGTAGCCAATCTGATAAGTGAAATTCATCTGAACAACGTACTGTGTGCCCCAATGTGACTGCCATACTCATGCCATTGAGCCAATATTAACCCTTCCGTTATCCTCAAATTTTCAAATATATTTTGCCCTTGGGGTCAATCTCACCCCAGCAATTTAAACCTCCAGAATGTAATTTTTACACAGCTTTTTTGTAAGGTAATTTATGTTTCTTTGTTGGCTACCCATATAGCTTTTTGAATAAAACATAACCCCAACTCTAAAACAGAGGGATGTTCTTGAAGATTATAAAATTGATTGTTATAGTGACCTCAATATTATCTAAAACAACCATGTGTTTTATGCAGCTAAACAGCCTGGGATCAAATTGAATTGATTGATTGATCAAATTGAAGCAACAGTGATACTACAAAATGTGTACAGGACACTGAAAACATATTATCTTGATAATTTTGATGGTTCTCCCCATTAAATTAGGAAAAGTCATTAAATTCATTCATTCATTCATTCATTCATTCATTCATTCATTCATTCGTTCATTCATTGTCTACTGCTTATTCGATCTATACTCGGGTCACGAGGAGCCTGTGCCTAAAGTCATTAAATATGAAGCAAAAATAATGTCAAACATACATTTAGAGTGTCAGGAACCACTGGACAGTTCCCTGCCAAGCCTGGTGGGGGTGCTGGCAGGTGACTTTATGGAACCTGCTTTATCGTCTGTATTTTGTGCCACGCCTTTCCTACTCTCGTTCCCTATTAGCCTTAATGTTTAGCCCTATATATAGGGATCCCTGTGTCACTGCCCTCGTGGATCATTGTTCTATGTTCCTTGACTTTGTGTGTAGGGTTTTGTTTTATTAGTGTCATGTTTAGGTGTTTCCCCATGTCTCGTGTTTATGCTAATAAAGCAGTGCTTATTTGAATCTGTTTACTGGTATAGCTTATTTGGCTGTTACAGAATAACCCACCATTCTCGAAGACCCAGCGGGATTCCCAGCGAGTTCCTGTTCACGACCAGGTATTGCAGTCCACCAGCGAGGACCCCAGCGGATGACATCTAACAGACCACCTCCCTCGGAGGATGGTCGAGCAGGTGGCTCTCCTTCTCCATTCTTCAGCTATGCTGGAGGTACTTCAGGAGCCGTGCCTTAGAGGGGGGACTATGTCAGGAACCGCTGGACAGTTCCCTGCCAGACCTGGAGGGGGTGCTGGCAGGTGACTCTATGGAGCCTGCTTTATCGTCTGTATTTTGTGCCACACCTTTCCTATTCTCGTTCTCGTTGTTTCACCTGTTCCCTATTAATGTTTAGCCCTATATATAGGGATCGCTGTGTACCTGTCCTCGTGGGTCATTGCTCTATGTTCCTTGGTTTTGTGTGTAGGATTTTGTTTTATTATGTATGTCATGTTTGGGTTAGTTTCCCCATGTCTCGTGTTTATGTTAATAAAGCAGTGCTTATTTGAATCCCGCGTATGGGTCTCTCCTTCCACGGCGTGCAGGCAACCATGGAGGTCCGGGTTTGAGCCCCGCATAGGGCGGGGGCGCCTGGACGTTACATAGAGACATTAAACATTGAATGGGGTCAAATTGACTCAAAACCCAAAGAATAATAGGAAGGTTAACCTTGTAGAACCTGCACTGAAGAGTTACACATTAAAATAACACCCATAAAAAGGAGACGCTTATTGTAGAGCAGCATCTCACAGTAGGGGCTTTTTATTTGTTTTGACATCAGCAAAAGTAGAAAGGCAGACTGTTGTATACTTCTATTGGCACAGCATGTATTTGTGCATCACATTACGTTTGTAATTTTATGTATGCGATCTTTTTTATTCTTTATTTTGTGTCACAACAAATACAAGCTATTTGCACTTCTTTGTGCGATGTTTTATGACTATTAGCATGAAATGTATACAGGAATTTGTTCATTTTATGCTTGTATTTGTGATAGAAGGTCTTTTATGATTTTGCATTTAACTCTTGTATGTGGGTGAAAAGTTAATATGGGTGTTCCCTTATGGTCTGCACTTAGCTACAATTTCCAGAGCTGTTCGACAAAATGTAGCTTGTAAATATTTAATGAATATACTGTATAAAACTATTATGACCACAGGAAGAAGGGGACACAGAAGCGAATCACAGGCCCAGATGTAAAGGGTTAAACAGGTTTTATTGATGCCAATGTAGAATAAAGAGAGAGGGAAGAGAGCGAGACAGAGCGAAGCTGTCGAGGCTCTTTATATTAACCCTAACACTTATCTCAGTAAAGTGCACTATTATCTACAGTACAGCTTTATCTTTAAATATCAACCCTGTGACCCATAAGATTTTAAACATGTTTCTCCATTAGTGTTTTTCTTCATTAGCTCATGACTCGCTCTGTCAATGCCATACTAATATGAAGGAGTCAAGAAATCTGAACAGGTCTTTTTGACTTTGCAGTCTTATCTTCCAATCTTGAACACAGTGTCTGTGTTTTTCATCTGATCATAAATGACAAAATTCAAATCCTGTATTTAGTGGGTTACTGGTGGAATAGCTTCTTCCGTGAAACAGAGTTGATGGCTAACACGATAAGAACCAACTACACTGCAATTCTGGAAAAAAATTAAATAAATAAGTAAAAAATATGGTGTTTTATTTGTGAACTATGCTGACATGTCCTCTAACTTACAGCTTTATCTTGTTCCAAGTTTTCATTCCAAGGTTGTTAACCATTTACTTACAGTTTTTATCTGTTTTTGTAAGTCAGCAATAACTGTCTCTTTTGGTTTCCAGTTTGAAAGATGAAACAGGCTACAAACAGGATTTTTCAAGAGAAAAGAGAATACTTTATAGAATATTAAAGTGGATAGTCTAGGTCATTGTGTAGAATTTTATTTTATACAACTGTTATTGCTAAACCTTGAAGGGTACTAAAGTTTTTGAAATTATGTGCTAAGCCTTTTATGATTATGTCTTTCGAAAGGAAAATAAATGTAATTTAATTTAATTCAATTTCATTTAATGTACTTAATGCTTTTTCGATAGTGTCTCTTTGTATATGTCTTATTTTCTATTTTTATATCCCATTTCTCTTTAGTTTTTCTTTTTTTTGTGTTACTTTTCTGTCCTGCTTCTTTCAGACTCTCTTGCTACGTCCATTTTTCTCTCCAGGCCAGGTGCGTCTTGAGTCTGCATGTTCACCAGAACATCATTAATCATTCCAAATAATTTTATGCAGATTTCCAGAAGCTCAGGTAAAAGCAAATAGGAATAGTTATTCAGTCATAATTCGCACGAGGAGCCAAAGGATAATGTTATTAAAGAAGCATTAGGCATTTTTATTCAAATCTGTTTCCATCAGCATTCATTATACCATTATCCATTAATATAATATAAACATTCACATTAACACTAGCAAATGGAGAATAGATAAAGGCAAATCCAGTGTTCAGATAAAAGCAGACTATTGAATACATCTTCATTTAGATTTACCTACACAGGCAATTATCAGAATCACAAACAAAAAGCGAACACAGAATAAAGGACGGAAATGTGAAATCTAACAGGAGAGGAAACACACTCACAACACATTTTTTGCTCAATTATTTTGCTGTTTAGATGAATGCAGAGTGGGATGATAATGACGAGCTTTAAATGCCAAGTAACAAATAACGAGCGTTAAATGTGGTTGTTAGAGGGAGTGCAGATTTACAGAGCTACAAATAAACATGAGGGAACAGAAAGGGTCACGCAGTCCACTCACCTAACGGACATACGCACAAACACACACACACATATACATGGGAAAATGGGCCGACAAACACTGTTATAACCTCTCATGCTCTTGAAAACAACTGCCCACACACACACACACAAGACATAAGAAAACAGTCAAAAAATATATAAATCTTTATATTATTTAATTAACAAAATGACAGATTTGCTTTTTTAACATAGAAGAAAATTCTTTCATATATTTTTGCAGCAATAGAATACGACAAACTGAATCTCAGCCCATTAAACTTCCACTCTCTTGGCAAATCCATCCTGATCTTCGATCTTCTTGTAGCTAAATACTTTTCTGAATCGTTTAACTGCAGTGACTGAATAACTCATAGCAGTGCTTTCATAGTGATTGATGTGCTTTAAAATGAAGTGCACTGCACACTAAAATTAAATATACCATTTGTATTTTGACTACTGGTAGTTCTACTTCCAAACATTGGCAGTTTGGACCAGAATCAATTCAAGTGAAAGAAGTGAACCAAGGAAGTGCAACTTTGGAGTTTTTTTTTCCCATGTTCGATTTTAAGATTATTACATCACAGCGTATGATATGATGCCATGTGATGTATGTGATGATGCTGTCCATGTAGATCAAACAATGATGACCCTCTACAGAGAGAGTTCTGTCAAGTCCTGTCTTCTGTCTAACCTAAGATATTAGAGTATCACAGAAACAGAACCAAGACCTTGGTATAACAGCGGAGATGCTATATCTTGAGAAAAGGTAGAAGATGAGTTTGGAATCTTTCAAGGCTGGGTAAAAGTACAGATTGAAAGAGACTTTCTGCTTCCACACTGTAAATCTCATGTTTCCTTTCTCCATTGCCACTGCTGTACTTGCAGCTGTCTTGCAGGTTTTCCATCATTCAGTTGATGGCACTGATACTAGTGTCATATCAGCTGTCAGACTCTGAGGCTTAATCACTTCCAGAAATCTGGCCATGTTCGCTTGCAATCGCACAAAACCCTTTAAATTAGTGATTTGTATTATTAAGCCTTTATTAATTGTTCTGTGTGATCTATAAGCCAGGGGTAGCTTAGTGGTTAAGGTGCTGGATTACTGAGTTTGAATCCCAAGTCCACCAAGCTACCACTGCTGGGCCCCTGAAGAGGCCCTTAACCCTCAATTGCTCTTTTGTATGTGAGTTGCTCTGGATAAGGGTGTCTGCTAAATGCCATAAATGTAAACGGGAAAGCCAAGATCACCCAATTAAACAGGTGGAATCAGGTATAGCTCCTGCTTGACTGGAATGAAAACCAGCTGGACAACAATGGTCTGTCTTACTTAAGTTAAGACAGACAAGGATGTGTGTGTGTTAACACTTGTTTTTAGAACATGGAATTGGAAGAAAACTGTAGCACATGGAAGAAGGGTAGTTGAAGAGGAGTAAGGGATTTGGAAAAAAGGAAAATAACCATCTTGAAATGGTATATAGAGGTCTGATATATAGAGACCGAGTTCAAGAGTTGCTCAGCTTTGTTGATTCTCAATAAAGTCTCCAGGTTCCTAAAAAGGCTCCAGGTTCCCAAAATCAGGTCATCACTGCTGGCACTGTTCACTTAAAGCCCAATGCTTGTAAACATGTTTTCCGCCACTATGATGTGGCTAAACCAAAAGCTATTAAACTGTCTCTGGAGGAATGGAGAAAGCTGGTGCTGTGGTTAAAGGCTGGAGCATACCAACCACAAAAAAGCATAAGAAGTCCACTCAGAGGGAAAAAGAGAGAGAGAGAGAGAGAGAGAGAGAGAGAGAGAGAGAGAGAGAGAGGGAGAGAGAGAGAGAGAGAGAGAGAGAGAGAGTGTAACATTTACATTTACATTTGTAGCATTTGGCAGACGTCCTTATCGAGAGTGATGTACAAGAGTGCTTTAAAGTCTTTATCAGTGAATGCATTAACACTGGTTCACTAGGTCACAGACTTAGGATACCATCAGCCTAAAACTCTGTTGAGAGGAATTATAGCAGAACTTTTTCAGAAAGTTCAGAAACTTTCAGAAACAAACAGGTAAAAATAAGCGCTACTTTTAAGTGTTTCAGGAGGAGAATGGACAACATATACTATTGAAACCTGACCATCACACCCAAATTGACTCTTTGAACATCCCATTCCAGATTTGTTTTGCTGACATAATCACCTTCATTCCTCTGGGAAGACTTTAGATTTTAGAGCATAGCTAACTCTCTCTCTCTCTCTCTCTCTCTCTCTCTCTCTCTCTCTCTCTCTCTCTCTCTCTCTATAATCCTTTCAATGCTTTCATTTGTTTTTCCTGCATCTCTTCACCTGGATTCAAAGGCTTCTGTGTCTCTCTAATGTGTTTTCCACATTACTGATTTATTAAAAGCTACAAAGGTTCTGAATCCAAATGAAAAGATTCATATCAAATGTGACTGAATGTGAGTTTGGGCCTATATTTTACATTTCAAGTAAAACCACTTGAATGTTATCATACAGTAACAGACAAAGACAGCAAAATCATCACCTTTCATTGTTTGATTTGGACAAGTGGACAGCTGAAAAAATTAATGTTTTTTTTCTACAGCTATCCACTATGTGAATGGTATCCTTTCATATTTTTATCTAGTCAATTAACCTATCAATCAATCAGTAATTCAGTATGTTTCCTCCAGATTGCTGTTGAGTGTAACAGAGGGATAGATAAGACTCCGAAATGAATACTCTGAAATACAGAGATGAAGACGAGATATAAAATAGAAAGATGGACAGACACAGTGGGAGAAAAATTCTGAAATGGAAATTGGGTCAGTGGTGTTATTCACTTTTAGATAATCATCTAAAATAATAATATGCCATTATGCTCTAAGCCTGAAGCATCGAGTTTGCCATGGGACAAATAAGCTTTTAGATATCAAACAACTTCCAACAGCATCGGCAATGTATGTTGTCATGAAGAATTTATAGGTTTTATATATTACAGTGGGTATAACTGATATGGTGCAGCAATTTACCTCTTATACACTTCCACAGGGCAAAAAATGAGATAAGACTCTTAATTCTTTCAAGTAATGGTTCTGCTCAAAGGAAGTGAAGAGTTACAGTATAGCTCTGGGTTAAAATAGAATTTCAACATATTTCTCACAAATATACTTTCACCACATTTCACAATATTTCATTCTTTTTATTTATTTTTTTAATGTAGCCAAAGTACCCCAGATCAAACCATTTTTTTTTTATTGAAAATGCAACACGTTGTATATTGTATATTGTATATTGCTGAATATATAATTCACATTTAAAGTAATATTTCACCTTCTTCCTTACAGGCATAAATGTTATAACAAACGTGAGGCAGAATCAGGATGTTATTAGTGTCTGTGTGAATCAAAGTCCAGCCTTAAAAATAAAGCTGCCTGAAATTTCTTTGAACCATGACATTGAACCTTTTTATTTTTTTTATTTTTTGGACATTTTTGGTCAATTTTCTTCTATGATTCTTTAGGCATTTTTTTTAATCAATAAACATCACTATTATTTTGTACGTTTCTTGTTAATTCTAAAATGGCATCAGTTTCATGGTCGAGCGTCAGCTGCAGACGGACTAGTGGCAGGATAAACCGCCAGGTACAATGTGATGATTCTCACTTGTGTGTAATCATGGCAAATTTACTCATGTGTGGATTGTTGTCCTTTAGGAAGGCTGTGAACCAGAGAGAGAAAACTAAGCTGAACTCTGTGTTTGTGTTGGTGTGTGAGAGTGAGAAAACACTGAAAGAGCTTGCAGAATAAATTAAAATTAAAAGAACCATAAAGCTTTGTCAATCTCTAAGTCCTCCTTTCCACCCACACATGTCAAGGTTCTACATTTTGTTTTCTAGGTCTTAGTAGAGTTAAAGAAAATGCTTAAAATCCACAAATCAAAAAGCGTCAGGTTTAAAAGGTAACAAAATAAAAACTTCTTCGGTTGCATCGCTTTAAAGAAATCTGACATCTTCATTTTTAAGTGTGTGGTGAAAGCACAGGTAAATGTGTTCATCAGAGGGCAAACTGGAAGCTCAAACACACCCCAGGAAACTAAATTGGAAAAAAGTAAACCAGGAAAACTAACATTTGCTCAGCAGCCAAAGAATCCAATCGACAAGGAAGTAAAGAAATAAAACATAATAATAGTAATAATAATAATAATAATAATAATAATAACAATACCAATCAATAACTAATATCATTGTAACAAGCTTGCAGGACAGAGACCACACTGTTCAATGCATTTACAGCATTCATTTATGACATTTTTAACCTTGGAGTTAATGCTTAGTTCATATTTAGTTTAGGCCACACCCACTTGAATACAGATGCACATTCAGATATTTGGGCCACTACATAGATCCAGATTTTACATAAATTTAGTTCTTCTTCTTCTTCTTCTTTTGGCTTTTCCCTTCAGGGGTCGCCACAGCGAATCATCTCTCTCCACCTATCCCTATCTTCTGCATCCTCAACACTTGCACCCACTAGCTTCATATCCTCATTAATTCCATCCATATACCTCCTCTTTGGCCTTCCTCTTTGCCTCCTGCCTGGCAGGTCCATGTCCAACATTCTCCTACCAGTATACTCACTCTCCCTCCTCTGAACATGTCCAAACCATCTTAATCTGGCCTCCCTAACTTTGTCCCCCAAACATCCAACATGAGCTGTCCCTCTGATGTACTCGTTCCTAATCCTGTCCAATCTTGTCACTCCCAAAGAGAACCTCAACATCTTCAGCTCTGCTACCTCTAGCTCTGACTCCTGTCTCTTCCTCTGTGACACTGTCTCTAAACCATACAGCATGGCCGGTCTCACCACTGTCCTGTACACCTTTCCCTTGATTCTCGCTGATATTTTCCTATCACACAGAACTCCTGACACCTTTCTCCACCCATTCCAACCTGCCTGCACGCGCTTCTTTACCTCTTTCGCACATTCTCCATTACTCTGGACTGTTGACCCCAAGTACTTAAACTCCTGTACCTTCTTCACCTCTTCACCCTGTAACCTTACTGTTCCACTTCCCTCCCTTTCATTCACACACATGTACTCAGTCTTACTACGACTGACTTTCATTCCCCTTCTCTCCAGCGCAAACCTCCACCTCACCAGGTTTTCCTCCACTTGCTCCCTGCTCTCACTACAGATCACAATGTCATCTGCAAACATCATTGGCCAAGGAGACTCCTGTCTGACCTCCTCTGACAACTGGTCCATCACTATAGCAAACAGGAAGGGGATCAGAGCCGATCCCTGATGCAGTCCCACCTCCACTTTGAACTCCTCTGTCTGACCTACAGCACACCTCACCACTGTCCTGCTCCTGTCATACATGTCCTGCACCACTCTGACATACTTCTCTGCTACTCCTGACTTCCTCATACATACCACAGGTCTTCTCTTGGCACCCTGTCATACGCTTTCTCCAAGTCTACAAACACACAGTGCAACTCCCTCTGACCATCCCTATACTTCTCCATCAAAATTCTCAGAGCAAAAATTGCATCTGTTGTGCTCTTTCTGGGCATGAAGCCATACTGCTGCTCACAAATTTCCACTACCTTCCTTAACCTAGCTTCCAGTACTCTTTCCCATACCTTCATTGTATGGCTCATCAACTTTATCCCCCTATAGTTGCTGCAACTCTGCACGTCACCCTTATTCTTAAAGATCGGCACTAACACACTTCTTCTCCATTCCTCAGGCATCTTCTCACTACCTTCTCACTACCTGACCACCCAGAGCCTGCCTCAACTTCTGTCTAAATTCCTCACAACATTCCTCCTTTTTCAGCTTCCACCACTTGGTTTTCTTCTCTAACTCTATCTTTGACCTCTTCGTCTTACAGACCAACAAAGTCATCCTACACACCACCATCCTATGCTGTCTGGCTACACTCTCTCCCACTACCACTTTACAGTCACTAATCTCTTTCAGATTGCCTCTTCTACATAGGATGTAGTCTACCTGTGTTCTCCTACCTCCACTCTTGTAAGTCACTCTATGCTCCTCCCTCTTCTGAAAATAAGTGTTAACCACAGCCATGTCCATCCTCTTAGCAAAGTCCACTACTATCTGTCCTTCTAGGCTCCTTTCCTTAACACCAAACTTGCCCATCACCTCCTCATCACCTCTGTTACCCTCACCAACATGTCCATTAAAATCTGCTCCTATCACCACTCTCTCACCCGTGGGAATACTCTCCATCACCTCATCTAATTCACTCCAGAATCTCTCTTTCTCCTCTAACTCACAACCTACCTGTGGGGCATAACCACTAACAACATTCAACATCATCCCTTCAATCTCTAACTTCAGACTCATCACCCTGTCTGACACTCTCTTCACCTCCAGAACATTCCTCACAAACTCCTCCTTCAGGACCACACCTACCCCATTTCTCTTACTATCCACACTATAATAAAACAGCTTGAATCCTGCTCCTATACTACAAGCCTTGCTACCCTTCCACCTGGTCTCCTGTACACACAGTATATCCACCTTCCTTCTCTCCATCATATCAGCCAGCTCTCTACCTTTCCCTGTCATAGTACCAACATTCAGAGTTCCTATTCTCAGTCCTACACTCTTACCTTTCCTCTTCTTTCTCTGTCTGCGCACTCTCCTCCCTTCTCTACTTCTTCAACCAACAGTAGCCCAATTTCCACCGGCGCCCTGTAGGTCAACGGCGCCGATGGCGGTTGTTGTTAACCCGGGCCTCGACCGATCCGGTATGAAATTCAGAGTACTGATGATTCGCATGGTTAAATTTGGCAATGTTTTACGCCGGATGCCCTTCCTGACGCAACCCTCTCTATTTATCCGGGCTTGGGACCGGCACAGAAGTCACTGGACTGTGACCCCCATGGCTAGATTTTTTACATAAATTTAGTTACATACTGTATTTAGCACATTATGTACAATTATATGTTAATATTTTAACTGTTATGCATAGTATGTGTTGTAATTAGTGTAAAAAAACAACAACAGCAACACTGCAATCCTCAGGAGCAACATGTTCATTGATCTGGTCCTTAATAACCATTTACCATGTTATGTAGTGTGATTGACTGATGACAATTCAGTTAAGAATTCTGGACAATATTCTTCCCAAAAAAACCCCAAAACATGGGCTTTAATTGTTTTGTTTGGGTTGTACCCAAGACCCAGAGGACTGGAGCTAGAATACTAGCTATGCAGATGTGTAAATAACTGTGCATCTTGTGACTGCATCTCAGTTCTTATTCATAATACAGACTATAACCCCATGAAGTTGTTAAAGTTTATAGCTGCGGTCGTATAAAACCTGAAAATGACTGCAGTTCTCTTCCTTATATAGGTCTATGATGGATCATTTTGTGTTGTATTTTTTTATTAGAAAATACCAAGATTGTTTCAAAACACTAGAGGATTTATTACACTTTACATACTGTGAATAGCTTAACATACATGAAGAGCAGTTTGCTGTCGTTTAATGGACCTTGTTGAGGAGTATGACTCAGTAAAATATTAGCAGCTACACACACACACACACACACACAGACACACACACACACACACACACACACACACACACACACACACACACACACAAAACCACACTAGAAATGTCAGAAAACTGTTATAATTGTTAAAATAAATTTGCTTCACAAATGAACTGGTTTAGTTTGAATCAGAAGCGGTTCCTTTATTTATTTATTTAGCAATTTTCTTCCTAAATTGTGCTTAGAAAGGAGCAGTTATTGTACTTCTGCTATTATTAATATTTGCTTCTTGCAACATCTGAATTTCAGGTGAAGTCAATTTCTAGTAAGTCATTTCTTTTTTCTTTCTTTCTTTCTTGGCCAGTAAAGCTCATTCTCTGAGATTTTATTTGACTTTCAATCATGTAGCCTCAGCATTTCTCTTCTCAAAAAGTTGTGTAAATAGTGCACCGTCATACTGTCGTCCTTGTAGCCTGCTATTTTGAGCTTTTCCTTCCCCACAGTTCACATGATTTTCAGTCATCAGTTGCTGAGGCCACCCTTGGATTATCCAGTATCTCTTAAACTGCCAAAGCATACTTTTCTATCACAGTGGAGGTTTATTGGTTGGTTTTATACTTTTTTTATCCTGCCAGAATCAAAAAATGCCACTGCAATGCTTTTATGGATTCTTCAATGGACAGCTGTATACAATAAAGGGAACATGCGTAATATTAGAAATGACAGAGACGCTGCCATGTTTATGACAAACTCATATAGAAACTTTTCTGTTTTTCTAAAATTAACTTCTAAAAGTAATGTAGGATTTAGAACCCTAGAGCTTTTGTCCCTCTGGAAGTACTTCAGATCCCCATAAAAGAGTAAACGAGACTGTTAGAAAGCTGGGAAGCAACCCACTCATTCACTTATACACCCATTGCATTGACACATAGTGGTGATTCAACTCATAGTTGCCAGTACAGTAACCCAAACTTAGAGTCAAAGCCTGGGGATATAAAGTGACTATGACTATGATATAAAGTGACTAATATAAAGTTTGACTAGTGAACATGTCAAACATATCATTTGATGTTTTTTTTCAGCTTTTTTCTGAAATACAGCTTTGAAATATATGTAAATGAATTCTATATGTACATGAAAACATATGTACATGAATTCTATATGCCTTGATGCTCGATGACGGCTAAGGCACAGGCTCCCCATGACATGATGATAGATCGGATAAGCGGTACAGACAATGGAATGAATTGTATATGTACATGAATTCTATGTAGAATTGTGGAAATCTATGTGGAAGTAATGGAGGCCAGGGTCTGGGAAAATACAGGAATTTGGTTGAGGAAACATCTTTCTGTCCATCTTATTAACACATTACATTAGGATGTAAGCCAGGGCTGGGAAACATATGGTCTCTGGGACTGGTCTGGCTTGATAAAATATTTAATCTGGCCCATCAAATGATTTTCAAATCTGTGGTGAAAATGTGAATGAAAAACATCTTGTGGACCATAACTGAATTATGATTTGGGGGAATAAAAAAGGAAAAAAGCTTGTTTCTGTTATTCCACTAAGGGGTAAAATAGAGTACTAAACTAAACTAAGCTAAGCTAAGCTAAGCTAAGCTAAGCTAAGCTAAACTAAACTAAACATCTAATAAGTAATTTTGCATTAGCATGAAAATAGTTTTGTTTTCCTAAGATATATATGTAGATTTATGGCCTTCAAATGAAGTCAATCATAGTTTCCAGTTGTAATAGTACAAAATTTTGTAGTTCAAGAAGGTGCAAACTTGCGCAATGCACTGGTATTCGATACTCAGAAAAACCCAACATCTGACATGGAAAAGTTCAATAGAATGGCCACTCAACTCAGAATTCCCAGTCAGGGACTCAATATTGGTGTAACTGGATTTTTCTGAGCTATAAATCTGATCCGACATCACAACAGTATTGCAGTTCATGGTCAACAGTAAACATATTACCTTTGCACCATTTATGTACTTGATACAACGTGATTTTAGTTGTCATGTACTTTTTATGTTATGGCCCATAAAAATATATTGTCAGGACACGGGATGTGAGGCGGTGGAAAAATCAGATCCAAGTGTAGAGACAGAAGTCAGACAAGGGTTTATTATAAAATAACAAAATGAACAGACACCGGAAAACATTAGGGCAGGACTAGGAACTAAAATACTAAACAAGATACAAAAACCAACAACATAAAACAGAGAATGCCGGGTAACAAACAGCACACGATGACAAAGACTCAGAAAACACATGCAAAACAACGGGTATAAATTGCTGAGGGCTTAAACAAGAGGGTGAAACAAGAGGGACAGGTGTGCAGAGGTGGGAAAGGGCTAAGGATCGGGTGGGGCAAACACGTGAGAACACAAACCATAACCAAAGACACGTGACACTAGGTATAAACAAACCTACAGGGATTTGACCAAGCCATCCATAGCATGACTTACAGCTACCCTTTGATGTTTATCTAAATTTAATAATAAAATATTTTATGCATATATTTTACATGTTGAAGTGTGTATACATTTTTTGGGCCCCTCTGTATATTAACATCTGTGGATGTTTAGATTTGTAACAGAATTCTATTGTTCTACTAACAAGACAGAAAAAATTTGTTTTGCGAAGATGAACAAGGCATGTCTATTATATAAAAATAATTGTAGATCTTATTTATATGTTTTATATGAACTGAAGCACTGTAATATGTTTACCTTTCTAAATTCTGAGTACAATGGATCAATGGATTGCAGCGTTAGCTAACATTTGCGCTAGAAGTCATGTCCACCCCCACCTTTTCAAACACACACACACACACACACACACACACACACACACACACACACACACACACACACACCCCATAAACTTGCTTAAGGACCTTACATTCTCTCTCCTACACATACATCTCACATAAGCACTTTTCATGGACCATTTGCTTTCCCTTGAACTTGAGCAGTGATGATGATGATGACGAGGATCTTGGCTCAGCCACATTACAATAATTTCACTGTCCACTCAATGTTATCAGTGGAGTGTGTCAGGGAGGAGAAAGAGTGCTTCATGTCTGAGGCCACACACACTCCCATCACTTACTACAGAGAAAAGAATGAAAATAGTTTTTATTAATTCTACAGCTCTTGACTTTTTGCTGCTTGAGCACATTACCACGTTACTGTTGACCTTCAAAGCCATTCAGTCTTCATTCAGTGCCAGATACTTTAGATCATCTTACTTATTCTAAACACACACACACACACACACACACACACACACACACACACACACACAATCATTTACCACAAACCATTTTGCCATTAGCACATTTGCATCGACCTGTGCCTCAGATCAGCTTTCTTCACACGACTTTAGTGTGACAACCTGCACATCCCTCACTACACAACCAGCTGACTGTCAGCAACTCCTCGTTGGCTTTATTTTTACTTTTTTTTTCCTCTTCTATCTCTTCCATCCATCACACAAGATTCCCTAGCACAAGATCTACAACAGCCAGAACTTCAGAGGCATAAAAAATTAGCAAGAAAAGGTGTTTACATGAGAGCCTTAAGGCATTACAGTATATATATCGTACATTTGAAATATATTTTGTATATTTTTATATCTTAACTTTGTATAAGATTGGGGCATGGTGGCTTGGGGGTTAGCACCGTTTGCCTCACACCTCCAGGGTTGGGGTTTCGATTCCCGCCTCCGCCATGTGTGTGTGGAGTTTGCATGTTCTCCGCGTGCCTCGGGGGTTTCCTCCGGGTACTCCGGTTTCCTCCCCCGGTCCAAAGACATGCATTGTAGGTTGATTGGCATATCTAAAATGTCTGTCGTGTCCGTAGCGTGTGAATGAGAGTGTGTGTGTACCCTGTGATGGGTTGGCACTCTGTCCAGGGTGTATCCTGCCTTGATGCCAGATGACGCCTGAGACACAGGCTCCCCGTGACCCGAGAATAGATCGGATAAGTGATACAAACAATGGAAAAAAAAGAAGAATTCAACAAACATATTAGGTGTAAACGCAGGTCCTCTACTTGTAGAAGCTAACAATCCAATAACTAGCAATAATAAATATCTCATGCTTAAGGGTGAAATCAAGCATGTGTATTTAATATACTGTATTTAAATAAAAGGGTCTCAAATAAAAAGCTTTCATCTTAATTCTGAGAGGATTTAAATGATTGTAGAGTTGTAAATATTACGTGTGTACAGTCAGGTAACCTGATCTACCCAGTTTCTGCTACTTAGCTATATGAAAATTGCATTTATGCAGTAAGATAAACAATGTCTTTTATAAGTCGTGTTTTACATCAAACCAAAACAGTCAGTGGTCATATGACATGAAAACAAAAATTGTATTTCAAATTTGTCTTCTTTTAAATGCTACAAAGCCTTGAACAGAAACAACGCTAATCCACAAGGTCATGAGATGACGTCTCTACTCATTACCTGTTAGCCACATTATCTTAGGGCTGGTTAAGTGCCCAAATCTCTCAAATTTTTTCACCAGAAGCGGAAATGCTAACTTGGTCATGTCAATGTCATAGCAAATTTATTTTTCACTCTGCTATCACTTTAGCAAGGCTAAGGCATGGCTTCTCACATATCCTATGATTCTGCTATTGATTTACTGTCAAGTTCTGCACTCTCTAGGTCACATATTTATCCTTTGTCCCCTTCTGAGTGAAAGTCCTGGTGTATATAGTGGAGCTTCTCAAAGAGGGCACAGCTTTGTCAAAAAGTAGGAAAGGGGCTTGACTACAACTGTCTTAATTGTATCATAGTTCCATATTGTTACCCATTACCCCTTGTTTTCTTTTGATCGTGAACATTGCCATACTTTCAAAATTAGACACCCTTATAATGAATGCTTATAATCTGATCCAGATTCAAGAAGAGAATGAATGATTGTTCACTAAAAATGTTTAGTAATGCAGTTCAGCCTGGTCAATGTGCTGACTATGTTCCAGGCTTTAGTAAATGATGTTTTTTAGATGTATGCAATTTCTTAAAATGTATGCAAGTATGCAATTTCTTAAAATGATATACTGTAGTTATTTAATTGTAGATGTACACTGATCTACAATAAGGCTGCCTCACCATATCTCTTCTTGTTAACCTTTTGTACATTAAGCAAGTACTGTATCTAAGAGCAGGGTCCAATCTGACCCACAAAGGGTGGTGTGGGTGCAAGTTTTTATTCAACTGATCTTGGCTTTCAGTAGACTCAGGTGTTGGCTACTGTGGTTGCTCGGTTGGAATGAAAACCCGCACCCACACCGACCCTTTGGGGATAAGATTGGACATCCCTGTCTTAGAGGATGAATTAGGAATTATGTAAACAGGCAATGTTATTGTTGGTGTGTTATTGGTGTGACATATCCTCACTTGCGTATACCTATTAATACTTGCACTGCAGAAAATTGCATTCCAGTAAAGACTTGCAGTAGTCCAGTCTTGAAATGACAATAGACTGAACAAGCACCTGAGCAGCCTGTGTGGATAAAAATGGCCAAATCCTTCTGATGCTGTATAAAGAAAACTGACATGAGCGTGCCACATTAGCAACATGGGAGGAAAAGGACAGTTGATTATCTATGGTTGTAAGCAGTGATTCAGGGTGAATTTCTTCCTCATGCCCAGTGTTTGCTGGGTCCACAGTGACTCTAAACTGGATGAATGAATGAATGAATGAATGAATGAATGAATGAATGAATGAATTAATTTAATTAATTAATTAGTTGGTAGACGGATGGATGGGTAATTGAATTAATGAATGAATGAGTGAAGAAATGAATGAATGAATTGGTGGATAGATGGGTGACTGAATGAATGAACGAATGAATGAATTGGTGGATGGATGGGTAATTGAATGAATAAATGAATGAGTGAATTGCTGATCCATGAATGAATGAATGAATGAATGCCTTCATGCAGCTTGCCAAGAAACTTCTCTAGCAGTAGTGCTCAAGTTATAAAAGCCACAAGAAAACAAGAATCCAGTTTTTTTTCTAAAAGGAATAAATCATTTACATGTTTACTGCCTAAATATGTGGTCTAAGATTATTGGTGTACCAGCAGCAGTCTTGAGTGAGTCTGAAAATCTGCCAGATCCTCATGAGCAATTTAATATATCCACAGCTGCAAAGGCTTTTATAACCAATTTTAAAAATGGATGAAGTGGGCATGTAGCCGATTTTAACTGAGACACTGCTAAACAGCTCATTTTCATTCATTTTTTTGGAGGTAGGCTGTCTATACAGTCAAATGTATGTTGAGCTACTGAATTATGTTTGCTACACTACACAGCCAGGCAAGGGCTGTGTGTTCCATATATTTTTTTCTTCAAAATCTGCGTGATTTGTCATTAGTGACTGGTAGTAAGTTTAAGAGATGGTCAGTTTGAAAGACATTGTCAGTAATAACCTTAGAGAAGCACTGATTTTCAGTGTATGTTGTAGAATTTTAAAGCTCTCAAGGGGTGCTGTTTATTGTATTTCAATTCCTTTCCTTTTTCTGGTCAATACTATAGCTCGAATTTTACTCCAGACAAAATTCGTCTTTGTTAAAAATTCATCATATGTTGAACAAAACCATGTGCAGTCCCACACAGTGTGAGGATATAAAGACCTAAAGTGGAACATCTATACCAGCTTGGGTAAAGTCCATGTCTATAAAGGGTAGGTCTTCAAAAAATGACCCAGTTTTCTGCAAAGTCTGACAACATTTTTTTAGCCAGTCAATTAGTGAGATCAGATGACTAAAAACCTCCAAGCCTTGATTCAAGATAAGACGTGGCTATTCTGTTTGAAAAACAAACTTGCACCACAATCCACACCTATTGATGCCCCCTGTCTGTGTGCCCCACCTGTATTCCAGAATTAAAACCCATTAAGCTGCATCCCTCTCCTCTCTCTATGCCTTCATTTCCCTTCTTAGTTCCTTTGGCTGCACCAAGTTTGGACAGTGTGCAATCTGCCAAGAAGGTCTACTACAGACAATTAGACAGGTTCAGGCTTCCACAGTGGAAAATCTTCATTCATGAACAACTTACCAACGCATATCCACTACGTGGACTTCATGCTTTCTGATTTTGGCAACACTGTGTCCACAGAGGACATAAACGCTCCACCTCCAGACTCCACCTCCTTCACCCCTGTCCTGTTACTGGTGTCACTTGTGTTTGGGTTGGGATCCCAAAAAGATCCTAGCTGATCAGGGCACATCACCTATCTTATGTACAATATGCAAACATTGTGAATTGTATGAACTGCCTGGCAGCAAGTTACATTTTCTTTTCAATGCATACACTTTAGAAATAACAAAAACGAAACAAAGAAAACGACTACAACATAGCCTAAAACTATTTTCTTTGTAGGCTAAATGTTCACAGAAAGAAAAACAAGTACAGGAGGACAGAATAATATTACCAGCTGTGCAGTCAAGACCTGTGCTTTTAGCCATAAAAATATAAGTAAATATGCCTTTTTATGTTTTTTTTTTCAAATCTAAAGATTCTTTTTGTAATATTGTTTTTATTGAAAACTGAAAACTACCTCGATACAATGTGAGAGCATGGATGGATGCACAGAAGGATCATATCTGAAGAAATCTGGAGGAATATCCAACAAACCTAACAAACATTCAGCACATTTCTGGAAAAAATTTTTTCTGAGAGAATCTGCTACAGATTCGGGACATTTGCAATGTAGCAAGTTTGCTAAACCATACAGCAAATTTTACTACCTCAAAATCCCTAAAATGGATTGAGTCAGTTTCTGTTGCAATGACAACGAAAGAGGGAGGTGAGATCAAATATATCAGATCCCATTTAGAGACCATCTCTGACTGGCCCAGAGAATAGACATTGCCAGGTGGCAAGCTGTATAGTCTGAGATGTTTTCTCTCCTGCCTGGACACACTGACCTCACCAGAACACTACAGCTGTTTATGACAAATTGGGCAAAATGCTAGAAGTCTGAGTAATAGAGAAGCCATGCATGTCCATGTGTCCCTACTGGTCTATTTCTGTGTGGACTTTCACTGGTCAATACAGTTTCAAAATCTGATGCTCATCCAGTGCCTCTTATTTGATCCTGATTCAGCTGTGCATGACTTTTTTTTATTCAAACCTGGATTTGACCAAAGGTTCAAAGAAAAAAATGTCTTCTCTAACCAATGTAGTTTACACAAATTTGTCACTTCACTCTGCTGTTCAGGGTTTCTGGAGTTCTGGCTATATTTCATCATTTAATGATGTGTGTGCTACCCACAGCGCATATAATATTTGAGCCAGCACATCATCTCTTTTTGCCCTGTACTAGAAATGTATTTTATATCTATATCATTCACTGACAGAGGCTTTTTTGGGTTTTTTTGCACAGACGTTAATGTGTCCGTGGGCTACAAAATCGCAAAAAAACAAAACAAAAACAAAAACATAAATACAATTTTTTAAAAAAAAAATCATGTATGCTTGCAGTGTAAGTTCTTTTATTGTGCAGTTAATTTTTGTGTGTCAAGTCAATAAAATAATAATCAAAAAGAATAATTTTTTGTTTTTTTTAATGATTTCAATTTTTAATGAAAATTGTTTAATGTTTTTTTTTTATGATTTTTTTAAATGATATATCACACGTGTGTGTATATATATATATATTTTTTTTTTGTTACAGCTTCCGTTAGAGTGATTGCATAAAGAGTGTGATAAATTGTCTTTTTTTTTACCATCTGATAATGTGTTGTTGTGGTTCGATAGAGTGAAATATACTGAGGGAAAATTAATCTTCATGAATATTAATAAGACTAAAAAAACTCCAGAGTGATGCAATAAAGGAGATAAAATAGGAGAGAATATTATCATGATTACTATTTTTACTATTGCTGAGCACAGTTCTGCCCTCTAGTGGACATTATAAACTGTTGTGACGCTAAAAAGGATATTTCTGTTCAAAATAATTTATTTGGTTAATCAGAGTCATTTGAGTAAATGGTATTGCAGTCATACTGGATTTCCTGACTTACTGTAGGATTATGAGACAGATAGAGAAGTTGCTTCATGCTCGTCCACTCCTTCCTCAACGATTAGCATGGCCGCTACTAAAGCACGTGCAGGAGAAAAGGCATGCCTATTTTAAAGAAAACGAGATCAAATTAGAGAAGGTCTGCATGAAAGCTGAAAAGGAGAAAATGGGAAGGAAGCAGCCATTACTAAAGCCTGGACTGAAGAACTTCAAAAGGCTGCACAGCCCATGATTGAGGAATGTAACTTATATTCTAGCCAAGACATATCACCTCCTGTAGATCTTTCAGCATGCACAAGTAATAATGAGGTGCATCAGTGAAAATAACAGAATCCTATTAGGCCAGCAATAAAAACAGGGTCTCTACTGATAGAGACAATTCCTATATTTCAATCAGACTCTTAACAGATCTGACTGGGTATTCCCTCTACCTCTCTCAGACATCAGAGATGTATTAATGACTCAAAGAAAGCAAATTTCCTAAATAGAAATCAGACACACAGATGATAACACCTGATTATAAAGGTTTTCCACAATCTCATACACTCCTCGCTGACTTTTAAAGCACAGAAAAAAGCTTAACCCTAACCCCTAACCCTAACCCTAGGCTTTATTTGTCACATATACATTACAGCACAATGAAATTCTTTTCTTCACACATCCCAGCTTGTTAGAGTCAGAGTGCCAGAGCAGTCATTATACAGCGCCCCTGTAGCACAGACAGCAGCACCTTGGTATTGCTGGGGCTTGAACCAAGACAATCCTATAAACAGGATATAAACATAATCTTTTGAGCTACCACTTCACACACAGGAATAAGCATAAGTGACATAACTATTCATTGTGGCCTTGTATGCAGAGACCTACTGGGCATGAAATTCTTCATTCTTTAGTACAAAATAAAGTGTCGTCCAGAGAGCGGTAGTCCAGTCCAAGAGCAAGAGCAAAATTGGCTGGCTTCACGGGTCTCAGAGGAAAACTAAATTGGGGAGGGAAAAAAAGAGAGCAAACCTCATATGTAGTGAAGAATTTGACCTTAATAAGATGGCTCAGCTGCTAGTCACCAGACCATGTGAGAAGGAGTAGAGATGTCAACATCTAATACCCAGATGTTGAAAAGCTTGAAAGTACTTGGAGGAGACATGTGGCTCTTATAAAGTGGTAGAGAGACCTCTTTTTGTCAAGTTAGGGAACTGTTTTAAAGAACATAAACATGATGCCCTCAGATTAAGCAAATGAGATGATGGCCTGCATGAATTTCAGCCAACTATAGACCACTTGGAAGGGCTTAGAGGAGTTCATCATATTGTGAAGAAATAGGCCATCATGTCTTCCATTACAAGCTGAAGTACAAATATTTCATTCCCAACATTCTCATTGTTGATGTAGAAGTACACGAAAGAATTTAAACAAACTTCAGTCTGAGTTCCTTCCAAACAGGCCAGACAAGCTTGTTACAGATGCAGAAAGGTTAGCCTGTCTACACACATAACATTCATCTAAATAGGGGCCAAAACTCTGTTCTGTTGACTAGCCTACTGTAGAAAAGAGAGAGCTCTCTGCATAAGTAAATAAAATACAACCCCTGGAGCATTGCAGGGGCTTCAGAGTAAAAGGATGCGAAGGATGCTTATGGCCATACCATTCTCACAACATGCAATTTCATCTGATCTCATGAAGGATGTGAAGGACTTTGTTCTATGTGAATGATGGCCTTAATTGAACGGCGACTGTGAAAGAAGCAAAAGAGAATCCAACAGAGGCTTGTGTTTGAGAACAAAAACAGATGCTTGCAAGCTTCAACTTAAGGCCCCAGAAATTTACATTCAACAGTCCAGCGGTGATGGATGGGTTACTAAGTCGGTAGACATGCTATACAAAAGAGTCTAGACTTAAGTCGGGATCTCAAGAGTGACACCTTTATATTCTCTAATGCATCAGAAGACAAGCCCTTTACATACTGATGTCATTGGCTCACCCGTGACAATTCAGGGAAAGTTCCTTCTTTATGGAATAGTAAAGTGGTGACACAACATGGTAAAACAGATTAGGAAGTCAACAAAGCCACAGCTTTGTGTTAAGAAATCATTTGAGCATGCCTCTTTATCAATGCTTTCTTCATATTTGAAGGGCTCTGCCTGACTTTTTCATTTTTCACCTTCAAAACTGCCCTACAGATGAACAACCATATAATCTTACTGACTGCCCTTAAACAATTAAAAATATTAATTTTACCCACTGATTGGCATCTCTAAATTGTCCGTAGTGTGTGATTGTGTGAGTGAATGAGAGTGTGTGTGTGCCCTGCGATGGGTTGGCACTGCCTTGATGCCCAGTGACGCCTGAGATAGGTACAGGCTCCCCGTGACCCGAGAATAGATTGGATAAGCGGTAGACAATGAATGAATTTTACCCACTTCCTGTTTGTGTAGCAGTTCTAATCACAGAAACATCTCTCATGAACTATACCCTGTTTGATCCCCATTAAATTCTTTCCACAAACCCAGCATGCATGGAAGTGCTTGTAAATGGTGTCACTGCTGTGTCAAATAACACACTTCAGGGGGGCTTCTCCAAGTAAAGACTGTAGTAATTAAATCTGGACAATAACAAGGTGTATACAAATTGGTTAACTTTGCATAACATGAAGGAGATATTTTCAGACAAGTAGGCTCAAGTCCCATTACTGTCCAGGATGTGGTTTTCTCAGAGTGGGTTGGAGACAAAGGATACATCTCAGTCAGCTCCTTTGTTCAGTAGTCAAGGAACTGATCAGGGATTCAGACATTTTAAGGGCTCCCCTCTCTCTCTCTCTCTCTCTCTCTATCTATCTCTCTCTCTCTCTCTCTCACTCTCTCTCTCGCTCACAAACACAGAATATTTCCACTGTTCTGGAACGTTGGCTTCCTTAAAAAAATTCCACAATGCACTGCATGCAAAAACCAGCGAGCATCACTGCTCACTACATTCCCTTACTAAAAATGACGTAATATTTTCTGAAGCTCAAAATGAAAATAGCAGACAAACTCTCAGCCAAGTTCGTCAACAAATGTACATAGTTTGATATCATTGTTGTAGCTCTTAAATGATTACTTACTGTAGCTTTTTTTTTTTTACTTGATCTGACATTCTATATATGGTTTGTTTCCTTGGATGATTTAGTAGTAAGAAGTACGTGGATTTTTTTCAACATTAAACATTAAACACTTGAACGTCTCAAAATATTTTTCATGGTGTACCTTAAGTAACATAAATAATGTCAGAATGATATCAGACCCTGCTTGTTGTTGAATAAAACCACTGGTAACTCTGTATAATGTGAGTACGTAGTCATGTCACTGGCAATTGAGTCATAAGTGTCCCAAAATTTAGTGAGACAGGGTCCCAAGGTCCAATGTACTGATTCCATGCCTAGGGAGCTAAGGATCTGACTGAATTATACCCACACTCATGCTATAAATCCCCTATAAACAAAAGACTGGGTTAAATTCACATTGTAAGGCATTTTCATGACTATGTATTGCATCAAGGCCATCTATTCACTGAAGGTGCTATCAGGAATGCAGGCCTCTGAGAATTGTTAAAGTGTCCAAGTGTATCATTTGCCAAGCTGGAGCTTCAGGGAAGAGCAATGGAACAAAGGCTGGCTTAACTTTCTCATGACTGACTTAGCACAAACCCAATCTTCACCTACAGCATATTGGCTTCGATGTCTTTGGACCATAGCTGGTCAGTTCCCCGCCACTCATGAGATGAACTGGCAAACAGTAAGCAATGGGCTGTGATATGAACCTCTCTAAGCATTCAAGCAATGTTCTTTGAGATAATTGAGTCTCTTGGCACATCCAGCTTTATTAATGTTCTGTGCCACTTCTTTGCCTTAAGAGATCCTGGGGAGCAGTTCTGATTTGAGAACAAACTTTTTTAGGTGCTTGCATGAAGTAGAATATGCTTTCAGATGAAACAGGCATGAAAAAATTAACAAATCAATAATGCCACTGGATTTTAATCCCTTGGGTCACCAGCTCATATGGGAGAAGACTTGGACAGACTAATTGGAGTGGAGTGGTATGATGAATATGACACCATAGTCTCACTCAAGTTAACTCATTACAGCTTGGCAATTTGTAGCAGAGGTTGCTACGTCTTGTCAATTTGACTCAACTGCCATCTTTCATCCAGCTTTGTTATTGACCCAGAAAAGTGGTTCTCTTCTCCTCCATGAGGAATATTTGATAAGGAACTTATCCCCTTTCCAGAGCTAAGGGGCAAACTGATAAGCCAAATATAAAGCAATGGGTTTCATGATAGACAGCTGGGTGAAAAAAAAAATGGAATAACTCTTAGCTCTGGTCACAAAGGTGTTCCATAGCAGTAATAGAAGAAAAAATGAACTTAAAGTTATAAAACATAGAACTTCAAAGGTCTTCCTATGTCCTGTTGTTGTCCTGTTATAAGCAATACGTGCTTATGCCATCCAATGGACACTGGGCTTGATGCGACTGTGCAGTTGTTTGATCTAGTGGATATTATTAACGATTTTGTTAATGTTTTAAAGAAACTTTTACTTGGTGAATCAGAGTCACATGGTGTTGGTGAAAGGGTATAGCAGCCATATTGGATTTCAGTGGGTTTACGAGGCAGATAGTGAAGTTTGTAATCCATTATAATTTTATTCATTTTGTAGGTCTTGGAAATCATGATTTTAAGAACATAAAATGTTTATTTTTATACTGATGGAAGTAGTAGATTATTAAACAGCTATATGGTTGTGTTATAAGACAAGACTGGATTGTGTTGTAAATGGCACACTATAAAGTGATACTTGGATATATCTTAAAAAAAAACCTCAAGATATATGTACATTTGGTTCCTAGTTTATTCATACTGCAGCTTTGTTTAGACGTGAAGCTACTCACAGGAGGAACAAATAAACTTTCATTAAAACCACAGAATTAGCAACAGATAAGAAGTGGGGAAAGAGAGTAAAGAAATTTTGATTATTATGCAGTTTAAGGGAGTTTCATGCAGAGTGTGAGAGCGAGAGAGAGAGAGAGAAAGAGAGAGAGAGAGAGAGGAAGAGTCTAAGGGCACAGCACTGGTTATTGGAACAAACTTGTCAATATCCACTTTTCCACTCTTTGAGTTTTAATTACCTCAGGAAGCAAAAGATAAGAAAGAGTTAACACACGCAAACAGAACATCTGTTAGAGAGATCCCAATCCTGACAAAAAAATGCCTCAAAGGTCTCCACGCTCACAGAGGGGTGAAATGAACAAGCAACATCATAAGCACTACTGGACACTCACCATTTACTGCTAAATCAAATGGGAAAGATACAGGAAGGACATACAGGGGAGATATAGATGATTACAACAGTAAAACAGCTGCTGCTACAGCTGGAATTCTACAACTAAGAGACTATGTACTGAGAGATTTTTTTTAGTGAGTCTATGATAAGTGTTTAACCCAATATTATAGGTTTTTCTACACCAAGGTATGGAGTTAATTCACATTTTCAAGAAGGACTATTTTTATAAGCAATATTCCATAAACAAATATTGAATCTCTTGGCTTGTATACGTATGATTTTATGCTTTGTGCTGCAGCCATGTGATCAGGTGAGTGGATAACTGCATAGCTGGTGTTCCAGGTGTTCCTGTTAAAGTAGACGCTATATGATATATGGAAATACAGTACAGTGGAACCTCGGCATACAAATTTAATTCATTCTGGAGGTGAGTTCTTAAGGCGAAAATTTGTATTGTAAAACGAATTTTCCCATAAGAAATAAGGTAAATGCAGATAATCCGTTCCAGCCACCCAAAAATATTACCCATATTACCAATACGAAGTGTATGTAAACTGTATGGCTGCTTACAAAGAACTGACCCATGACAGCCATTCCATGTCAAGGGTCCTCATAGGAAGTCGTGCCACCAAGCTTGGGCTAAAAATAGAGCAGACCACCCACACCATCAATCCGTCAACCCATGAAAATCACATAACTTTTGAACTCCAAAGGCGCCGTTGGTATCGTGGGTTGACTCTTTTGAAACAGTTTTCACTGACTGAAAAATAAAGTGAGTTCCTAAACTCACTTCGGTTGGCTTCGCTTGGCTTTCCACTGATGCAAAAAAGTTTGAACGGCTCCAAAACTTACCTGGCGTTCAGTTCACTTCTTTCATATGCCAAAAATGCTTTGTATGCCGATGCAAATTTCTTGCAAAATGTAAATTTCTAAGGTGAAGATTCGTAAGAGAGGGCATTCGTATGCTGAGGTTCCACTGTACATGGAACAAAAATGAAAAATTAAAAGGATACATTAAAAGGATATTTAGATAGATTTTAAGGTTCTACAGAGAGTTCTCTAATATCTGAGAATCACCTTCTTGTAATAGCAGCATCGAGTAAAATGCATTATAATGAATTAAAAACACTTACAGAGACCCTACTACATTTACATATTTCATGAGTTATTCTTAGCCTGGTGCACAGATCAAAAATAAAAGCATGTGTAAAAGACATCTATTCAATTTATCGGTCAGTTACACCTGCTGCCATGGATAACAAATTGGCTTCAAAAACAAAGCCGAACAAGGCTTTATTTATTGTGTATATTAAGAGATAATTGTGCTTCCAACTATTCAGGCACACCATGTCGATACAGTTTCCCCAGCGTAGTTAATTGGACACAAAGTATTCATAAACACCTTGTGTCCTTCATACACCATAGGCGAGATTTATATCTCAGAGCATTACCGATTGATTCAGGCCTTGAGCATGATTGATAAAAACAGGCTAGAAGCAGTAATCAGAGTGAGAGAGAGAGAGAGAGAGAGTGAGAGAGAGAGTATGGGTGTGTGTTTCACCAAAAATACCAAACCAATACCTTGAGCTGTGGATGGAATTAAAGCATAACCATGTCATATCGTGTTTGTATGTGTGTGTGTGTGTGTGCGTGTGTAACATGTTTGAGGATTTTTGAGGGTAGCTCTTGAATTCTGTTTTGTGATTATGCAATTTTTGCTAAAGGTGAAGGACTGGCAATCATTCATCAAGTTTATTTTAGCGTGTATGGTAGTTGGAGAGAATCCTAAGTGGAAAGCAGCAATTCAGTACACTTGAACTGAATTCAAAACACTCGTTGTTGTACACAACTGTGAATCTTTGCAGTTAGTTTCAGTAAAAAACAACACCAACAGGAATTTCATTAAACGCATTGTACGAAATAGTATAAGGTTACACAGTACGGAACCTGATTTATTACATTATGTTTTATTTATATTATTTAGATATCATAGGTTATATTGCATTATTTCATATTAGGTATGTATATATTTGCTCTTGCTGACAGGAAAAATGAAATCTTACAATAATGCACAGTATTATAACAGATATTTGGAACCCTTCCTTGCCACACCACCAGAGGGCAACCCTGCACATTTGAGTTAATGTCTTCTTTGACTGTAATTTCATTTCCATTGTTCACTGTGCTCATCTGTTCTGTGTTTACTGATTAGTCACCTTATTTAAGTTCCTTCCTTTCCAGGTGTTTGCTGAACCCAATCCTGATCTAGCTTGTTCTGTATCTAGCAGTTCCTATTATTAGTTTGTTCAGCGCTATAAATAATTTGCATCTACCTTCAGCCCTGATACGTAATAGGTATCTGACAGAGACTTAAATTTGTTAGTACCCTAAGGTTAAACTATGAGTTCTGTGCATTTCATGGTGGCAATATCAATTTATTACATTCCAAAAGACCTACTGATGTGGAAAACACTGTGAACTGTGATTGTAATTATTAAACTGTTGACTTCTGAGTTTATTTTAACAGTTTGAATGTTTTGACAGCTTTGTTATTTCTAAAAAAAAAGACTTCCATATTTAAATTTTCTAGAATTCTTCTTCTTCTTCTTCTTCTTCTTCTTCTTCTTCTTTCGGCTTCTCCCTTCAGGGGTCGCCACAGCGAATCATCTCTCTCCACCTATCCCTATCTTCTGCATCCTCAACCCTTGCACCCACTAGCTTCATATCCTCATTAATTCCATCCATATACCTCCTCTTTGGCCTTCCTCTTTGCCTCCTGCCTGGCAGCTCCATGTCCAACATTCTCCTACCAATATACTCACTCTCCCTCCTCTGAACATGTCCAAACCATCTTAATCTGGCCTCCCTAACTTTGTCCCCCAAACGTCCAACATGGGCTGTCCCTCTGATGTACTCGTTCCTAATCCTGTCCAACCTTGTCACTCCCAAAGAGAACCTCAACATCTTATTTTCTAGAATTCTAATGTATATAAAAAGACAAAAAAAAACAAAAAAAAACTAATTTTTGTGTTTGTGATGACACAATTAGGGTTCTAGCATGACATTCATGTCTGTAAACCGGTGAGTATAATTATTAAAGACTACAAAGAAAAAGAACAAACTGTATTTCCCTTATAATTGTCATTCTTCTTGTAGAATGTGTGACATTAAAACAAACACACTCTTTGTTTAAGCAGCTCAACTGAGAGAGGTAAACACACACACACACACACATACAAAAACACAACACAAAGATGCCTATATTTGATGGAGGGCCCATTAGGTCTATCTCACACACACACACACACACGCACACACACAGTCTTGATGGAAGGCCCATTAGACCGAGTCATCACAAGGCTTCTATACTGAGATACTCCATTTTCAATAACGATTATCTCTCAAACTTTGTAGCGTTACCACTTTCATCATTTACTCACAGACCTACATCACTGAGACCCTGCAAAAAAACAAGAACAAAAAAAAAACATTAAACCACAGAGGGACGAGGAGAGAGTGGAAAAGGAAAATATGTGAGTTTTATGCTGCATTAACACTGACATTCTAAGAGGTCATGTGGGATGGATAAAAGTAAGTCATGTAAATAATGCGATGGTGAAATGGCAGATTTATTTTAAATAGACACTGCAGTAGAGTTATGCATCTGGAAAGAGGAAGTCACAGTCGCTGGGTTAGAACATGAACAAGGGTTAAACTAAAACAAATGTTAGCTCATGATTTTTTATTCTAATTTTATTTTATCTAAATTCTACTATAGCCTCCTGGTGGTCCAGTGGCATGATCCTGCACTCTCATTGCTGCGGCCTGGGTTCAATTCCTGGACAGGGATCTAACCCAGCCACTGAGAGTTAACTCTCAGTGCCGGTCCCAAGGCTGGATAAAATGGGAGTGTTGCATCAGGTAGGGCATCCGGCATAAAACCTGTGCCAAATCATAAATATGCGGACCAAATGATCCACTGTGGTAAATAACACTATTTAACTATTTAAGTTCCTGGTTTCTCTGAATATTGTTACTTGTAGTCAATTGTGTTTTAAGTCATGTTTCACTTACTCACTTATTGCTTCTCCATCTTTATAGTTCTGGCTTTAATTTTGTCCTTTGTTTAAATACACCTTTGCATTTGTGTGTGTCTCGGTTATCTGATGCAATGAAGTTCTACATCGAAGGATTAAAATGATCATTTGCTTTTATGTCATATCGTTATGTTTGGTGACATTTTGAAACATAATGTATGTCATGGTGATCAATGTGGTGATATTAGTAAGGGAAATAAGTTGCCTTTATGGAAACTTTATAATACAAATATATTATATACAGTGGTGTGAAAAAGTGTTGGCCCCCTTCCTGATTTCTTATTTTTTTGCATGTTTGTCACACTTAAATGTTTCAGATAATCAAACACATTTAACTATTAGTCAAAGATAACACAAGTAAACACATCATGCAGTTTTTAAATGAAGGTTTTTATTATTAAGGGAAAACAAAATCCAAAACTATATGGCCCTGTGTGAAAAAGTATTTGCCCCCTAAGCCTAATAACTGGTTGGGCCACCCTTAGCAGCAACAACTGCAATCAAGTGTTTTCCATAACTTGCAATGAGTCTGTTACAGCGCTGTGGAGGAATTTTGGCCCACTCATCTTTGCAGAATTGTTGTAATTCAGCTATATTGGAGGGTTTTCGAGCATAAACCACCTTTTTAAGGTCATGCCACAGCATCTCAATCAGCTTGAGGTCAGGACTTTGACTAGGCCACTCCAAAGTCTTCATTTTGTTTTTCTTCAGCCATTCAGAGGTGGACTTGCTGTTGTGTTTTGGATCATTGTCCTGCTGCAGAACCCAAGTTCACTTCAGCTTTTTCACCAACACTTTTTCACACCACTGTAATTGTATTACAATACAAACTTTATAATACAAAATTAACATATCTAATTATTTCAATGTCTATACCTGATCCTCATCCTTAGCTCAATAACCACATATCATATAACCAAATTAACAAAAGGAAACATCTTGGCTCCTCTATTATTATTGTTATTATTATTATTATTACTATTATTATTATTATTATTATTATTATGTTAAAACTACTGCCGTTCAATTAAATTTTCTATTCGATTTATTTGTATAGCACTTTTAATAATGGACATTGCCCCAAAGCAGCTTTACAGAAGTGTAGAAACATAGAATATAAATTATAATGTCTTAAGTTACTATTAATGTATATTTTGTTTTTCTCATAGCTTTCCTGATCCATTTGGCTCTCCTGGTCAATAACAACACCCTAAAAATACACTCGTGTGAAAAAAAAGAATGAAATTCTTAATTTAATACACATCCCACACAGACACACCCACAGAGTGAACAAGACTTCCTTATATATCGTACATACTAGATTACAGAAGTCTTCCATCAATCGCCCATACCATTATGAAGTAAAGATAATATTTCCATCCATCTCCTATTGCATTCCACATGCATCCTATACCTTCTTCCGTTCTGTTCATTTCATTGGCCTTTTATATATTGCTCTTTGTATTGTTTAACAAGCCTGTTTAACTGATTACATCCCTAAGCACTCAGTCATTCCTTGTAAGAAGTAGTAAGTTAAATCAATGTCCAGAGAGAGTTGAGCATAAAATTCTGCTTGACATGCTGAAAAAACCCAAGCATTTTTAATTAAACTGCTGAGCAAGCAGAGTATTTTTATACATAGTACATGCTTTGTGTTATAGAATATATTCTGAGACTACAATGCACACTACATGGAAGCCTCCATGACTGTTAAGACACATTTTAGTAAAATTCTCCATGGTAGATTTATATAAAGCCGTTTAGTAAATGAAAACGGAATGGGAAAATATGTTCTTAACTTTTTTATTTCATTGTTTGAAATCAATTAGCACATGCATTTAACTTTCACAAGGTTTCGTGAGGTTATTTCACTTCCCCTACAGCATGCCAGAGGTTGAGAAAATGAAAGTGAAGGTTTTGTGAGAATAAGTGACAGATAAAACACTGGTAGAGGCAGTGCACTTCATTGTCTGACTGAAAATGTTGAATTTCTAGTCTACAGTCAACCACAAAATGGTAAAATATATATACGGCATTAGAATGTGTTGTTTTGAGAGAGAAATCTGATTGACGTTTAAACTTCAGATCCTTTCTTTAAAGCCTTTTCCTTGAGAATGGTCTTCTATATTTCACTTCCCTCCTTCTTCATCTCAGAATGTTTTATTTGTTAGGACCCTGACACCAAGTCACTTGTCAGATGCCAGGCCCTCGCCAGCACGTGATGGTCTGTTTGAGTGTGTAAAATGTGTGGTGAAGGCTGGCGGTGAGAGACAGCGCTCTGATTGGCTGATCAACCGAGCGAATCAGTCAAAGAAAAAAAAGGGAGCAAAGCAAGAAAAGAAACTCTTAAGAAAAACTCACACAGTTCCACTTTTAGCTCTTTTTTCATTGTTAAGCTCAACTTCGTCTCATTTTCTAGATCGTTCATTTTTTCACCAATAAATCATTTTTATTTTTCAGATAGGACAAACATTATGCACACAAAAATGGTATCTAAGCTAGTTTGTTTGGCTATGTCTTAAACAGCACTATGTGCCTCTTAGTCTCACATAGTCCAAGCTTCAGATGGCAGAAGGTCTGGTCTTCATTGCAGACTTTATTGGCCAAGGACTGCCCAAGAGGGCGTCTGACTGACATGTAAAGCAACCAATCACAGTTCATTTTGTTCAGCATGAAAATGTAAAGTCATTGTCCCTACAAAAACTGACCAGTGTGCAAACATAGATCGTTCATTTAAGAAATCTATGCAAATGAATGAGTCTATATTCTGAACTTCTTCATAAGTGCTAATTGTCACAGCTGTAAATACAACAGTTTCCTTCTTCAGTCAGGGAAGTACAGCTTCATGACAATTTTGTTTCCATTAAAAAACATGAAATACATGTCTCCTGGGAGTCCTGTAGAATCCAACCAATCAGATGATTACTTTAAAACTAAAGTGTTTCTAATTTTGTGTGCCATATGCTTCAGACGTTCAGCTAACGGTTCGTGGGCCACTGTACAGATGTTGATCCAACAATTGTGGCTTAGAGTACTTAGACAACACACAACTTAGTGTTGTAGTGTGTAATTTGGAGTTTAAGCCTTGTCTTGTGATGGTTGCTCTATTATTTTTATTTAACCTTGAACACTGATCACTGTTGTCAATGGTTTGGTTTTGTATAGCAGCAGTAAGTTATAGCAATAATTGGTGTCCTTATATGAACAACATAAAGTGGTAGTATGTCAAATATACATGCTGCTGTCGACTCAACTCAGACTTCTCAGTCTTCTCAAGCAAAATTTTGCCTCGAAAACGAATACTTCCCTTCTTCTGTTGTGCATCGACACAGCAACTTTTAATAATTTATTATGAAGCCTTTTTTTTTTCAAAGTGATAAACAATTCTGAACAGACTACATTTTGCAAAAACATTTTGCTGAACTAAAAGAATACAGATATTACCACAAGGACTAAAGAAGAAAAAAGCAAAAAAAAAAAAATCTTTATGACACACTGGAGAGAAGCTGACATGCTGGACTCTCAATATTATGTAAATTGCTCTGCCTCTTTATAGCCGAATCCGCCTTATATCCAATTCCATATTATATAAATCACACAGGCACTTTGTAATTGCATAATTATGTAAATCAGTCTACATTATATACCACTGAATAATTATGAGCAGTGCATTGCCTTTGTTTTAGCATGCTCTTACAGCTCACAGTAGTTCATACACTCTACATCACGGTGTACTTTTAGAGTACAGTGTGAGGAGATTAGCTTTTCAGACTGCTGATGTGAAATTTCCTTTGATCTGTGTACATACAGTATCATAGTTACTATCAAGTTAGCATGGCTTTTAACTAGTTTGCTAAAGTCGAAGTAATTTGGAGTAGTTGGAAGCCATTTTGAAGTAACTAAAGTTGAAGTAATTTGTAACTGAAAGATATTTTGGTGTAAATGATTAAGTAATTTGTAATTGGAAGTTATTTTGAAGTAACTAATGGTGAAGTAATTGGAAGTAGTTGGAAGTATTTTGAAGTAATAATGTTAAAGGCATTTGTAATGCGAAGTTATTCTGATGTAAATAATTAAGTAAATTGAAATTGGAAGTTGGGGGGCACAGTGGCTTGGTGGTTAGCATGTTTGCCTCACACCTCCAGGGTTGGGGGTTCGATTCCCGCGTGCGTGTGCGCGTGCGTGTGCGTGTGCGCGTGCGCGCGCGTGCGTGTGTATGTGTGTGTGTATGTGCGTGCGTGTGTGTGTGTGGAGTTTGCATGTTCTCCCCGTGCCTCAGAGGTTTCCTCCCCCTGTCCAAAGACATGCCTGGTAGGTTGATTGGCATCTCTAAATTGTCCATAGTGTGTGAATGAGAGTGTGTGTGTGCCCTGCGATGGGTTGGCACTCCATCCAGGGTGTATCCTGCCTTGATGCCCAATGACGCCTGAGATAGGCACAGGCTCCCCGTGACCCAAGAATAGATTGGATAAGTGGTAGACAATGAATGAAATTGGAAGTTATTTTGATTTAAATAATTTGTAATTAGAAGTTATATTGGAGTAACTAATTTTGAAGTATTTTAGTAGCTGAAAGTTATTTTGATGTAAATAATTAAGTAATTTATAATTGGTTATAATTACAAAGAAAAGTTATATTGAAGTAACAAATGTTGAAGTAACTAATGTTTAAGTAATTTAGAATTTGAAGCCAGTTTGAAGTAACTAATATTGAAGTAATTGGAAGTTATTTTGAAGTAAGTGTTATTTGGATGTTATTTTGAAGTAAATAATGTTGAAGAAATTTGTGATCGGAAGTTACAGTATATTTTAGTAACTAATGTTGAAGTAACTTATGTTGAAGTAATTTATTATTTGAATTTATTTTGAAGTAACTAATGTTGAAGTAATATGAATCACTTGGATGTTACTTTAAAGTAAATAATGTTGAAGTTATTTTGAAGTAGCTAAAGTTGAAGTAATTTTTAATTGAATCTCTTTTTGATGTAACTAAAGTTAAAGTAGTTTGTTTTAGTTTGGAGTTATTATGAAGTAACAATGATAAAGTAATTTGTAGTTGGATGTTATTTTGAAGCAGCTAATGTTGAAGTAATGTTGAAAAGTAAAAAGTAATATTGAAAGTAAAAAAAAAAAGCTGCACTGCAACAACTGGAGCAGTTGGACTGCTAGGACCATCGATCAATCAAGCAACTCTCATTTCTGAATTTCACTACACAGTAGGGAACCTTTTGCATGGTCTACATATAGTCTTTGGATAGTACACAGTGTATTAGGACATATTTTGTCACTCTATAAAGCACAAGATAAGAGTGTCCGGAAATGGCTGCAAATGTAAATGTATTTTCTCAGTATATATAGATCTTCATCTGAGCTAAAGTATACTGAACATGTATAAATTGCTAAACAGTTAAAAATCTGCATACAGATACATATACGGATATTCGCAGCATTGAACCAATTGAGAGAGCGGTACTGTGTTACACCCTGAAGATTTCTAATGACAAACAAGAACTTAGAAACAAGTGAAACCAAGAAAGGGCATATTGAATTTGGAGCATTTAACATTATTAAACTTTTATTTTAATCTCAAATTCTCCATTAGTAAAATTGCAGGAGAAATTGACACCAAAATTGCATGACAGAAAAGTAACGGAAATGGATTTTCACAGTGTAAGACAATACAGTATTCTCTCTCTATTTCTCTCTCTCTCTCTCTCTCTCTCTCTCTCTCTCTCTCTCTCTCTCTCTCTCTCTCTCTCTCTCTGTCCATCCCTGTCTCTCTCTTGCTCCCTTCAAACTGGTGAGTTGTGACATGTGGCAACCTGGATTAAGCTCAACAGACCAACTGAGTGGTTTGTGTGTGTGTGTGTGTGTGTGTGTGTGGTTGGTCAGTTTTAGTATTGTGAAGGTGAGTGCCCACTAGAAAACTTTTTGTTTATTTGTTTGTTTGTTAAAAACAAAACAGCAGCTTTTAATTGAAAAAAGAGACATGTTTCTTTCTGATTAATAGTTATCTTTGCAAATAGACCTCGAAATATCCTCACAAGGTTAGGAAGTCAGTTAGTGACTGTGTGTATGTGTATATGTGTGTGTGTGTGTGTGTGTGTGTGTGTGTGTGTGTGTGTGTGTGTGTATGTATGTATGTGTGTGTGTGTGTGTGTGTGTGTGTGTGGGGCGCCTGTGTATGTGTTCCTGTGTGTATGCAGGTGTATTAATGAGTATGTTCATGCCCATGTTTCACACTGATTTTAATCACTACTCAAAATCAACTATGTACCTTGACAAGGCTATGATGGTTTAAATTTAGTCCAGCTGTGTCACGTACACACACGCCTGTGACAGAAACAATAGTGCACATTTATTCTTTTGGCAGACACTTTGATTCAGAGTGCCTTAAATGTGAGGCAGAATCCAATATAAGCAAAGAGCCAAACAGCTGAAGGTTAAAGGCCTTGCTTAAGGGCTGAATAGAGGTTCTGTAACACATTTTATTTATAGAGCACATTCAAAACAACAAAAATGCTGTACATGGAATTGAATAAGTATAAAAGTATTTAAATAGATTGAGAGTGAGATAGAGAGAGAGAGAAAGAGAGAGAGAGAGAGAGAGTCTGATGTCCAGTCTAAAGTTCCACGACCTCAACACAGCCAAAGACATATTCACCCTTAGCCTTCAGCTGAGATCATGGAACAGCCAACAGCAACTACTCTAAAGACTGCTCTGAGCAGATTACCTGCACAGTAGGTCAGAGATATAGGATGGAGCTAGACCATTAAAGAGCTTAACAAAGTTTAACAAACAGTAAAACTTTAAACAAGATTCTATAATGGACAGGAACATGTAGAGAATCTCACAGCTGCATACTGAACTAGCTGTGAACGATCGATAGAAGCAATGCTGATACCGAAATGCAATGAATTACTGTACAGAGGACTAACCGAGATGAAATAAAAGCATGTATCCCCTTTTCCTGGGAGTCCTGAGATGCGAGGAAAGATTTCATTTTCAAAATTACTCTTGCATTGATGGACCGAGTGAATCTGGTGTCACAGTTCAAACACCCCATAGTTCTTCACTCGTGGTCTAACATTTTGTGCCTAGACTCTATCACCTTTTTTTTTGATAGGATGAACTGAACTGAGCGTTCTGAATTGTTTTCATTTAATTCAAGGAAACTGTTTGTCATCCAAGTCGTAATATTCTGAATGCACGTGCTGAAATGGTATGTTGCACCCACATCATTTCGTTTTAAAGGAAGTGTGTGATTTGAACCAACTACCACTCAATCATTAGTACAGAACTGCTGAGAAAAGTGTATAAAGAGTGTTTATCATGACCTTTGCTAGCTCTCTCTCTCTCTATCTGTCTCTCTCTCATGCTCTCTCTCACACACATACATAAACACAAACACACACACACACACACACACACACACACACATCAAAACAACACAGCAGTTTTATAATAACAAAATGTTCAGCCTACCTGTGTGGTGACACCACAAGTGCATTACAGGGAGGGGGGTAAGAAAAGGGAAAAGGGGAGAGAGAGAGAGGGAGAGAGAGAGAGAGAGAGAGAGAGAGAGAGAGAGAGAGAGAGAGAGAGAGAGAGAGAGAGAAATTATATGAAGGCGTTTTATATATATATATATATATATATATATATATATATATATACATACATACATATATATATGTACAAGCCAGGGGTCTCCAACACGTCTTCCCACTTCTGAGTAGCTCGTCTAAAGGTTCGTAGAATATGTACAAAATTCATAAAATTTGTTTTCAAAATTAATATTGCCTTCAATATCAAAGATTTTTTTAATGAAAAAAGTCTTTTCTTGCTGAGGCCATCATGTGCCAGGAGACTTGTAAATAACAATTTGCTGATAAATAACAGTATCCATGAGAATGAAGAAAAACTGACAATAATAACTAGTTTTAAAAAACACACAAAAATAGCTTATTCGGCTGGTTTGGTTTATGGTAATAAGCTGTGTAAATACATGTTATTAATAATATAACACAAGTCACTCTTGGCCACCTTAATTTTGTCAAAGTAGCTCTCAGAGGAAAAAAGTTTGGAGACCCCTGGTATAAGCAACTGTCATGACTAAAAGGTGGCACAGTTATCATTTAATGCTTAACCATTAATGATTTCTTCATGTCTATATATAAGGCAGTTAATGTTGTGCTTGTGTTTTGATTCATAATGTTTTCAGGTTGCCAATCCTGACCAGAACCTTGAGACTTGAGATCACTTTTGAATCTCACTCCAGGAAGAACAATAACCTATAGTTGTCTTTAAACAATCTGACTTTGTCTTTTACTATTCTTTAAACAAATCAAGTCAATCTGCTAACTTGACCAGAGGGAAGAGATCAAATTTGCCTTCAGCAAAATAATCTACATCCATATGATTGGAGGATCTGCTACAGGAGTCATGATGCTTCATGTTGCTGAATTCAGTGTTTCCTATCAGATGAATGCTAATGAAGAGTGGTCGTAAGACATGAAGAAACCTTAACCATCTTAAACACCTTTAAAGAAATATTTTTTTAGATGAATACAAAATAATGCAAGAATTGTGTAAGTTGGATGTGTCTTATTTTTTTTTGTAATTTTTCCTTAAGATAAATGTGACATGACGGCTATGTTTCTCATCTAGCATCGATATGCAATCCACACACACACACACACACACACATGCACACACGCACACACACAAATACACACACACACAGAGTTTTGTATGAAAACTCAGTTGTTATATCAAAATGCACATTAGTCAGCACTGTTATCACTTAGATATAAAGAATCAATAAAAATATATCTATAAATAAAAATGCATGTTTATTCTATTTATTATTATTTATTTCTCTTATTATTTATATTTTGTATTTTAAAAAGGCTATTAAATTATTATAAAAATTTATTATAAAAAGGTTATTTTTTGTTTAATTGTAACATTTTCTAAAATTATACATATAATATTAACAATTAAGTGAACGCAAAAGCAAAATTGTGGCATTGACAATTAGAATAAAATCATAATTTTTACATTAAAAAAAAGTAGAATAAAATTTTTAGACAAGCAATTTCTAAATTTGAATTTTATTTTAATCTAGAATATTATAACCCTATATTGGACTGGGGTCTATTCACTGATGTACTTCTATCCTCTATCCAGTGTTCCTGTAATAGACTCCAGATCCCTGAACAAGATAAAGTGGTCACAATGGATGAATTAATGATTCACATTCACATCATACTATGCTTAATGTACTTTATAATGCTCAATTTTAGCAAGACACTTTCTTTTATCTTTAGCGATAGTGTTGCTATCAGGGTGGCTTGCCCTGTCCTAGTAATATCTTTTTACCTGTCATCACATTAAGAATGTACCAATATGGGGATCACTAGCAACCACTCTTGTAGATTTGGAGAGAGGGATGGATTGGACAGCTCTAGCTTTCCCTGCATGTTTTTTTTTCTCAGCATTGAAGTTAATGATGCCCCCCCCCCCCATAGCTTAGTGATCGAATGGAGGATGTCTGTATCACAAAAGAACAATGAAAAATCAATTTATCTTTCTTTCAAAAAACAAGAGATGAACAGTAGGAAAGATAACAGGAAATGCTTCTTTTCAGAAGAGATGTAGGAAAAACTTTCTGAATTTTACTTCTATTTATTTGCACACAGTAGTGACCTTTTCTTTTCTTTCTTTCTTTCTTTCTTTCTTTCTTTCTTTCTTTCTTTCTTTCTTTCTTTCTTTCTTTCTTTCTTTCTTGTTGTTTTGCTGATTTATTGCTTTATATTTAAATAGGGAAAGTATTCCTGGTTGTATTCTATAAAGTAGATTGTTGTCATGACATTTGTATAGTAGTTTTACAAGAAGTAGTGTGAGTAGTGTGTAGTTGCATTGTATCAGCATTTACAATATTTATAAAAGTCAAATACAGTATTTTTTATAATAATAAATATTTGTTAATATTTATTTTTGTTTTTCTTTCCTTCTTTCTTTGTTATTTTTTTTAGATATCTTATATTTTGTGTATCTTTTGTATTTTATGTATATTGTTTTTTTGTATTTGATTTTGAACAGCATTTGTGTTTTATATGGTATTTCGAAGTATTTATTAATAACTGATTTGGACATTGGTGTCACTGGTTGTAATTGGTTTATAGAGGATTTTTTCTTAAAATCAATTCAGTGTTAGTTTGTAATTTGTATGTGATTTAATTGTTCTTTTTTTAACAGAGTTTGTAGGTCGACTGAGTCTATAAAGTGGGTTGAAGTCTGACAGCCTCAGCGTTAATTACATAAGCTGTAGTTCAGCAGGTCTGTGGGTGAATCTCAGACCAGAATGGACAGATTGATTCAATCTGACAGGAAGCCGATGTTAGTTCAGATAACCACACTGTACAATACAGTAAGCAGAAAAGCATCTCAGGTATCCTTAAACTGCCGAACCTAGAAATGATATGCCACATGATTGGTTCCCTGCAATAAAAGTGCAAAATAGGGCAACTACTGAATATTGACAATGCACACAAACTTCCACTTACACCTGTACCTCATTTACAGAGACTATTTACAGCCTCATGTTTGCCTACACGCTTTGCCAAGTCTTGCCAAATAAGTTCTAAGCTGTGTTTGAGTTCCTGTTTCCCTCATTTTCTTTGTACCAAACCTTGCCTGCCTTTGTTTACCTTTGTTATTTGAATATCCCTTTCATTCCTGTTTACTGTTCAGTGAATGATTATTGACATCCACTTGTTTAATGACTTTACTGTTTGGATTGTGAGTTGGATTTGTCCACCCTGCTTTAGCGGACAAACACATGAATCACAGCACCCTATCTATCTAGTCTCTTTATAAAGCGGTCTGTTTTATAAAGTAGTCTCAAAATTGAAACGCAGGGTTCAAAAAGTTTGGAAGTTCATATAAGTCAGTGTCAGCATAGGAGGTTATTTTTACTAGAGATTATTTACATTTCCAGCATTTGGCAGATGCCAAATCTTATCCAGAACAATTTATCTACTTTATACAGTTGAGCAATTGAGGGTTAAGGGTCCAGCACTGGCTGCATGGTGAACCTGGGATTCGAACTCCTTTCCAACCTTTCAGTCAGTATTCCAACACCTTAACCACTAAGCTACCACATTAGTTCTTTATGGGCGACGTTTGCCATTTAATTGGGTTACAGTTGTTAGTTTCGTATAGATTCTTACTGTTGTACATGTGGTAGAGTTTGTGTTTGTATTTTGTGTGGTAGTTTCAAGGAACCAGAATTAGTTGTAAATCCTACACTCTGTATTTTGATTGAGTTTATATTTGTAGTTTAATGCTCAGAGCTGTTACAGACTCTATATAAATTTTTGTTCCAAATGTCTATTGACTCTGATATGAAATATTTCAAGTACCCAGTTCGATTCACTAAAATGCTTTCTAAGAAGTGAAGAAACCTAACTAGAGACCCTTTTGAGAACAACTTTTTCTAAAGGAATTCAAAATATTGCAAAAAAATTTCCACATATGGTATGCCTTATTTTCTTGCTTATAATAGATGTGGTATGTTACATATCCAGCAGGATGTTCAAAGGGTGCAAGCACACACACACACACACACACACACACAGTATAATCGAAAACTGAAATAGCATGCTGTTTAAGCTGGTAACATTCTTACAAATACAAATATATGTGCATTCTTTATATTATTGATATTCTTAGTATAGAAACAAGAGGTATACAAAAAATCCATTTAGAAAATTAAGAGAAAATATGAGAATTATGTTGTTATAGCTTATTATTAATAAATATACAGTATTCATCGTTAAATGTCCAATTCTGTGCTGTTTGATGAAATTTCTAATTCTGAAATAGTTTATACGGCAATTTATGGCTTAATGAGGTCAGGGTTGAATGTGCAGTGGCTTTGAACACACACACACAGTTGATGTCTGTGTGTCTCTCCTCCATCTGGCCACCACCTCTTAGCTGTCCTCCTTAATTAGCCCTCCAGAGAGCACACACACATTCGGACAGTCGTATGTGTGTGTACAAGAGAGCAGAAGAAATCCAGTTAAAAAGAGAATGATGTTGCAGTGGCGGAGTCTTGCCTCATTGTCTCTTCATGAATATAATTAAGGCGCTCTTCTGTTTCTCTTGTATATAAGTGGTGTTTTTGTTGGCAGAGAAATGAGCCCTTGCTAAATTAATAACATAAACGCTCAAGCCGCCATGATCAAGTGTCCTATTAGAGTCGGGCTGTGTTTCTCATCCTGCTTCATATTTAATGAGTAATTTTCTCATTTCTTCATCCTTGATTGAAAGACCCGGTGCAATCTTTCACACCGTATAGCAATTTTTTTTTTTCATAACCGAAAACAGCATTGTTAATTTCATCACTATTACTGTGCCGGCAATAAATATGAACTTGTATGCATGTTTTCTGGTCTGTCAGGGGAATGACTGTGGGATTGGGTGCCTGGATGGATGAGCCACTCCAAGAGGACTAAAAGGTTTGTATTTATGAACATACACCAGGTATACAAGATGCAAAGATATCTCACTGTGTAATGATATACTGAACTTGTATGAACTTGAATTTATCACCACTTCTTATATCTAGCTAACTCGATTTACATATATCAAAGATAATGCAGGGAATATTACAATGGAAAAAAAAGGTGCATATCATTAACAAAAGTAAGATATTAAGTAATTGGTCACTTTGCAGTCTTGTCTTCTCTTTTCCCAGAGCTGATTAAACAACTAGAACAAAAATAATTCTCGTTATTTTTGACTGATTCCGTCAACCAGTCATTCCTTACAAGTCCTTAAGGAGCTGTCGTCATTGTAGCCGACAGGAAATTGTGCCTCTGATTGACCACTAGACCTGGACATTTCACAAAAGGAACTGATTTGCTATTCATCCATCTCACTTGCCCCTCTTTGTAATCACCTGCCCCATTGTTGCTCATTTGTTCTGGAGTTCTAAACAATACACCCTACTCACTATATGAGACACAAACACCACGGCAAACGTCTGTTCATCACCAGTATGCCATGTAGGTGTCCCAAATCCAAAATGAAGTACCTATTAATTTGAATGTATTATATGTAAATGTACCATGTATTTCTTTCTTTTTTTCTTACACTAACTTTTGCAGTTCATTAATAACTCGATTTCGAAAACAACCCATTATATACAGACAAAGAATTGTGGTTTGAACACAGCATATTTGACCTAGATTATCTTTTTTATTTTCTTTTAAAGTTTCTTGTACAGTTTAATTTCAGTTCACACACACAAACACACAAAACACAAACCTCTAATTCAATCATTCTTTCTGTCATTCTTTCAGCTAAATAAAATAGATAAACAGTTCTTTCTTTGCTTAGTCATCATAAGCCGATGAAATATATAAGAAATGAGAAAATAAGCCTTTAAATATATTAATTGGAATTATTTCACTGTGCTGTATGACAATGTGGTCAGTTTGGTCAATGGATATATAACTTTTTTTTGAAATGACGTTTGATGTGCTTGATCAGTATTCTTGTTGTTATGCATATTTTTATTTTGATCTGTCTAATTTTTGTGGCAGTTGTTCGTCACACATCTAGCTACCAGCTGACTTGTAACAATTAACACACGATGGTGCATACTGTTATAAGAAAATAATCTATGCCTGCTGAGGTAGAATAATGCACCTTAATATGAAGTAGAGGGTAGATAGATTATTAAATAGATTATTTTCCATTAACAGCACAATGTGGAGTGTGTTGTTCATTTTATACCCCAGCAACCTAACAATAAGGACAATTTTTAATTTACACTATATTGCCAAAAGTTTTGGGACACCCCTCCAAATCATTGAATTCAGGTGTTGTTTTTCAGGGGTTGGGCTTAGTGAAAGAAAACTCTTAATGCTTCAGCATACCAAGACATTTTGGATCTTATAGAACACCTTTGGGATGAATTACAGCGGAGACTGCGAGCCAGGCCTTCTTGTCCAAAATCAGTGCCTGACCTCACAAATGCGCTTCTAAAGGAATGGTCAAAAATTCCCATAAACACACTCCTAAACCTTGTGGAAAGCCTTCCCAGAAGAGTTGAAGCTGTTATATCTGCAAAGGGCAACTCCATATAAAATTCATGTGCATGTAAAAGCAGATGGCCTGGCTCGCAGTCTCCACTCTAATTCATCCCAAATGTGTTCTGTCGGGTTGAGGTCAGGACTCTGTGCAGGCCAGTCAAGTTTCTCCTCACCAAACTCTCTCATCCATGTCTTTATGGAGCTTGCTTTGTGCACTGGTGTGCAGTCATGTTGGAACAGGAAGGGGTCATCCCCAAACTGTTCTCACAAAGATGGGAGCATGAAATTGTCCAAAATGTCTTGGTATGCTGAAGCATTAAGAGTTCCTTTCACTGGAACTAAGGGGCCAAGGCCAACCCCTAAAAAACAATACCAGAATTCAATGATTTGGAGGGATTTCCCCAAACTTTTGGCAATATAGTGTATTACCAAACGACACAGTGAAAAAAATTTTTTAGTTTCATCTGTGAGACTGGTTCATTTCTGGTGTCATGTTATCACTTACAGTACGTTACAGTAGCTATAAAAATTTATTTTCGCCTCTCTTGAAGTCAACAAAACAAACAAAAAAATGATCATGTTAACCAGAAACTGCTTTCCTTTACAAAATGTTGAAATAATCAACTCTAACATTTAAAAAGCATAAAAAGCACAATGTTTTGTTAATACATTTATTATTGGGATGAATATATGCACAGTGCTCACCCTACACGGCCCCGTGAATGCACTGTTACTATAGGAACCATAACATTAGTATGAGCATGTTAATATAAACCTATCATTTATGTTACAGGCAGAACTAGCATCAGAGCTGTTATGGGAAATGTTTTCAACATAATTTAATCCATGATTTAAGAAGTGCTGTGGTATAAATGGATTGTGTTACATTTAATGTAAGTGTATAGTAGCTAAGTGGGCATGGTGTTGCTTCATAGCTCAAGGTGCCACGTTTTATTCTTAATTTTTTTTCTTTTCTTTTTTCTGCTTTTCCCTGAACCTTCATCTATAAAATAAAATATAATACACATTACCCCTTTTTACCAGTACATTTTTGTTTCATTCCACCAGCAGAATGGAAATCAACTGATCAGACATTTTTAATCAGTGTAAACAAATGAATTCTTTTATCATCGCAAATCTGATATAAAATCAGTCGATGAGACATGTGAGAAGGTTTTCCCTCTGTTGAACTAACCTTACACAGAATTTTAGTGGTTGAAGATAACAGCTTTTAAATTTTCTTGCTTATGAACAAGCACTTGGGGCATCACATAGTGTAGAAATAGGTTTGATATCACCATTTACTTTGAAGATAGAAACATTTGTGTGAAGAAAAAAAGGTAAATACTTAAAGCCCTGAGTGTCTACTTTGTGACATAAGAGTAACTAAGCACTACAGTGGAGTTTGACATGACATGACAAAGCTGAACATGGACACAACAAAATGGAGAAATTCAACTTCTTGGCCTCTTATCTTTAATATCAGAAGACGAGTGTCATTCCGAGGGCTTTTTATAGACTGCATATGAGGTTGCAGTCATGGTCATGTGGTTACTGCAATAAAAAAAATTAAAATAAAAAATAAATAAATAGCTCTGAAAGAAATCAGTCCTTCATGCATGGTCTGTACAGTAATAATAGTCTTCCAATTTTAGAAGTGTGTTGTTTTTAGTCATACATTAAATCACAATTTAATGGCAGGGAAAATGTCAGGTTTGTCAAAATGTAATGGCAGGTCCCAAACTATTGATATAATGCACCTTTCTGCTTATGGCTGTGTTTATGGACTAATTTTAGGGTGGTACTTGCTGTATTTTGTAATACATTTCTCTACATTTACAGTACATCAGCCCTATCCTCCTCAATATTTTCTTTTCTCGATAACACAACACTGTGGCTGCAGCTGCTTGATGAATTTCTGTCATCTACTTGATCTACATCAGTTGATTAATGAAGCATGGTGAATATATTTTTATTCAAACTATTATTGACCTTCTTTCAGTGTCTGATAAGTCAAGGATACAGTAAATGGTGTTATACATTTCAGGATGAATGACCATGTAATTGTTTTCTGCAGATGAAAAATGATGAATAATGTCCTTAATTGCCACAGCAATAGTAAGTTATTTGAAAAATTTTGAATAATCCTGGATATTGCAAATGAGCAAGAAGTAGACCAGCCAAGAGTTGAGTTGTAGAAGTATAAGAGATGTATAAAGTCCACACAAAAGGTGGATTTTTACAAGCAGAAAAAGAAAAGAGACATGCAACAATGGTCATCAATGGTTGCTATGTTTGGTATCTGGTCTGAGGTCTGAGTCGGGTCTGGTCTGTTGTGTCTCAAAGCACATAGCATAAATACACACATCTTTGGGAACAAGTCCACGATAAGGTAGACCAAACAAGATAGAAGTTCATCTTGAGATCTTCTTCACACAACAAGTTCATGATCACATTCTTAGAATAATATCTTTACAGAAAAAAAGTAAAGATAAGTACTTAAACAGTGTTGAGTTTCTAAGATGTGAGTTTACATTAAAAAAAATGAAAGCTTTAATAAAGTAATTAATTATTATTTTTTTGTATTATTCATTCATTCGTCTACCGCTTATCCGATCTACACTCGGGTCACGGGGAGCCTGTGCCTATCTCAGGCGTCATTGGGCATCAAGGCAGGATACAACCTGGACAGAGTGCCAACCCATCGCAGGGCACACACACACTCTCATTCACTCACGCAATCACACACACTACGGACAATTTAGAGATGCCAATCAATCTACAATGCATGTCTTTGGACTGGGGGAGGAAACCGGAGTACCCGGAGAAAACCCCCGAGGCACGGGGAGAACATGCAAACTCCACACACACGGCGGAGGCGGGAATCGAACCCCCAACCCTGGAGGTGTGAGGCAAACGTGCTAACCACTAAGACACCGTGCCCCCTTTTTTGTATTATTATTTATTATTTATTATTATTATTATTATTATTATTATTATTATTATTATTATTATTATTATTATTATTATTATTATTATTATTATTGTATTGGGGGTTTTTTTAGCTCTTTTTCAAATGCTCAAACCATTATCCTTTACTTCTCTCTCATCAATAACCTTTACTTCACAGGTTACAGACTGACAGCAAAAACCTATTAACTTAGTAGATTCATTAGTTGCTGTAAAGAAAGTGTTAAATTCATCTTAATATTTTAATCACTCTTGGACACCTATGACAGGATTCAATTTCATGGCAACTTAAGTAAGGTCAAACGATGAAAATACTAGATTTTACGGTCAAATCGTTAAAAGGAGAAGAGATTAATAAGCAAAGGAAAAGCAAATGAAGAGCTGAGTTATGAGAACGTTGTCAATTGCATAAATGAGCACAGTGTGTAAAAGATAGCTGTGTAAATATGTAAGCTAGACGGCATGTTACAGAGGACACACTTTATTTCTTCATATTTGAATAGAACGTCAACTCATTACAAGGAGCTGTTTTTTTTTTGTACTCAAATTAACTCACGCTCGCTGTGCTTTATGATGAATGCACACAGTCTGTCAACCGAGGAGAATAACACAGGACAAGGTGACTTTTTCTTCAGTGTTATTAACATTGTTTAAAACAGCAGTCTACACATGAACTCCCAACAAGACCTTGATCTTAGATTCTCTTGACGCTCAAGCATTGCTCTCAGAAATCATATCTCTGTGGGATGAAGGAAATTTCTCCAGCATCCTCCTCTCCATAAACCTACCTACCTCCTATGCTAGGAGCTGCAGTTTGGAAACTGAAGGTCGTCAATAAAAATTGAGCACCAAAGCAGAATAGCACTGCAGGGAATAACAGAGCTTTGCAAAAAGAAAAAAGAGCTGCCATTCACAGCTGCCCAGAACTGCGATAGATGTCTACTGAATATATTCAACGCTTATAATTCTGATCATCTTTTTGGATGGTGATGGTAAGTTCACTTGAAATAAGTATGCAGAAGATGTATAAGCATGCAGAGAGGAGAACTATAAAATCATAAGAAGTCACATTAAAATTATACAAGATGAAGAAACATCCTAAAACTTTCCAGTTGAATTAGAGCGCGATATTAATTTTGGGACAAGCTGCTTGGTCGTGTTACTCACAGAAACGCTCTGAGCGGTTAAGCTACTTTGGAACTTCCTAAGCAAACACCATACTAATTATTGGTAAGCCAACTGTGAATAATTTTTTTTTTTTTTTTTTTTTTTTGTAAAGCAGTAGCTGCAGCTAGGGATATGCTTTGCCCACCAATTAAACTGCCCGGTCATTAAAAAGCAATTTTGGGAGGAAAAACTAATTTAAAAAATCATTGCTGAAGCCATTAATTTTTGAATGATAGGCTTATGGCATGTCAAGATTTTATTACATTTTAGACTTTGTTCACAGACACAAATATATGTACATTTATCTTTTATACATGGGGATTCAAATAAAGACACGATTAAATACCATATGGCACTGCAATATTTTTCTTGACTTTCTGGATGATCAATGCGAGCATTCAGTACTGCTATATTCTTGATCCATCCCATTTTTTCCCCCACCTTTTTTCCCAATTTCCAAAGATACTTATGTACAGCATCATATGTATGATGTATGTACATAACACAACTGTAAATAGCACCTAATTATAAACCCCCCCACACTTTTTCTGCAGAATTTCTAAAAACACATAAATGTTGTACTTATTCTTAAAAATACCATGATCTAAATTTAATTAATTTAATTAAGTTTATAATTAATGAATCGTCTTACATATGCTATATGGCCAAATTTCTGTAGCGATGTCCGGATCACACCCATATTTGGTTCTTCCCCAAACTTTTGCCACAAATTTGGAAGCATAAAATTTTGTAAAATGTCTTTGTATGTTTGTATTATTACAATTTTCCTTGAAAGAAACTAAGAAACCCAAACCAATTCCAGCATGACTGTGCTGGCTTGCCAAGAGTGGACAGTCCTGATCTTAACCCCACTGAAAACCTTTGAGATGAACTGGAACTGACTGCACACCAGTTATCCTTGCCCAACGCTCACTAATGCTCTTGTCTTTGAATGAACACAAATCTCAGCAGCTGCGTTTCAGAATATAATGTGTGGAAGAGCGGAGGTCATTATAACAGCAAATGAGGGGCAAAGTCTGATAAGGGACGTTCGGGCGTCCAGGCGTCCACAAACTTTTGTCCATATGGGGTATCTAAGCTCAATCAACCAATGATATTATAGAAAATCAAAGTACTTCAATGGTGTTGAATCTCTAAGATGTGAGTTTAGATAGTGCTAATTGGATCCAAACTGAAAGCTAAAATTATCCTTTATTTCTATCTCATCAATAACCTTTTCCTTCACAGGTTACAGACTGGCAGCAAAAACTTATTAACTTAGTAAATGAATTAGTTAATTTAAGTGATAAATTCATCTTATTATTTTAATCACTCTTGGACAACAATGACAGGATTCAATTTCATGCTCAGCTAAGGTCAAAACAATTAAAATCTTAGATTTTACAGTCAAGGAAAGCCAGATCATAAAGACAGAAGAGATTAATCGTGAGTGCTCTAGATGAACTATAAGATAAGCTTTTTAAGGTGTCAAACATGTGAAATAATTTTTTACAGCTTCAGTGTGCTGAGGTGGATATTGCCGTACCTTGAACAAGCATCTCATAGCTCACAGTTGGAGTACACTACTAAGGACTGTTTTTACTTCGGAATTTTTTAGAAGCCAACAATGTTTTACTATTAAGATGTACTTTAGCACTGAGACAAAGCAAGGAAAAAGGTAAGGGTGATGGTAAAGATGGAAAAATGATTTAATAAATTATGATTCATTCATTGTTGACCACTTATCCGATCTATATTCAGGTCACGGGGAGCCTGTGCCTACCTCAGGCGTCATTGGGCATCAAGGCAGGATACACCCTGGACGGAGTGCCAAACCATCGCAGGGCACACACACACTCTCATTCACTCAGACAATTTAGAGATGCCAATCAACCTACAATGCATGTCTTTGGACCGGGGGAGGAAACCGGAGTACCCGGAGAAAACCACCAAGGCACGGGGAGAACATGCAAACCACACACACGCACGCACGCACGCACATCGAACCCCCAAAACTGCAGGTGTGAAGCAAACATGCTAACCACTAAGCCACCGTGCCCCCCTATAAATAATGATATTGTTCGCTATTATTAATACTCATATTAAACAGTTATTTTACCGCACGCTGTGTTGTCTGATTTCACAATAACTTTAGGGCTGCTAGTTTGACATATGGCTTAAAGATTTTTTCATTCATTATTTTCTATTTATTTATTTATTTATTTATTATTTTTTGACTTTTGTGGAACCAACAATAACAGCACTACCAAGTAAGCAATAATAAACCTAATGCCAAGGAGTTCTTTCTAGCTAAGACTATAGCTTCACGTAGTTGATCACTGACAGTCGGTTAATTAAATATGGTTGGTGACATGACCCCAAGATTTTGTTTATATTGGGGGTAGTTTATTTAAGCTGTCTTCTCTGACACATCCATAACATAAATCATCATCATCATCATCATCATCATCATCATCATCATCATCATCATAGTGATTGATAAGGTGTGAAAAACATCGATGAATAAAACATGAATAAGGTTATACGATTCATTTTTCAATCAATGTTTTTTCAAAATACATTGGAAGAAAAAGTTTTAAGTAAATGAACCAAGCTCACGGAATTACACGGAGGGACAAACAGCAAAGCAGCCGGTACTGTGAGTTTTGGTTTGAAGGAAAAAGATAGCTAATGGCAAAACCACCTTTTCTGCTTGCTATTTATTACTGCATAACAGCCACCTGGCTTACTCACAAATACCAGTATACAATACCAGGATCAGTTTTGTTACCGGCTCAGCACTCTTTCACTGGTATTTCGTTTCTTCCGTGGATGTGGAGCTGATATGATATGGAATAGTAATGCTGTGTTCCTTGTGTCAGTGAAATCGCTGAGCGCTGTGAATATGTGCAAATTCAGTAGTTTCACTGTGCAGCTGAGTGCACCATTTGTGGTCGGCTGCATGCAAAACATCAAGGCAAAAGGCTACATTTTGTGTCTCGTCACGTCTGTGAGCCAGATGGATCTGAGAGAAGGAAGGAAGAGATGAACATACAGTGTATTTGACATAGAGCTCTGGATGTATTTGGATGAACAGCTTTCCTTTTCCACTAACTTGCCACATTCATCCATTATGAGCAATGACATGAAAGCTATGCAAGATCTAATTTAATATACCACACATTCACAGCCAGAATGCTTTCCTAAAAACCATACAAAACTAGCGTACTAGTCTAAATGCGCTGTTTATGCACTAGAGCTGCAATGCAATACCACTTTCTGTGTACCTATGTCAGGTTTAATGCTATATTTGGATTTAAGTCCAAAGCTGCATGGTCATGTCAGCATAGTCTATGAAATCTAGCTCTTAAAGTCTCACTCAATGCAATTATAATATCAGTTTGTACCTGCACACAGCATTTTCTGCCTACAAACATGTCCGTGGAGAACTACAACACTCTCTTACAGTGACACTCACCAGATTACCAAACACCTGGATTTAATCACATCACTACCAGTCTGACAGTATAAACAGACTCTCTGTATTCCCAGTCATTCTGAAGTATATGCTCTGTGTCTCTCATACCAGTCTACACCTAGCTGAAGTTTCATTAATGGGATCTCTGGTTTTGACCTAGTTTGCAATTCAGGTATTTGATCTTACTTGGCCTTTGCCTGAAATTTGCCTGACTTTTTTTGGCAATGTTTTTGAAACGTCCTGTTGTTCTGGTTTATTGAAACTATTGAGTACCTGCACTTCCTTAACTGTTTCCTAAGAAAAATGAACACATTTAAAAGTCTCTACAACCCTGTCCAGGCAGTTACATAATCATGTTAATAAACATGCTCTTCAATTTTCCCACAAGCTTCATATCTAACTGTTTGTTTGCTCTCACTTGAAAATAAAAACCTCACATTAGCATGACTTTTCAGTTTCACATACACCGACCAGGCATAACATTATGAGCACTTGCCTAATATTGACCCCTTTTGCTGCCAAAACAGCCCTGACCCATCATACACTATGTATTCTGACACCTTTCTATCAGACCCAGCGTTACCTTCTTCAGCAATTTGAGCAACAGTAGCTCGTCTGTTGGATCGGACCACACGGGCCTTTGCTCCCCACATGCATCAATGAGCCTGTCGCCGGTTCACCACTGTTCCTTTCTTGGAACATTTTGATAGAAACTGACCACTGCAGACCAGGAACACCCCACAAGAGCTGCAGTTTTGGAGATGCTCTGATCCAGTCGTCTAGCCATCACAATTTGGCCCTTGTCAAACTCGCTCAAATCCTTTATGCTTGCCCATTTTTCCTGCTTCTAACACATCAACTTTGAGGACAAAATCTTCACTTGCTGCCCACCCACTAACAGGTGCCATGATGAGGAGATAATCAGTGTTATTCACTTTACCTGTCACTGCTCAGAATGTTATGCCTGATCGGTGTATTTTGGGATCCCTATACCTATCCCAATGGGGTTCTCATATCCCAATTCTTTTAAAAGCATATTTCCAAATGAAAATTCAATATTTGTCATCAGATCTTTAAAAATTAAAAACTGGAAACTGCTGAAAACATAGGAATTTAGCTCCATTAGTACTCAGTATAATCACAATTTGCTGCAATAACAGCTTTAAGTTCAATTCAATTCAATTCAATTTTATTTGTATAGCGCTTTTAACAAAGAGCATTGTCTCAAAGCAGCTTTACAGAATATAGGAAACAATAAACATACAAACAAACAGTCCTAGATGTTAGACAAAATTTTCCCTAGTGAGCAAGCCTGAGGTGGCTCAGGCGACTGTGGCAAGGAAAAACTCCCTTAGATGGAATTAGGAAGAAACCTTGAGAGGAACCAGACTCAAAAGGGAACCCATCCAAGTCTGTCCATTCTTCCTGGAGATTTGCTCCAGGTTCTTCAGGTTGCCAGAGCCACAGATTCTTAGTGGGATCTAGATCTGGACTTTGACTTGGCCACTATAGAACATTAACCTTCTTGTTTCTAATCACTCCTGTATTGCTGTTGGCCTTGTTGTCTGCTGAAATGTGATATGACTCCCAAACTTTCCTTTATTTTAGCAGACTGATGCAGTTTCTCTTGTAAAATCCCTCTGTATTTTCCACCATCCATTCCCCCACATTTGAGAAAATGCTAAAAGACATTCCAAGACCATTATGCTACCACCACTGTATTTCTCTATAGTAATGTTAAATAAGGTATTAATCTCAAGAAGGTTGAATCCTTTCACAAGCCACTACATTAATAAAGTTTATTTACACTGTTTATGTACACTGATTGGTTCGTTAATAGGACTACCTGTACTTCTCCACATCAAACAAACATGTGGCATAGAATTATAGGTCAAGAGAATCAGCATAGAGAATAAATGTGATCTCAGTGACTTTTGCTGTGACACAGTTGTTGGTGCCAGACTGGTTTGAATATTTTAGAATCTCCTGGGTCACTAGAATTTACACAGAGTTGTGCTTCAAGCAGAAAGATCCAGTGAGAGGTCAGAAGGGGAATGGCTAGACTGGTTTGTGCTGACAGGAAGCTTAATCAAATAACCACTCTTTACACCAGAGGTGAGCAGAAAAGCATCTCAGAACGCATACATCAAGCCTTGAGGTAGACAGGCAACAACAGTAGCTGAGATTACGAAAAAGACCTGGACAAAGGCTGAGGACTTGCAAGAATCTTCCTAAATAACACTTAACTCGTTTTACCAGAGGCTAAAAAATGGAATTTGTGCCTGTTTTAGTTGTGCCCAAATTACTTTTTTTCAGTTCACACACCACAGTAGTGGTTAATGGCTCATATAAAAGTAAACACACAGGGCTTTAAAGATTTGTATTTAAGAAAAAGTATTTTCATCCTACAAGAGCAATAAATTCAAATAAATAAGGTTAATTTTCCCCCTCAAATGTTTTTATCTTCAAATTAAATGGTGATATCAAACCCATTTCTGCTCTCTGAGATGCCTCAAGTGCTTCATAAGCATTTAATATTTGTAGCCATTCCCATCAACCACTAAAATTCTGTGTAAGGTTATCCCATCAAACGTTTCCTACTGAAATCCAACAGTATCCTGACTAATTTTATATCAGACTTATGGCAATAAAATAATTCATTTGTTTATACTGATTGAAAATAGTAATCTCCTTTCTGAAAATGGCAGAATGGAACCCCAGTGTACTGGTAAAAAGAGTTAAAGTAAAATAGGTTCATTTTGATTTGACAATCAAAATGTGACACTGCAATCCAATCTGACCATTATTCAATAAAATCACACTTGTCTAACAGCAACATCATTCTAAACCAATCACTGTCTTTTGTGACTTGAGAGCCAAGTACAATTGCTTTGGATACAGCTCATTTGCTGAAACACATTTCTACAGCCTTTACCAAAAGACATCCCCCACTGTGATGAGTTCTACATGAAGCTGATTAAATTTTAATAGATATCACTCTTGTTGTACACTTAGGCTTGTAGGATGAAATGCTGCGATTATTCAGGATAGTTGTTCAGAGGCAAGTAATATATTTGTCTTGCCATGTCCTTAAATCTTGCTAAACAAATATCTGAAATACAATTAACCAAAGTGGTATGCACATTCTCTGCTTATCAGATTTTACGGAAATGCTTTTCGACACATTACTGTTAGCATCCTGCTCAGGTTACCTAATAAATTAATGCTAAATGTATCCCAGTAGATCTCATTTAACATTAGCTACATTTGCATTTTTAGCCTTCACTTTAATTCACTTCTGCTTGCACTTCACCAGCTCTAGTTTAATTCATAATGTATATTTTCTTTCCAGACCTCATTCAACACTGGAAAAGAAGGCTAGCATCTGTTTTCTCTGCCTGTTGTGGTGTCATTAGTGTAATTAATAATATGGGAGATTCTGCTGTCACTTCTTTCTCCAGCTCCAATCCCACAGAGTTTAAATAATCCTTTCTATTTTGGGGAATGGGAGCAAGCTCCAAATTAGAGTGCAGAAAATACTTCAGTATTAGCTGCAAAGAACTACAGGAAGATTAAGCTTATATGAATGTATGTATTTATTTAACCATGAGTTCAGGAAGTTAGTCACCTTTTTAGGGGTTAGTTCTTACCTGCCCCATCTAAGATAGGTAAATAAGTCTAATACAGGTTATTTGTGGATTAGCAAGGAGAACTCTAAACCCTCTGTGTTCATTTTTTAACTTTCAGAGACCTATACTATAAAAGTTTTTGTTGGAAATTTACAGAAAAACAATGGCAGCTGGGTTGCCATCCACTTATTTTCACTGGATTTACTGTATTTATACCATTTACAGTATTCTACTGTAACATCACATTATTTTACAGTATTAAACAATATTGTCTACAGCATTCTTTTTTTTGTTTGTTTGTTTTTTACATTTACGGCAATTGGCAGACACCCTTATCCAGAGGGACTTACATTCTCATTTTCTCTCTCTCTCTCTCTCTCTCTCTCTCTCTCTCTCTCTCTCTCTCTCTCTCTCTCTCTCTCTCTCTCTCTTTTTAATACAACTGAGCAATTGAAGGGTAAGGGCCTTGCTTAAGGGTCCAGCATTGACAGCTTGGTAGACCTGGGATTTGAATTCACAACCTTCCAATCAGTAGTCCAGCTTCTTATCCACTATGCTACCAAATCCCAGGGGATTTGTATGGGAATCTACAAAGGACTTTTTACATGGGAATACAATTGTTACTGATTTTAATACTGTTCTTGTAGATTGAATAACTGGTCATTGAATAATTAAAAAGGTACCGTCAGGGCTGTGTTGTTACAGAAATCCAACCAGATTCAAGAATTCAACAAGCCCTGCTATAAAAATATGTATTATTCTTTATAAGATGATATCTAAGTAAACATGTCTGAAGTTTCACCCACGGCAGCCTCAAGTTAAAATATTGCAGCGGCTTCAAATTTCTTGATTCGAATATTACAGGTGCAGCTTATGATGCTGCAGGCTTTCATCTCACACTTCCCTCACTCTCTTTGTCTGAATGATGACTTTTTCCTACACCTCTAAGCCTTGCACAGCAAAATCCTTCTTGCTATTGAACAGTAGAAAAGATCACACTTGCAAGAAAATATGATTCATGAAAGGTTTAGTAACCAAAGCAGGTTAATTGCAGAACAATTAAGAGGTTGATTTTGGCAACCATTTTTTTAATTTATGTTTTCAATAATAATGTAAAGCACTTTCAAGTCTTTAGTCTAGTAGTAAGACACATGAGTGACATATTAAAGGAAATATCAGCTCAAAGTTTCGGGTCTCCTTGTTCCTTTATATCTTCCCTCAAATGGTGTTTGTCTGACCCTTTCTACCAGTATACTGGTGTTCAATGCAACTGGAATGGAAATCAACTTATGCAGCTTCAAATTATAGATGCTTATGAACAAACACTTGAAGCATCTCAGAGAGCAGAAATGGGTTTGATATCACCATTTACTTTGAAGGTAGAAACATTTGTATGAAAGAGCTTTTTTTTTTTTTTTTTACTTTTATATGAATATATCGCCCCTATTAGGCTAGATAGAAACAAAAATACTTAGAAAAGAATACAAATTCTTAGCCCGGAGTGTGAGTGTCTACTTTTATATAAGCCATTAAGCACCACTGTGGTGTGACAAAGACAAAGAAATTCAATGCTGAACATGGACACCCTTTGGCCTTTGGTAGAAAGAACTAAAATTCCAGTCCAAACCTTCTATAGGAGATCAGGTGAGTACAAAATCAAAAGCAATTGATTTACATCATTGTCATAATCATCAAATAATTTAAATGCCCATGGATGGGGTGGAGACATTGCAGAAAAGACCACTCACATTTTATTAGGATAAAACTGTTTCAGAATAAAGTTGATCAGAAAAACATGATTGATTTGCAATGTCCATTCCTTTTATATGAATAACATAACTGAGCCAGATGTTTTCTTTCAATTTGTCACGAGCATATCTATCTATCTATCTATCTATCTATCTATCTATCTATCTATCTATCTATCTATCTATCTATCTATCTATCTACTGTGAATTTTCTAAGAATGTTACAATATAAAGATTAAAATAAACATCATAACCCACACTGCAAGCTCTAGGTTTATGACGGACATCCATAATTGTAACCTGGTATAATTAATTAGTTTCACATTTTAGTTTCACTTTATCCCTCATGGACTCTCTTAAAACTTACTATACCATGATATCAAGAACATAATGCACATGCAAAAATGTAGTTCCCACATTGTTTCCATGCAAATTAGTGCATGTTATTTCGTATCTTAGTAAAGAAGAGTCTCAGTTCTTAATGGAAAATTAGAGCCGCATGATTGGCTATCATTTAAACCACATCATTTTTGCAGTTATATTTTTTAATTACATTTGCTGTGTATCCACCTATGCCAATAACCACAAAAATAGCACTACTTTATGTTTGGATCCCCTGCATCTAGGATGGGAATGAGAATAACTTGAATGAGAATTAACTTGCCGCTAAAATGTTATGTTCTTATGTTCTTGTTTTTGAGTATGTCAGATTTTATGCACTAGATATGAAGCTTGCAAGACAAAGAAAGTCTATGTTCATTAACATGCATTTAAAGTGTTCATTCATTACAGTCACAGTGCTGTAATTTATCCTAGTAATTAGTGCATATTTTTGGAAATAGATCTAACTTAGTTAGTTAGAAAATATATTTGATCTGAGCTGATCGTTCAGAGTAATTATAAATTGTAGCTAAAGTTGAGGAACTGTCAGAAAGACAAAAAAAACACACTTTTGATTAAGTTACACCCACATTGGGCTTAAATCTGTAGGCAGATAAAATATATGGAACACTAAACAGATTTGTGTACAGATCCCACCCTCAGAGTGTTTTTGCTCTGTCTGATCTCCATTATCGTTGTGATCATTTATTGTGCCTATGTTTAATAGTATCATCTATAGCTATGTTTTATTGTGTATATTTCTCTTTTTTGGTTTTGGAGACATGCCAGGATGCAGTGGTCTTGAAAAGCTTGCTTTAGCTGAAGTTCACACAAACTCTCTAACATCTACCATGGGGATTATAGAACACAAATGGCCAAATTCACATCTACAAATACCACAAACATCCACAAGGTATGATGCCACTCCAGAGACTGACTCACCAGACTGTACTACCTAGTGGCAGAACCTGCAACTATGTCGGGTGTGTGTGTGCCGCATTTGAATTCCGGAAATGTTTGGACTTCCCCTTGTAGCAATAACAATGAAAGGCTAGGCACATCAGGAGAAAGGTTCAGTGAATGATTCTTCATGGTTTGTGTGAGTTTGGAGTCTAGATTTATAGCATAGGGGATGACTGGATTCAGGTGTGTTTAGTTGTTAGTCAGGGGCACTGGAGGATGATATCAGAGAGTTTTGATGTTTGTAGGCCATGGTGCAGTATGGGTAGTAGCGGTACTCTGCTGATTCCAGCATAAAAGAGATAGTCTGAACTTCCTGATATTTACTCCTCCAATTCTACCTGTTTATTATTTTGTCTAATTTACCTCTTTTTTTCTGTTACCTGTGCCAGTGTAACGGTACCACCGGCATCAGGCCACCAGAGGGAGCCCTCGCTCAAGTATTAGGCCACCCCCGAGGAAGAGTCTCAGGGTTATATACGGCATGCTCACCACGATGTCTCAACACAGCTACATGGGCTATGCCAGGGATCCGAGCCAGCGGCCGATTTTGCTGTAAGATTCCACACCTTGGCAGCCCAAAGTGGGTGGAATGACACTGCACTCAGGGCCGTGTTCCACGAAGGCCTCAATCCCACCTTACAGAGCAAGATTGTGTGTCGGTAATCAGGCACAACACCGCCATCCGTCTGGACAACCTCCTCTGTCAACACCGACGCCTCCTGACCCCGCGATCAGAACCACTACCGGTGAGGGCTGAGGAGTATCCCCAGGACAAGTGTGAGCCAATGCAGCTGGGACATGCTCGGGTGACCATCAGTATGCTACCTGTCCTGAGCGTAAAACCAGAACCCAGGCGAGTGCCACCACAATCGATTCTTGTTTTGTGTTGTCTGTAATACTGCACCATGATCGGGTATCTTGTGTGTTCCCAGCCCTAGAGTATTCCAGTGCAGCTGTCAACCTGATTGACCATCACCTCTTAGAGGAGCTCCGTCTACCTATGAGACTGCGAGACTCCCCTAAAGGTGACAGCCGTAGACAACCAGCCCATAGGGGAGGGCCTTATCACACACGTCACAGCCCCACTGATCCTCCAAGTGGGGCTACTGCACTTCAAGGAGGTCTCCTTCCACAGAATAGTGTCCCCAAAGAACCCGATCATCCTCGGTTTCCCTTGGCTCCGCTGCCAAATCGACTGGAAGGAGAGAGAGTTGACCTGTTGGTCCTCCTACTGCCGGGACCATTGTCTACGAAAGGTGCTAACCAGTCCGTGCCATGCTACGTCGGTCAAGAGCCCCGCTTCGATGGTGGAAATCCTCATTCCCCGTGAGTATCAGTCCCTGAGGGAGGCATTCAGCAAGGAAAGGGCCAGCCATATTCCTCCCCACCATCCCTGGGTCTGCGCCATCGACTTGCTGCTCCAAAGTAGCCCCCCAAGGGCAAGGTGTACCCCCCCTCTATAACAGAGTCTACAGCTATGGAAGAGTACATCGAGGAAGCCCTAGCAGCGGGCTATATCCGCCCCTCCACCTCCCCGGCGGCCGCAAGCTTCTTCTTTGTGCGCAATCCCTATTCACTGCCGCTAGTCCCCGTGGCTCTGGAACAACTTACGAGGAGCCAAAATCTTCACTAAGCTAGACTTGCGCAGTGCATACAACTTGGTGAGGATTCGTGCAGGGGACGAATGGAAGACCGCCTTCCACACCACCAAGGCCTTCGGCCTCACCACCAAGGCCTTCGGCCTCACCACCACCAAGGCCTTCGGCCTCACCAACGCTGCAGCCGTCTGCTAGTCGTTTATTAACGAAATCCTTTGAGATATGATCAGCCGGTATGTCATCGCATATATTGACGACATCCTGATCTTCTCAGCATGTCGGGCATGTACGGAGAGTGCTGGTACATCTGCTGCAACACTGTCTCTTCATGAAGGTGGAAAAATGTGAGTTTCACCGTGACACCATCACGTTCCTGGGCTACGTGATCTCACAAAAAGGGGGTAGAGATGGATGAGAGGAACGTGGAAGCAGTCATGAACTGGCCTGAACCTACGACAGTGAAGGAGCTACAATGTTTCCTGCGGTTCACCAATTTCTATCGGCGGTTCAGCAGAGGATATAGTAGCATCGCAAGCCCACTCACCTCACTCTTGAAAGGGCCACCCAAGCACCTTAGGTGGGCCGAAGAGGCCCAGGGAGCCTTCATGAAACTGAATCGCAATTTCACCACCTCACTCATCCTCCGACACCCAGACCCCAAGCGCCCGTTCATCATGGAAGTGGATGCCTCAAACTGTGGAATAGGTGCAGTCCTCTCACAGAGACATGGCACGCCTGGGAAGTTCTACTCCTGTGCTTTTTTTTCTAGACAATTGAGCCCCACGGAAGGTAACTATGATGTCGGAAACAAGGAGCTGCTGTTGATGAAGACAGCACTGGAAGAGTTGTGTCATTGGTTAGAGGGGGCCGTACACCCATTCGTGGTGCTCACTGACCACCGAAACTTGGAGTACTTTCGCAGTGCCCGTAGACTGAACCCCTGTCAAACCCAGTGGGTCCTATTCTTTACAAGGTTTCAATTCTCGGTCTCCTACCGTCCAGGATCCAAGAATGGAAAGGTGGATGCGCTGTCGTGACAACATGACCCCCTGGCCACTGAGTTCAGAGCCCATACTTCCGCCAGCTACTGTGCTCATCCCGGTGCAATGGGACTTAGAAGGGGAGATCCAACGGGCACACTTCAACAAACCCCCACCCCCAGTCTGTCTGGAGACCAAGCTGTATGTTCCCACCTCATTTCGGCTGCATGTAATACAGCAGGTACATGAGTCACCTAGCTCAGGCCATCCGGGTATCTGGCGCACCACCACGTTGGTCCAGAACCGATTCTGGTGACTGTCACTCACTCGGGATGTCCAAGAGTTTATGGAGACATGTGGGGCATGCGCCCAATCGCAGACCAGCCGTCAGCTCCCCACCGGCCTCCTGGAACCACTGTCGGTCCCCCATCGGCCCTGGTCCCACATTTCTCTGGACCTTATCACTGACCTGGCGGATTCGAGAGGATATAAGATGGTACTGGTAGCTATTGACCGATTCTCCAAAGCCTGCCACTTGGTCCCATTGAAGGGGCTTCCCATGGCCATGGAAACCAGGACCCTGTTGTTCCACTACGTGTCCGGGTTTATGGCCTCCTGAAAGATATTGTGTCAGATCGGGGGACGCAGTTCACCTCCTGTGTATGGAGAGCATTCTGCCTGCTTCTGAATATCAATGTTTGGTAACAGCGAGCTATCTGCCAACAACGTATCCAACCCCATCCCCATTTCCGAGTGGGACAGCGAGTGTGGTTGTCAACAAAGAATTTGAGGTTGAGACTGCCGTGTCGCAAGCTGGGCCCTCAATTTATCGGGCCGTTTAGGATCATGCGGTAGATTAACCGGGCCACCTACGGACTGGAGCTCCTGTCATCATACCACATCTCGCCGACATTCCAAGTGTCCCTCCTTAAGCCAGCACACACACGTCCGGGCGAGACACTCTCGAGATAGACGGATGCCCAGCATATCGGGTAAGCACCCTCCTGAATTCGGGGCGCATCCAGCAATGTCTGCAATATTTGGTTGACTGGGAGGGGTATGGTCCGGAGGAACGGTCATGGGTGGATGCCGGGGACATCCTCGATCCCTCCTTAACGGAACAGTTCCACCAGTGTCATCCGCATCACCCTGTTCCTCGGCCCCGGGGCCGGCCCAGGCACAGGATACCCGGGGGTGTTCCTAGAGGGGGGTGATGTAACAGTGCCACCGGCATCAGGCCCCCAGAGGGAGCTCTCACCCAAGTATTAGGCCACCCCCGAGGAAGAGTCTTGGGGTTATATACGGCATGCTCACCGCGCCGTGTCGTGAAGTATTATTTCGGCTAGAAGATATTGAGCGATTAGAGAACCTGGTGGATTATACGGTTAATGGATTTGTATTTACGGACTGTGGATTTTGTATATTGGACTTGTGATTTGGATTAACGCTTGAGTTTTGGTTTCGATATTGGATTACTTTGCCTGGCCTTCAGTTTCCGAATATTGGATTACGGACTTTAACGAGCTGCAAATGGATCCTGCCCAGCCACGCGCAGGTGAGTTGTTAGAGCCAACTGTATTATTTTTTTTGTCTGACTGACATGTGCCTAAAAAACTGCCATGCCTTCATCACTAGCTATGCTCTGTTGTTTGATTTATCTGGTTTTATTGTTTTGTTGTGTTTTACCTTTTTTTCCGTGCTTTATTGTGTCTGATATACAGGTGTTTTGTATGTTTTTCTCTCTATCCATGTTTTGTTGCGTCTAATCTTCCTGTGTGTTTACTATTTCCACACTGTGTAGCTGTATTTCACTGTGTTTGATCTAACTTCCTGTTTTATTGTGTCCCTATCCCTTTTTTCTCTTGTCCTTCTTGAGCTGTGTGTGATCCAGTCTGATCTGTCCTTCCTGACTTCCTGAACATTCAGTGTTTCTGATGTACCATGTCCTCACTGGCTGTGTTTCATTACCCTTGTCTGTTCTTTTATGGTTTATTGACACCAGCCCCCATCCTGAGTCATGAACACATCTGCCAAGAGGGAAATCAATGCAGTCTGAATCACACAGAGACAGAACACACAACCTGCAGAGAGAGAATGAAGGCTACAACGTGACTTGCACACACCAAGATACAGACACGTATACACACACCCACATACACACACACTCCCTTTCTTTTTCTCTGAATATACTTAGCTTAGATGACTAGCTTTAAGGCTTACCTGGCCATGACAGTGCAAATTATAACTTCTCTACACTGCTACTATATGGAATCTGAACACAGTTATAGAACCTAAGCTAGAATGTTTTAGGTCTAACACTACCAAATGGAGTCCATCTGTTGTGCATAATTTGCTGCCCCATCCCCATCAATAGACATTGATTGTGTTCATGGTAATCATCATTGTTGCAATAATCTGAGCAAAAACAAATCCTATTTATTATATTTTAGATAAATACACCTTTTAATTCAGCATAGCATCAGCAATTACATTCTCTACTGTCTCTAAATTTACTACAAGCTTGGCAGACCTTTATTTGGGGATCTTCTTTCACTCATCTCTGCAGAACCTCTCAAACTCTCTCATGTTGGTGACTTGGGCCACTTTTCCATTAAGACCTGATCACTGGAGAGCTGCCAAGATGTTCATCTTTCTGAAGTTCCATCAGTAATACTTGGCCACCTTCTTACCTAAATACCTTGCCAACACTGGTTGGTGTTGGACCAACGCTGGCTTCAAGTCAGCAATTTTATTGGGCCAGCATTGATCCAAGGAGGACAAACCTAGCCACCCAAAACAGTCACTGAGCCAATATCATTTTACTACCTGGGTGTTCTTCATATCAGTTTCAGTATCTATACAAGATCCCTGCCTGAACACAATCCTGTCTTAAAGATCTGCACCATAATTCCTGTCCAATTTTTTTGCTCTGAGATGCATTGTCACCTGTGGTACTAATGTTGAGTATAATACAAAATGTTATAAAAACTTGGAGATAAAGTGGAGATAGTTAAACATGGGACTGCACCATGATGGAGTGGCCTGGGGCTGAAAAGTCAAGTCAAGTCAAGAAGCTTTTATTGTCATTTCAACCATATATGGCTGACGCAGTACATAGTGAACTTAATTTCTCCAGGACCCTGGCTACATAAAACATCATAGAGCTACATAAAACAACACAGAGCTAAGGACTTAAAGTAAGTTGTCCTAGCTATATACAGGTGCATCTCAATAAATTAGAAGGTTGTGGAAAAGTTAATTTATTTCAGTAATTCAACTCATGTATTAAATAAATTCAATGCACACAGCCTGCAGTAGTTTAAGTCTTTGGTTCTTTTAATTGTGATGATTTTGGCTGGGGGCATGGTGGCTTAGTGGTTAGCACATTTGCCTCACACCTCCAGGGTTGGGGGTTTGATTCCCACCTCCGCTGTGTGTGTGTGGAGTTTGCTCTCCCCGTGCCTTGTGGGTTTCCTCCGGGTACTCCGGTTTCCTCCCCCAGTCCAAAGACATGCGTAATAGGTTGATTGGCATCTCTAAATTGTCCGTGTGTGATTGTGAGAGTGTGTGTGTGTGCCCTGCGATGGGTTGGCACTTTGTCCAGGGTGTATCCTGCCTTGATGCCCAATGATGCCTGAGATAGGCACAGGCTCCCCGTGACCCGAGAATAGTTCGGATAAGCAGTAGACAATGAATGAATGAATTATTTTGACTCACATTTAACAAAAACCCACCAATTCAAATCCATCTCAACAAATTAGAATACTTCATAAGACCAATAAAAAACATTTTTAGTGAATTGTTGGCCTTCTGGAAAGTATGTTCATTTACTGTACATGTACTCAATACTTGGTAGGGGCTCCTTTTGCTTTAATTACTGCCTCAATTCAGCGTGGCATGGAGGTGATCAGTTTGTGGCACTGCTGAGGTGGTATGGAAGCCCAGGTTTCTTTGACAGTGGCCTTCAGCTCATCTGCATTTTTTGATCTCTTGTTTCTCATTTTCCTCTTGACAATACCCCATAGATTCTCTATGGGGTTCAGGTCTGGTGAGTTTGCTGGCCAGTCAAGCACACCAACACCATGGTTATCTAACCAACTTTTGGTGCTTTTGGCATTGTGGGCAGGTGCCAAATCCTGCTGGAAAATTAAATCAGCATCTTCAGAAAGCTGGTCAGCAGAAGGAAGCATGAAGTGCTCCAACATTTCTTGGTAAACAGGTGCAGTGACTTTGGGTTTCAAAAAACACAATGGACCAACACCAGCAGATGACATTGCACCCCAAATCATCACAGACTGTAGAAACTTAACACTGGACTTCAAGCAACTTGGGCTATGAGCTTCTCCAGACGTTCTTCCTCCAGACTCTAGGACCTTGGTTTCCAAATGAAATACAAAACTTGCTCTCATCTGAAAAGAGGACTTTGGACCACTGGGCAACAGTTCAGTTCTTCTTCTCCTTAGCCCAAGTAAGATGCCTCTGATGTTGTCTGTGGTTCAGCAGTGGCTTAACAAGAGGAATATGACAACTGTAGCCAAATTCCTTGACACGTCTGTGTGTGGTGGCTCTTGATGCCTTGACCCCAGCCTCGGTCCATTCCTTGTGAATTTTACTCAAATTCATGAATTGATTTTGCTTGACAATCCTCATAAGGCTGCAGTTTTCTCGGTTGGTTGTGCATCTTTTTCCTTCCACTCAACTTTCTGTTAACATGCTTGGATACAGCACTCTGTGAACAGCCAGCTTCTTTTGCAATGAATGTTTGTGGCTTACCCTCCTTGTGAAGGGTGTCAATGATTGTCTTCTGGACAACTGTCAGCTCAGCAGTCTTCCCCATGATTGTGTAGCCTAGTGAACCAAACTGAGAGACCATTTTGAAGGCTCAGGAAATCTTTGTAGGTCTTTTGAGTTGATTAGCTGATTGGCATGTCACCACATTCTAATTTGTTGAGAGAGTGAATTGGTGTGTTTTTGTTAAATGTGAGCCAAAATCATCACAATTAAAAGAACCAAAGACTTAAACTACTTCAGTCTGTGTGCACTGCATTTATTTAATACACGAATTTCACAATTTGAGTTGAATTACTGAAATAAATGAACTTTTCCATGACATTCTAATTTATTGAGATGCACCTGTAAAGCACATTGTTTGCAACCTAGTGCAAACAGTCTAAGACATAAGACAGTGCAAATAGACAATACAAAACACTACAGGACAGATACACAAAATAGCACAGACCAGTGTAAATTCTGTATATTATACAGTACACTGTGCAAGAATAAGAGGTCTAAGCACCAATGGTTCAAACCTTGCTATCAATTTATATTGATAAATTGATATATTTATAAATATATTTATAAATAATATATTATTATTTAATTTATGTTTCTTCTTCTATAATCTTCAAGCTGAGCTGTATATTTGTGTCTGTATTTTACAGATGACACTGAGCATCAAAAAAAAAGAAAACTTCCATGAAATGAAACTCAATAACGGATAATTTCCATCAGTGTTTTGATTCCAAAAACAAAGCTAATTTTTGCTGCATACTACCTTTAGAAAATATAAACACCTTAGATAAGATGTTAACAGCAAAACATTTCATTAATGCTTTATTTTTCTGTTTTTTTTCCTAAATAACGGTATAATAAAGTAGTTTTAAAGTCTGCCCCCGCAAACACCACTAAAGTGGTAACTCTATTAATACACGACGTTCCACTGAGAGTACTGCTCGCTTTTTTTCCCTCAATGCTAAACAAACCGCTATTGAGTTGCACCTGAAGGATTGGTGCTAGTCAGCAACTTTATCAACAACAGAGAGGGAAAGAGAGAGAGAAATTCAATTGTGTTACGATGATGGATGCACCTGTCGACAAACAGCAAATACCATCATCATCTAGGGCATGAAGAGTGGGAAAGAGAGAGTAGAAAATATAAAGTCTTTAGAAACCAAACCATGTTTACACACACACTAACACGAACAGCCTCAGGAGCTAATCGTACTATTATTTTTAATGTATATCTTTGTCAAAATTTTTATTATTATTATTATTATTATTATTATTATTATTATTATTATTATAGGATATCCCACTTCACTAGCTCACTAGCTCTATATACCCTTCTTACTCTCTCTCTTATTGCATTAACTGTATTTTTCAAGGCTAGATGCCATATCAGTATTGATCTAGGATTGATGTTTCTAAATAAAGGACCATTTTAGAAATTTATTGTTAAATGTCCTCCAATCACCTGTTTTTTTTCTTCAAATATTGAACTCAATATTATTATTGAATATGAGAATGCATTTCAGTAGTTGGGGGGCTGGACTACTGATCAATATTATGCTTAATTATTTTTTAAATAAAAGAACCAAAGAGAGGCTAAAATTATGGGGGTTTTATTGCCTTTTATTTAATCTCATAAGTCCAGTTTTTAAAGTTTGAACTTGAAACAGGATCCACATAAACTATTTAAATAATATACATTCAGTTACATTCAGTATTGCCAGATTGAGCATTTTTGCTTATTTTTTTCTTACTTATTTTATTGCATTAATTTGAGATGAAATGGCGCAAGTTTAAATCCTAAGCTGCCTCTGTTGGGTCCTGAAGCAAAGCTCTTATCCCTCTTAAGTCAATCTGGATAAAATTTGCATTTGTCAAATGAATCGAGGTAAATATGACAATGATGTCCAGTTTTATCCGCATAGGGCCAGTGTAGATGAAGACTTTGGTTCCCGTCGAATAGGTAATAAGGTTAGGGCTCTAACTGAATTGCTCTTGACACAGCTCAAACTGAAAAATCCCCAGGGAACAACTATTAGGTCAGCAGCCTATTTCTTAAAAACAACATGTTGAGCAAGGAGTTAAAAAACGAGAGACATCAAAAGGGAAAAGATGGAGGAAGAAAGAACTGTAGAAAAAGACAAGGAAAAAATACTACAACAGAAAAGATATAAGACGCAGAAGATGAAGTTATTATGATGGCTGACTTTGTATAGCATGCTGTGTGTTTGACTTTCTGTGTGTGTGTGTGCACAAAAGTGTGTGTGGGTGTACTTGAACGTAGTTTGGCCCTAAAACAGTACATAATGCAGCTGCTTTAATGCTTTAATGCATCTGCCAACACAAAGCCATCATTCATCATAAGACACTCTTGAATCTTAGCCTCCACCAAACTAGAGGGAAATTCATTGCATCCTGAAGTAGAAACGTTAAATGAATGAGTTTGCACAAAGGCACACAATACCACTTGCCCTTTGTATTGTTATATTTACATATTTATTGATTTTGGTAAAAGGAATAAAGGTTGCTAAAATCTCTCTTGTGAGATAGCAAAGAGAAAGAAAAAGAAGAGACTGTCGGCAGTGCAACAAGCAAACCATCATCAGCTGAAGTATAAAATGAACAGAAACAGAAGCTACACTTATTAAAGTGGGAACAAAAATGATTAACTAATAATGAATAACAATAAATCTTTTAGAAATCTTTGTGAATCTGAATGTTTTTAACTGCTTAATACTAAGCAACAAGCTCTTGAAAAAAAAATATACAAGAAATAAAAGATTTAGAGGAAATCAATGACAGGGTGTAGAGGGTGTTTTTTCTCAATAACAGCCCAGAAGTGCTTTATTACTTTTAGATTACATGGCATGACATGTTGTAGAACGGTATGTTGTACACTTAATCCATTTATCCATCAGTCTATTTTCTGTACTGCTTATCTTACACAAATTTGCAGGGAAAACATGAAAACTCCATGCACACAGGGTAGAGATGTGAATTGAACCCTTAAACCATGAAACAAGTTAGTTGAAAAGCTAAAAAAGAGAAACTGCAAAGCAACCATCCATTATGTCTGAAAATGTAAAGTTATAAAGAACTGGTAATTAACATGTCCTCACAGAAAGCTTGTGATATGTATATTTATACAGAGACTAAGAGCGAGAAAGACAGCATATGATTCGTTACTATAGAAACGACAACATATTAACACAAGATGAACCTGTGATGTCAATTCTTCCTGACCAATCAGAATCAAGCATTCAACAGTACAGTTTATTTATTAAGTTTTGAGTTAAGTTTATTTATTTAATATTGAGGTTGTTCAGTGATGTCATAAGGCAAAGAGGCTAGGTAGTGGTCTGTTAGTTAGTTAGTTAGTTAGTTAGTTAGGTTTGTTAACAAGACAATACTACTAGTCTAGTAAATATTACTGTCTAAATAATGGGGTAATAATAATGCAGTCATAGTAATTGCAGCAATTTAGATCACCTAAATGTTTTTAAAGACAAATGAAACAAATGGCACAGTGGCTTGGTGGTTAGCACATTTGCTTCACACCTCCAGGATTGGGGGTTCGATTCCTGCCTCTGCTATGTGTGTGTGGAGTTTGCATGTTCTCCCCGTGCCTCGGGGGTTTCCTCCGGGTACTCTGGTTTCCTCCCCTGGTCCAAAGACATGCATTGTAGGTTGATTGGCATCTCTAAATTGTCTGTAGTGTGTGATTGTGCAAGTGAATGAGAGTGTGTGTGTGTGTGTGTGTGTGCCCTGTGATGGGTTGGCACTCCGTCCAGGGTGTATCCTGCCTTGATGCCCAATGACGCCTGAGATAGGCACAGGCTCCCCGTGACCCGAGAGTAGATTGGATAAGCGGTAGACAATGAATGAATGAATAAATGAAACAAATGTGATTTTTTGTAATATACATAAAATGCTGTAAGCATAATAGATTAAATTAGCAAGAGTGATATCAGTGTTGGTGGTGGTAGCAGAGGTAGCTGTGGTTTGTTAGTTTGTTTTATTGTGCATACATTTAGGTCTTGCTATGCACACTTATGAAACAAATCCTGCTATAGCCACGATACAGCACTCCGATTACACTGTGGTCTTTCTAGTTGAGTGTGTCTGGCTTTCAAGTGAGGGATTATGGGAGTTGTAGTACAGATGGAATTGAATAAAGTGGACTTTATAGTGTGAGTGAGGATCAGTGTAAGAACTCAGAGATCAGAGAGCTTCTGTTCAATCCTCACATGGCCTACAAATCCCTCATTCCCCTAGTCTTTTTGCTTAAATCTCTCTATACGCACTGCAGGGGAAAAGGAAAGGAGAAAGAGGAAAGCACCAAGAAGGAATATTTGATAGACAGATGTAGATAGATGGTGAATTCACAGTGAATTCACATGGATTTGGGCAGATTAATGAGCTGCCAAGCGGACTGTCAACACAGCAGAGAGCAATCGTTTACGCTGAAATACGCATTCAAATATATTAGCCCTTCCTCACCCCACAACACACACATGTATATCAAAACATACTAAACACACATTGTGGTATATTTATGGTACATTATATTTGCATAAGTGTACTGATTTTTCTGGAAAAAAAAACAAAAGAAGAGAAGATCTCATTTATAAGAGACCAAACTCATTTACTAATCACCCCTTTAGATTAAATACCTTTCAATTTTGCTTTTTCATTGCAAAGTCCTGTTGTTGGCTGCCTTTGTCTTCTATTTCTAATCATTAATGCCAATTAATTATTAAAACAACTCCATTATAAAACTGAGATGTTTCTGACACAATTATCACCTATATCAGCATGAATAATGTTTCTATTGTTCGAGAAAAGTGCTTATGTATCTCTCCACTTTCCTCCCAGCACAAGTTTGAACTGTGATATACAACAGTTATGACCTAAATTAATTTAATAAAATCTTAAAGCTAAATAATTCACTAAATAAACACTGGTTGACTAACAGCAGCTAGCACTAATATAAATGAACGTTATGTAAATGAGGTGATAAAACATCAACAGATTTATTCATAAACAGTCCATAAAGAGTAGCTAAACAAAGCTACATGTATCTGAACTCTAATCAAATGATTGCCATCCACTGATGCGTTAAAGAGTCATAACCTTCCCTATGTTGTCATGAACAACAACTGGGATTTACAACCTGTAGAAGGAGCATGAGCCAATGATTTAACTCAACTATGTATATTAACATTACACATTAGTTGTCGCAGCAACATGTTATTATTGTTATAGCAACAGAATGCATCAACAATCATTTGTATGAATGTGTTTACAGTTTTTTAAAAAATGGGATGCCATACACTGAAGTTTTTCCTTACTGCAACTGAATCTATAATGGTGTTAGATGACAATGTTGTAGATTCTAAGCAAAATATGCCAAGTTACCCGAATATAAAGATAAGTTCCACAGGATCACTCATCGCTCAGAGATGTAGAGACGTTAAGGATTGACAGTCTGCGATAGATTTGAGAAATTCTGTGACAAATATATTTCAGAGAGGAAATCTACTCACATCAAAGCATCTGCTCTCTCTCTCTCTCTCTCTCTCTCTCTCTCTCTCTCTCACACACACACACACACTCACACACACACCCCACACACACACACACACACACACACACACACACACATATACACAAGCACACATTGTGTGCACACACTTACGCATATCGATTTGCTAGACATACACAAGCACACACACATACACAAAGCAGAAAAATTGAAGAGCAATGGTAGTCGCTGTGGTGCAAAACTTATCATTGCTAGTTGTTTCTTCATGTTAAAAATATAACTAGCTATGTGTTCATTCATGCTATAATCAAGTTGACCTCTTAATGAAAATGTTGTCATAAAAATTTAACCCTTAGCAGTGTCTCAGTAGCATACCAAGCTCAGCATTATTCTTGTTAATGCTAGCTAGCAAGTTTATTTTGTTATTATGTTGTCTTTTACATATGGTGCAATGTTTTCTACCCTAGACCAGTCTATGTGTTGTATAAGGTGAGGTAAAGAGCATGTATGTAGCAAAATATTGTTGCATATAATGTCACAATATTGTTGCTTACATATGTGTTCGATTTCTTGCATCCTGACTAGCATGGTTGCTGAGAATATTCCAATATCTTGTTAAATTTCTGTTTATTAGCTAGCTATCATCCAAACATTTTTTATTTATTTCATTTTTTATTTATTTCAAAACTGCGGGTCGATTTCTACCTCTGCATTGACTCATCAGTATATTCTGCATCCCCTAGCAGACAATGTGTTCATCTACCACTAGCATTGTTGAGTAGTTTTGCTTCACATTACCATGTTGTGTTCATTGCTGACAGTTTTGGAGTTCTGAGTCCATTTTTCCTCCACAGATACCAAGTAGCTGGTGGAGTTAAATGGCATTTTGGAAGAGTGTTCTCTGCTCAGATGAAACAAAAACTGAACTGTTTGATTATAATGATCAGAATATGTTTGGTAGAAGAAGGGTAAAAAACAATTATGAAGCATGGTGGTGGCAGTATCATGTTCTAATGATGTTTTGCTGGTATCATAACTTTTTTTTTTTTTTTTTACAACTTCTTTCACAAGACGTTGTGAAAAATTGAGTTTGAATGCCTTTACTAGGGGTTTGTAAACTTTTGTACTCAGCTGTACAGTTAAAAAAAACTGTTACACACTATTTCTATATACACTATTTTCTACACTATTTCTCCTTTTTCTTTTCTTTCTTTTTTTTATTTAAGATATGCTCTGCTGTGCCTCTTGCCTGAGGTTGGCAGACCTGGTTGGAGGTGTCTCTTGAACCTTTCAATCCAATTTCTCCCACAGCAGCTGGATTGGGTTTCGGTCAGGTGACTCAGAAGGGCAATCAATTACAGACAGTGCTGCTTCCTTCTCTTCAGACTTCTTCTGGCCAGCGTAAAGGTGTATTTGGTGTCAAGAACCAATCATTTCTTTAAAAAATGATGCCGTAAAGTAACCAAAAGGAAGTGTACAAATACACACACAGAAATACATACATACAAATACACAAACACACACAAACACACTTCTGTATTTAGACCATGATTAAATGGATGTGGTAATATTTGGAGAGTTCAGTCTAGTGAAACGCTTTTAGGTTGTGTTTGAATTTGCCAAGTCCCACACACTCTGTATCTTTTAAACACACATTTACACACACATTTACATACACACACACACACACACGCACGTTAATATAATATTCTAGTAGATATAAAATGCATTTACTCCTTTTCTTGTCTATTATAATACATTACAGTCATAATAGTAACTCTAAAATAAATAATAAATAATACGAATTGACAGGGGTTCTCTGAGGATTTTTGCAGGAAGACATTTTTGTTGGAAACACTTACTCTGAAAACCTCTCACAGAAATAAAAGCCTTCTTTTTTGGATAAAACTTTATCTGGAGACCTTCACCTCAATACCGAACCCTTTCTGTTAGAGGCTATGAAGCTATCTATCACACTCAAATGAAACTCCATCAAAGAAATGTTTCATACGAATGTTAAATAATATTTTTTTTTTTTTAAATGAAGCGAGTGAGCATGTAACCTAGGTCAGTTTTTACATACTTCACACCATGGTAGGAAAAAGTAGAGAAAAAGCTGGTGCACCACCTGCTTCTGGGCAAAAAATCCTGATCACAGTCTGCATGAATAACAAGCTAGAGCTGACGGTTGGAAATGCAATCCAAACATATCCAACACCACATGTCTAATTGAACATGCAATCAGTAAACCAGCAGAAGTTGATAAAGTGAAGATAGCCTCATTATTCTGCATTGCATACTCAATAGCCAAAACCCACATGCCATATGTTGCATATGAGAACTTGATGATTCTCCAACAGCAAAATGGTCGTATGGACTCTGCACTGCACATTGCCAAAGAATGTAACAGCTCAAACTGCAAGGGAGATTAAACAGAATGTTGTGGACAAATCAATATATTTAGGAATATAATATCCGTTTCCGGCTCCTATAGTGTTCTTGGATCCTAAGTAAATAAATGACGTGATTTTTTTTCTTATAAAAAAATCTAGTGCAAGACGTCTGTTTTCCTTTGTGAACTTGCCTGCTGTAATTTACAGGATATTGTCATTCATCTGAATATTTAATTGGCTTGTCCCCAGAAGCAGGAACTGGAAGAAAACTTGGCCAAATGTCATGATAGGTAGAATTTTTTTTTTATGATGTTGCCACCTGCTTGCAGTAGAAATGCCTTTATCTCCTATTCAGACACAGCCTCAGTCACGTAATCTCAAAATTGATAAAATAATATTAGTTTATTATTAATTTGACTTAACCATACATTTTATGAATATGTATACATTTGACAAACAACGCTTGATTGATTGATTGATTGATTGATTGATTGCTTTTTTATGCTAGTGAATAGCATAAATCTGTGATAACATGGTGACAGAGCAACCAGTGATATTTCATAAAATATTTTCTCAATTCTCAATTCAAATGAATTATGACATTGTAAAGTTACAAATACAAAGGTTTGGTTTCTCAGAACACTCAGTCCCAAAGTGAAGGATATCCAGTATACTCCAGTAGCCAAACACATTGAATTCATATGAGAGTAGACACTTAGAATGTTACAAATTTGTAGTTTTTCATTAATATTACTGTTTTTATGTCACGCCCCGCCCTGGAGTTAACCGCGAGAGGGAGCTCTCGCCCGCTTTTTGAGATTACTTCCGGGTTGCGCCCCGGGCATAAAAGCGGGGTGCACTTTTTGCTGGACGCGAAGTATCTTTCATGGATTGTACTGAGCGTTTTGTTGTCGGATTGCCTACTGTTATTGACCTGGACTGTTTACCGTTTCCCCTCTTGGATTACCTGTGTTGTTTCTGTTTCTGGATTGCTGACCTCGGACTGTTTATGGACTTTTGTTTCTGCCTGTCGATTTTGGAATATACGCTTGGGATTACTGATAACACGTTGCCGAACTCTGTGCCTGTCCCCGACTCCGTCTCTGCTCGTCCCCTATCGCCAGCTCGGCGAATGGATCCGAACACTTCCGCCTCCGGCGGAGCTCCGTCACAGAATACTTCGCCTATCATGGATCCAGCGGAGCTTCGCGATATCATCGTGCGGCAAGGAGCGATTATACGCTCCTATCAAGATCAGGTGGAAGCGCTGCAAGAACAGCTACGCGGCGCGAGCATCGCCGCATCCCGGGATCCGCCCACAGCTCGCGGTGAGTCACCACGTCTAGCCTTGCCTGATAAATTTGATGGCTCTGCCGATCGCTGCCGGGGTTTTTTGCGGCAATGTGAAGTGTTTTTTGCTCACCAACCAGGCGTATATAGTAAGGAGGAAACACAGTGTGCATTTATCATGTCACTGCTGACAGACAGGGCATTAGAATGGGCTTCGGCGGTTTGGGATGCCGATCCCCAAATTAGGTCATCATTTTCTCACTTCGCTGGCTTAATTCGGGAAGTGTTTGAATACCCTGCGGGTGGCAAGGACATCTCCGTTCAGCTCATGGAGCTACGGCAGGGAACGGACACCGCCGCGGATTATGCTATCACGTTTCGTACCCTTGCGGCCCAGTCGGGGTGGAATGACGCTTCGCTTTGGGCGGTGTTTCGTGCTGGCTTGAATCCAGAGCTCCAGACGGAGCTAGCGTGTCGCGCTGAGGCCACCACCTTGTCTCAGTTCGTCGCCACAGCTATTCGTCTGGACAATCTCCGGCGCCAACACCGCGCAGAGGCTTCACGAGCCTTCCCCGTTCGCCATCGCCGCCAAACGGATTACCCAAGCTTCAGGGAGGAGGCGCCCGAACCTATGCAACTGGGGAGATCCAGACTGACTGATCCCACGCACTCACAGCAAGGCCGGATGAGGCTGTGCTACCACTGCGGGGCCTCAGGACATCAGAGCTCTCGTTGCCCGGAAAGAGAGACACCAGCCAAGGTGGGTACCAGCTCTCCGTTCTTCAGTCTGTTGGTGCCAGTGTCCTTGAGTGTCTCTGATCGCGTTATCTCTGTCGCAGCGCTAATCGACTCCGGGGCGGCTGTAAACCTTATTGACGGAGGGTTGGTGGAGAGGCTCGGGATCACCACCTTCCCCTGTGTACCATCCCTAAGGATTACGGCCATTGACAGTCAGCCCATTGGGGAGGGCTACCTCAAACGTCAGACAGAGCTGCTGGAGTTCCGAGTGGGTCTGTTTCATCGAGAACGCCTGGCGTTTTACGTCACCTCTTCACCGGCCAACCCCGTGATCCTGGGATTTCCGTGGCTCCGTCGTCATGACCCCCAGATCTCCTGGCAATCAAGGGAACTGGTACGCTGGTCACCCTCCTGTCACTACGGCTGTCTTCAAAACCAGGTGCCAAGGCCTTGCAGGGCCTCTCGTGTGAGGGAAATGTCCCCTCCCCCTCTAGATCACCTCCCACAGGCTTACGCTGAGTTCCGAGAGGTCTTCAGCAAGGAGAGGGCGTCCCGCCTGCCGGTGCACCAACCCTGGGATTGCGCCATTGATCTGCTACCCAACGCATCTCCCCCCAGGGGGCGGATCTACCCCCTTTCGCTACCCGAATCAAGGGCCATGGAGGAGTATATAGAAACTGCCTTAGCAGCAGGACACATTCAGGCCTCCACGTCCCCCGCAGCAGCTGGCTTCTTCTTCGTGGGTAAGAAGGACGGAGGCTTACGCCCATGCATTGATTACCGGGGCCTGAACGCCATCACCGTTCCGTACCCCTATCCTCTGCCCTTGGTACCTGCAGCACTGGAACAGCTGAGGGGGGCAAGGATCTTCACCAAGCTCGATCTCAGGAGCGCCTATAACCTAGTCCGGATTCGTGAGGGTGACGAATGGAAGACCGCTTTCCACACCACTCACGGGCACTACGAGTACCGAGTTATGCCATTCGGCCTTACTAATGCCCCCGCAGTCTTCCAGGCACTGATTAATGGAGTATTTCAAGACCTGCTGGGTAAAGGAGTCATTGCGTACATTGATGACATTCTGGTCTACTCCAAGTCTCTGGAGGAACATGTGCTACACGTTCGGGAGGTCCTTTCCCGCCTGCAGCGCCATCACCTTTACGTGAAGCTGGAGAAATGTGAGTTTCACCGGAGGACGGTAACTTTCCTGGGCTACGTGATATCTCAACGGGGCGTGGAGATGGACATGGTCAAGGTTCGGGCAGTCACTGACTGGCCCGCCCCCACCACAGTGCGGGAGTTGCAGCGATTCTTGGGTTTCGCCAACTTTTATAGGAGATTTATAAGGAACTACAGCTCGGTGGCAGGCCCATTAACATCCTTACTGCGAGGTAAGCCCAAGAGACTGGCTTGGACAGACCAGGCCCGGGCAGCCTTTCAGCAGTTAAAGGAGAGTTTCACTTCAGCCCCCATTCTACGACACCCGGATCCAGACTTACCTTTCGTGGTGGAGGTAGATGCCTCCAGTAGCGGCCTCGGGGCCGTACTCTCCCAACGTCATGGCGAACCTGGCAAGCTCCACCCATGTGCGTATTACTCACGGAAGCTGACGGCCGCAGAATGCAACTACGACGTGGGCAACAGGGAGCTACTGGCCATCAAGGCAGCACTGGAGGAGTGGCGCCACTGGCTGGAGGGAGCACGCCATCCATTTCAGGTACTCACTGATCACCGTAACCTGGAATATCTCCGTGGAGCTAAGCGTCTGAACCCGCGACAGGCCAGATGGGCCTTGTTCTTCACACGTTTTCGATTCACGGTGACATACCGCCCTGGGTCCAAGAACGGGAAGGCTGACGCTCTTTCCAGGGGATTCGAGACCCCCAGCGAGCCTACACGAATCGAGCCCATCCTGCCGGTTACTGCTATTCTGGCCCCGGTCCAGTGGAACCTCGTGGAGGAGATCCAGCACGCACACGCCAACGAACCCCCTCCTGCCGGTTGTCCGCCGAATCGACTCTTCGTGCCGCCACAGTTCCGACTTCAGGTGATGCAGTGGGTACACGAGGCCCCTAGCTCAGGGCATCCAGGGATTCGACGATCCACCCAGCTCATCCGCCATCGATTCTGGTGGCCCTCCCTGGCCTCTGACGTGGAGGAACACGTACGGGCCTGTTCTACCTGCGCTCAGACTCGCACCAGTCGCCAACTACCAGAGGGGCTGCTGGAGCCCCTTCCCATTCCTCAACGCCCCTGGTCCCACCTGTCTGTGGATTTTCTAACGGACTTACCTGACTCGGGAGGGCACACCGCAGTTCTGGTGGTGGTGGATCGCTTCTCTAAGGGGTGCAAGCTGATTCCCCTTAAGGGGTTGCCCTCTGCCATGCAGACTGCGGAAGCCCTGTTCCTGCACGTGTTCCGGAACTTCGGCCTTCCCGAGGACATCGTGTCGGACCGGGGTCCGCAATTCACTTCCCGGGTGTGGGGATCGCTATGTGCCCGATTAGGCATCGGAGTTAGCCTGAGTTCTGGTTACCACCCCCAGTCTAATGGTCAGGCGGAGCGCCTCAACCAAGAGATCGGCCGGTTCCTCAGGTCCTACTGCAGCAGGGAGCAGCATCGGTGGAGTGAGTTTCTGCCCTGGGCCGAATACGCCCAGAACTCCCTCACCCACTCCTCTACGGGTATAACCCCGTTCCAGTGCGTACTGGGGTACCAGCCGCCTCTATTCCCCTGGGCAGGGGAGCCTTCCGACGTCCCTACGGTGGAGGACTGGTATCTGCGGAGTCAGGAGGTCTGGGAGAGGGCGCATGTACGTCTCCAGCGGGCCGTGCGTAGGCAAAGGATCCAGGCCGACCGGCGTCGTCGCCCGCACCCTTCTTACCAGGTGGGACAAATGGTGTGGCTGTCCACGCAGAACCTCCGCCTCAAGCTGCCGTGCCGCAAACTTAGCCCCAGGTTCGTCGGGCCGTTTGAGATCATACGCCAGGTCAATCCGGTGGCGTATCGGTTGCGACTCCCGGCGACATATCGCATTTGTCCCACGTTCCACGTGTCTCTGCTGAAACCAGCTCACCCGACGACGGAGAGGGCGCCGGCTGGCGAGGAGCCGCCACCACCGCTGGACGTCGAGGGTTCTCCAGCTTATCGGGTGCGGGCCCTTCTGGATTCCAGGCGGGTTCGTTCGCGCATTCAGTACCTCGTGGACTGGGAGGGTTACGGCGCCGAGGAGCGGTCGTGGGTGGACGCTCTCGACATCCTAGACCCTTCGCTGACGGAGGACTTCCATCGCGACCACCCGAGGAGACCAGCACCGCGCCCCAGGGGGCGCCCTTGGCGTAGAACCCCGGGAGGCGTTCCTAGAGGGGGGGGCTCTGTCACGCCCCGCCCTGGAGTTAACCGCGAGAGGGAGCTCTCGCCCGCTTTTTGAGATTACTTCCGGGTTGCGCCCCGGGCATAAAAGCGGGGTGCACTTTTTGCTGGACGCGAAGTATCTTTCATGTATTGTACTGAGCGTTTTGTTGTCGGATTGCCTACTGTTATTGACCTGGACTGTTTACCGTTTCCCCTCTTGGATTACCTGTGTTGTTTCTGTTTCTGGATTGCTGACCTCGGACTGTTTATGGACTTTTGTTTCTGCCTGTCGATTTTGGAATATACGCTTGGGATTACTGATAACACGTTGCCGAACTCTGTGCCTGTCCCCGACTCCGTCTCTGCTCGTCCCCTATCGCCAGCTCGGCGAATGGATCCGAACACTTCCGCCTCCGGCGGAGCTCCGTCACATTTTATCTAGCCTATTCAGGGAAAAAATAAAAAAGTTCCTATAAAAACCCCAAAAATGGTTCAATGTTTCCAAACAAATGTTTCTATCTTCAATGTAAGTGATGATATCAAACCTACTTCTACTCTCTGAGATGCCCCAAGCACTTGTCTTATCTTCAACCACTAAAATTCTGTGTAAGGTTATCCCAACAGAGGTAAAAACGTCTCACACTTAAAGCCAACTGTGACCTGAAGTAATTTGTATCAAACTTGCGGCAATAATTAAATAATTAATTTGTTTATACTGATTGATAACATTGGGGAAAAAAAGTCAATTTCCATTCTGCCAGTGGAATGGAATACCAGTGTACAGGTAAAACGTGTTAAGCAAAAGTCCAGAAGGGAGTCAGTACATGCCCACAAATATCCAAGGCATGGCCAATAGCACAGTTCATACATTTTGGCAACTCAACGTCCTTTCCAATGACAAAGCAGTAAGATATAATAGAATAAAACAAAAGTTAATTCAATAAATATAATGATATTTATTTAATAGTATTCATTATGGATATCTGAGATTTTTGGTAATTGGGTATTGAGTGATCTGTATCCAAACAGCAGCACATTAAAGAGACCAACTGCAAAGTGCCATGAGTCTCTTGCTACTTGTTAAGGTTAACAGGTAAAAGTTGACATTAGAAGTGGTTTAGTGAAGTCTTTGACCAGAATGGTTTAGAGTTCAAGTCTAAATAGCACTGATCAAATCTGAGCCCTTCAGCAAGACCCTTAACCCTTAACTGCTCACTTCAATTGAATGTCACAGACCAGACAGATACAGTAATTTGTTTGCTATGTGACTGTTCACTAAAACAGGAAGCTGTACACTAATAATTATGCAACAAAGTGGAATAACACTGCTTTTGCATCTGAAACAGCAATTGTCATGTTTGGTATGAAACCAGTACCACTTCTCTTCTGTTAGTCATTGCAAGTGAAAAAGAGGAAAGCAGGTCCTTGATGCCTCCCGAAGGCTTGAGTTCCATTGAGTTTCCTTAAAAATCAATACAAAGTTAAGGCAAATTGATTCAACAAACTTTCTTGAATCACTCCTCAGGAACATAGAGGAGTGGTGATTCACTGCTGCATTACCAACATGTCCAACCCCAAGCGCTGAAAAATCGTCCAATACATGAACTTTCCTGAATAATTTAAAGTTCTGGATACGCCAGAATAAATTTTTGGATACACCTTGACCTCTAGGTGATAAAAATAGAATTAAATTGATCAAACAGCTGGGACGGCACTTTGCCTTTAACCCTATTTACCAGCAGAGTGGAAATCAACTTTTGGGACATTTTCAGTGTAAACAAATGAATTATTTTTATTGCCAGTAGTAAGTTTGATATAAAATTAGCCAGGACACTGTTGGGTTCATTGTGAGACGTGTTTTTCCCTCTGTTGGGATAACCTTCACAGAATTTAATGGTTGGATAATATTTTACATGCTTATGGTTTCATATTTTAGATGCTTATGAACAAGCACTTGGGGCATCTCAGAGAGCAGAAATGGATTTGATATCACCATTAAGTTTGAAGATAGAAACTTCTTCTTCATCTTCAAATGTTTTTGGAACTTTTCTATGAATATATTGCCCACTGTAAGTTAGATACAAACAAAAATACTTATATAAAACTACAAAATCTACAAAAAAAAGGCAGAGTGTCTTCTTTCATATGGGCTATTAAGCACCACTGTGGTACTGTCTACTGAGCAGAAGATCATGAGTTTAAATCTCAGTGCTGCTACTGCTGGACTCTTGAGAGATGGACTTCATCCCTCAACTGCTCAGTTGTATAAATGAGATAAATGAAAGTTGCTCTAGATAAGGGAGTCTGCCAAATGCTGTAATTGTAAATGCAGTGAGGCAGATGGTATGGAGATAACGGCTGTAAAGAAAGTAGGCTCCTTTGTCCTTTGTTGGTCTGAAAATATTTCTGACTAAACAAAGCCAACTCAAGAGTGTGAAAAAAGTCTTTTTTGAATGTCTTTTACTAATGGAAAATTATTGTTTGTTTTAATTTCACTCCTCCTGGTATTTTTCTTGTCCTTAACATGGAATTTCAGCAAAAGAGCACATTTAGTGGGTTGAAAATCACAATCGATTGAGGAATCGAGCAAGGTGGAAAATCCTCCCAGATCTTTGTTGTAGAGTATACTTCATTCAAAGACACCTGCTCAGTGAACCATAAAGTGTGGTCTGTGCTTTGCTGACAGACATGAGTTTCCACGCTGCACACTCTCAGATCCAGAATCTATTTCAGCTGAGACTCCAGGACTTTTTATGGAATATCCTTACATAATGTCATTGTATGATAAGTAAATGTATTATTCTGCACTTCGACACTAAAGCAGTGTGAAATACAACAAATGTGTATCCTGTGTATGGCTGTTCATCGATGTGTCATATGATGTGTTCACAAACTCTCAGGTTTATTATGGAAAATTAAATTACTCATCAACCCCTGCATGTCACGTGACCTGGTCCTAATCAACCTAATCAACACCCCAGTTTAGTTGTAGTTCTTGTGAACCTTCATCATGTTGTTGATGATCTTTAGGTTTTGTTCCTTTGTATACCTTTCACAATAAAAGTCTGCTCCTGCATCTGCTGTCTGTATAATTATCTCTAGAAGTATTTAACTGCACTAATAAAAAGCTTAAAATATTAATCAGCACTTGCCTTGACTACAAAACAAACAGGCAACTCTATCACATGAACAGTGTACTGTATACTGCTGTATTCTACTCAATATTCTACTGATTTAACCTTATTAAAATTCACATATCGATAATTTATGTGTTCATGTGTGGAAATTATCCATGTGTGCTGATTCGTGTTATCACATATCAGCAGTTAATCTCTGTACTGCTGTACAGTTTCAATATCATGCTAATCTAATGGTATTAAAATTCAAATAGTGATCACTGATGCGTTTAGAAGTTATTCATGTCATCAAATGAATATCACATGCTAGTGCAATACTAGCATACGCAATGCAAGACAGTGAGTCGCATTAAATAGTCACACTAATGACGTGACCTTCGCTTGAATTTTTTGGGATTTAATAGCCTGCAATCCTTCACCTTGGCCAAGCTTTTCAATGAAACATGGTTGCTCGCCAGCCTTTTGTTAAAAAAATAAATAAAAGTGATGTAGTTTGCTTGAGCATATTTTGACATGCTGCAATTCACCAAACCAATCTGGAATGAACTTCAGGAGTTGTACAATCATGCACGGATTCTTGCTGTCAGACACCCACATTGGGTTTCTGAGCAGTGAAACTGTGATTTTGAGCCAAAATAGAACCGTCAGATCTGACTCAGCCCCTGTGTGTCTGACAGGCAGGCTGTCTGGCCATCAGAGGGAATTTAGGAGGAGAGGAACTCAGTGTACTAAAACCCTCTGGCCATTAGTCTAGGAAGGAACTGTGTGCTATTGAGATGACACACTGCACTGCTGAATGTCAAGAGAACCATACACACACACACACACACACACACACACACATACACAAAGGACAGATAAGAGCATCCACCTGCACACAAAATATGAATGATGTCACTCCTGCTTGACTTTATGGTGTTATACATTGGTGTGACTGAGTGACCTGCTATGACAAAACCCAGAGGTTTTTTATGAGTCTCGTCATTTCTGTTGTGGCTCATCGTAAAAATCCCTTGTGCAAAAAAAGAGTGAAAGAGAGTCATTTTTAACCCACCTGTGCAGAAGAAGTGTTTTTGTCATAAGCAGAAAAGAAATGAGAACTGGATAGATAGATAGATAGATAGATAGATAGATAGATAGATAGATAGATAGATAGATAGATAGATAGATAGATAGATAGATAGAGGGGTGGGGTGGGGTGTTGGATGGGGTGGGGTGTTGGATGGGGTGGGGTGTTGGATGGGGTGGGGTGTTGGATGGATGGATCAGTATGTATGTAGAAAGAAAAATAGATAGATAGATAGATAGATCATGGGGTGGGGTGGGTGGAAGGATAAATGGATGGCTGGATGGATGGATCAGTATGTATGTAGAAAGAAAGAAAGAAAGATAGATAGATAGATAGATAGATAGATAGATAGATAGATAGATAGATAGATAGATAGATAGATAGATAGATAGATAGATAGATAGATGAGTGGATTTGGATGGATAGATAGATAGATTGGTGGGATCTTTCAATTTTTAATTCAATTGAACTATTATTTTTAAAATGACTTTTATTGATTATATTGCTCATTTATACCCCAGTGTTCTTTTATCTGATTGGTCAGTTGGTGTTGGCTCATTTTCTTTAACAGCAGCTCTGCCAATAGAATTGCCTGCAAGGTTTCTACTAATGAATTCAGTGAGACTTTTCAATAACTCAAAGAGAACTATGCAGGGTCTTAGCTGAAATGAATGAATACTCTTATGCAGAATTTATACCTAAAACTCTATTATTAACTACTGAGTAAATTACTGAATAAATAATCATAAAATAACAGTCTAGTAGTTCATTAGGAATCAAGCAATACTTTTTTTATTGTTTTTATACATATTCTGGAAAGCATTATTGACTTTTTGCCTACTTCTATTTTGCTTTTGTTATGGCTAAAATGGTAACTGCATCAACACTTGTGTTTTGTTAAGGTCAACCTGTTTGCAATTTTTACATAAAGTAAAAGCATTTTTTTCTACATGGAAATATATGTGCTTAGCTCATTTTCATGAAGAAAGGCTAATTTCCTTTTATGCATCTGCTATTACCATTACAATACATCACAGCTTTTATGCAATATGCAAATAGTAGAAAAAAATGTTTGAAAAATATCAGTTGTCACCAACTGGTTTTTTAGAAAATAAACTAAATGGGTGAATGTGCTCAGTTATTCACCTTCGTGCACTATTTCTTGTCATACTTGATTAAATCTAGAGCATCCCCAGGCATAAGAAGGCTTTTGAGTCCCGTTATTGTTCACCAAAAATATAGATTTATTCAAAGTTGGTTATTTAAAAAAAGCATTTTCTGTCTCACTTGTAAAGCTGACCTGTGAAGAAAACATCCATTTCTAAGTAGCTAACAAAAAAAGGGGTTAAAGCAGAAAAATATGGAAATTACGAACACAATGAGAAAAAAAAGCAATTTGAATTTATATGTGCACATCGGTTTCATGTGACTGAATTGTGTAACACTTACACATACTATACTTTTCGTACCTTAGACTAGATTTGATCACGTATTTTCAAACCTGAGCTCAGAATGTAACTGGCTTAGGTTAATATTCACGCTTCATCATTCACTCTGGCCATTCAGCTAGCAAATCAGACATCAAAAGACTACAATGGACAGTTAGCACTGCTGAAATAATTATTGGTGCCCCCCTGCCCAACCTCCAAGATTTTTACACCTCCAGTATGAGGAAAAGGGCTAAGAAAATCACGTTGGACTCCTCACACCCAGCCCACTCTCTCTTCAAACTGCTGCCTTCTAGTTGGCGCTACAGGGCCCTGACCACCAGAACAGCTGGCCCAAGAATAGATTTTTTCCTGCAGGCTATATTCAGCCTGATCAATTAAACATGAATTAAACATTCATAACTATACACTGTCCATAACAACTGACATATTTATACATAGAATCCAGATCATGTACCTTTGTAAGCTACACACTTGTAAATAACATACCTGCACGCTCGTAAATAACATCTGTACATTGATTTATACAATTATATCTCTATATTTCTACTTCTGTAAAAAGTGCATTATTTAGTTTTCAGGTTTTTTTAATATTACTGTTATATTCCATTCCTACTGTGTAATTCCTATATATGTCTGCACTATCATGTATGTTTGCATTATGTCTGTAATTTTTTCTGAACTGGAGCTCCTGTCACCTCAAATTCCTTGTGTTTGTATGCATACTTACATTCTTTCTTTCTTTCTTTCTTTCTTTCTTTCTTTCTTTCTTTCTTCTTTCTTCTTTCTTTCTTTCTTTCTTTCTTTCTTTCTTTCTTTCTTTCTGACTAAAAACTGAAATCACGGCTTTGTTCAAACATTTTTATGTAAATATTCCGTAATATTTTTTCTTAAATCTGACGGACTACATATTTTTTTTCTTTTTTTTCAGTGCACCCTTCAGAGCTTCCATACAGGATTTTATAGATAATTAATGGCATTTCCAAAGAGAAATGAATCACTTTTACATCGAACAGTTTAAGGTTCCCGCAGAGGGACAACTGAAGAAGCCTTTAGAGATTTTACATATTCTCTTCATTATGATTTTATGATGTTGATCATATGCACACATTATAAATTTAAGAGCGAAGCATGTCAAAGCAGCATGAAGCAGCTGGACTTGACAGCGCATGGGTCATGAACGCTGCAGGTGAGATTGTGAGTTATTGTTCTCTCGTGCTCCCGATGTGCCCTACTTTTATCTAAATGATGGCACAGCAAAAATAGTTCTGATTATTCCTGGCACACATTCAGACGGACCACAGGGGGTCTGGAGTCAAGGTCACTCAAATACACACATACACACACACACACTGGTCACTAACTATGATCTAGTTCTCTATTATCTCCTAAGGTCAGTTCAAACATTGCTCACTCATGCAATTATCCCTGACCTTGATAGGCAAACAGAGTCAGACATCTCTCTCTCTCTCTCTCTCTCTCTCTCTCTCTCTCTCTCTCTAACACACACACACACACACACACACACACACACACACACACACACACACACACACACACACACACACACAGATGACAGGACCAGTGGGAAGCTATAAAGATAAGTATGATCTTCTGTCAGACAAGAGTGGCATGTTGATTGCAGTAAATGGGCCACTTTATAATTCAGTTATTCACACAGAAGCAGTTTAAATCTCTGGTCCTGCTGATGGTCATGGAAGCTCTGGAGATGCTGTAATAAAAATATTGCATAAAACATTGTCCATTTGTGTCTGTATGACAGTAACAGGATTTCAACATATGAAATTCTTCTTCTACTTCTTCTTCTTCTTCTTCTTCTTCTTATTATTATTATTATTATTATTATTAGTAGTAGTAGTAGTAGTAGTAGTAGTAGGAGCAGTAGTAGTAGTAGCAGTAGTAGTATTAGTAGTAGTAGTATAGAAATGATCACATTATTCATTAAATTTGTGAGTTAATTCAAAGTGAAAAGTGACAGAAACACTAACTTAAAAGGTTTATATAATACTATATACAATTGTTTTAAAACACAACTGAAATAAATGTACACTATGTTTGAATTTGCTGCATTGTCTTGTCTATAATAATAATAATAATAATAATAATAATAATAATAATAATAAACAACAAACAAATAAATAAATAAATAAATAAATAAAATGATTCTAAAAAGAACCATCTATCTTGGTTTCATTCATTGTCTACTGCTTATCCGAACTACACTCGGGTCACGGGGAGCCTGTGCCTATCTCAGGCGTCATAGGGCATCAAGGCAGGATGCACCCTGGATGGAGTGCCAACCCATCGCAGGGCTCTATCTTGGTTTGAAAAGTCTCATTGGATTCTTTAATAAACTCTTCAAAATGGTTTGATGTAAAGTTATAATTCTATATATGAACATACATGATCAGGCATAACACTATGAGCACTGAGAGGTGAAGTGAATAACACTGATTATCTCCTCATCATTGCACCTGTTAGTGGGTGGGATATATTAGGCAGCAAGTGAACATTTTGTCCTCAAAGTCAATGTGTTAGAAGCAGAAAAAATGGGCAAGCGTAAGGATTTTGTAACGGCGATCTGCCGGAGGCGGTAGTAGCCAGATCCATGCGCAGGGCTGGAGAGAGGGAAGGAGAGTGAATCGTAGTCGGGGGCAGGCAGAAAGTCTGTAACCGGTGAAGCAAACACAAGGCAGAATAGTCCGATAGGGCAGAGACAACAGAGAAGTCAGAGAACAGTTCAGAGTTCGTAAACCGGAAACGGGAATATCCAAGGTAAGGCAAATGACGAAAACGGGAAACAGTCCAGGTCATACACAAAAAGACAATCCAATAATAGCACGAGGCAAACGCTTGGTAGGTCCACATAAGAACGATACTTCGCATGGAGCCGGAAGTGCGCTCCGTATTAATGCCCGTGCTGCAACACAGAAGTGCCTCAAAAGTCAGGCGAGGGCTCCCTCCCTTGGCCAGATCTCAGGCGGGGCGTGACAGAGCCCCCAAGGAACACCTCCGGGTGTTCTATGCTGAGGTCGCCCCCTCGGTCGTGGAGCGGGTTTGTTCGGGTGGTCACAGTGGAAGGGCCCGTACCACTCCCAGTCCACCAGATACTGGATCCGCGACCGGACCCGTCTGGAGTCCAGGAGAGCCTGCACCAGATAGGCCGGGGACCCCTCAATGTCCAAGGGAGGGGGTGGCTCCACACTGGGCGTCTCCCCACTGCCTAGAGGGTGCACTGGCTTGAGAAGAGATACGTGGAAGGTGGGGCAGATGCGGTATGACGCCGGGAGCTCTCCTGACCAGGGAAACAGAGGAGGCTGGTACCCCAGCACGCACTGGAACAGCGTCAGGCCTGTGGAGGAGTGAGTGAGTGAGGGAGTTCTGCGCGTATTCCGCCCAAGGAAGGAACTCACTCCATCGTTGCTGTTCCCTGCTGCAGTAGGATCTAAGGAACCTGCCGATCTCCTGATTGAACCGTTCAGCCTGGCCATTAGACTGGGGATGATAGCCGGAGCTCAGGCTAATGCCCATGCCCAACTGTGCACATAACGCCCCCCACACACGGGAGGTGAACTGCGGTCCCCGGTCCGACACAATGTCCTCGGGCAGGCCGAAGTTCCGGAATACGTGCTGGAACATAGCTTCTGCCGTCTGCCGTAAGTGATCCCTTGAGGGGGATCAGCTTACACCCCTTCGAGAACCGGTCCACCACAGCCATCACCGTAGTGAATCCTCCCGAGTCAGGTAAGTCTGTTAAAAAATCCACAGACAGGTGGGACCAGGGGCATCGGGGAATCGGAAGCGGCTCCAGCAACCCCTCCTTAAGCTGGCGGCTGGCCTGAGACTGCGCGCACGTTGGACATGCCTGCACATAGTCCTCCACATCGGTCCCCAGTGATGGCCACCAGAACCTACGACAAGCGAGTTGGATTGACCGCCGGATCCCTGGATGTCCGGAGCTGGGGGCCTCATGCACCCATTGCATCACCTGATGGCGGAACTGAAGCAGCATGAAGACCTTGGTAGTAGGGCAGCCAGCAGGGGGCGGCTCGTCGGCGTGGGCCCGTCGAATCTCCTCCATGAGGCTCCACTGTACCGGCGCTAGGATGGCGGTCACCGGCAGGGTCAGATCAGGCTGCACGGGCTCGCTGGAGGCCTCGAACTGCCTGGATAGCGCATCCACCTTGCACTTCTTGGAACCGGGGCGGTAGGTTACCGAGAACTGAAACTAGGTGAAGAACAGCGCCCACCTGGCCTGACGGGGGTTCAGCCGTTTGGTGCCGCGGAGGTACTCCAGATTGCAATGGTCAATGAGAACCATGAATGGATGCCGCGCCCCCTCCAACCAGTGCCGCCACTCCTCCAGCGCTGCCTTGATGGATAATAGCTCCCAGTTACCCACATCGTAGTTGGCCTCCGCGGTCGTCAGTTTCCGGGAATAGAAAGTACATGGGTGAAGCTTCCCTGGTTCGCCGTGTCGCTGGGAGAGCACAGCCCCAAGGCCACTGCTCGAAGCGTCCACCTCCACCACAAAGGGGAGGTCAGGGTCCGGGTGACGCAGGATGGGGGCCGTGGTGAAGCACTCCTTGAGTCGCTGGAAGGCTGCCTGAGCCTGGTCCGTCCAGGCCAATCTCCGGGGTTTACCCGGGAGAGGGCTCCCTCCTGTGGCCGAATCTCAGGCGGGGCGTGACAGATTTGAGCGAGTTTGACAAGGGCCAAATTGTGATGACTAGACGACTGGATCAGAGCATCTCCAAAACTGCAGCTCTTGTGGGGTGTTCCTGGTCTGCAGTGGTTAGTATCTATCAAAAGTGGTCCAAGGAAGGAACAGTGGTGAACCGGCGAGAGGCTTACTGATGCACGTGGGGACAGAAGGCTGGCCTGTGTGATTCGAACCAACAAACAAGCTACTGTTGCTCAGATTGCTGAAGAAATTAATGCTGGTTCTGATAGAAAGATGTCAGACTACACAATGCATGAAGGCTCAGGGCTGTTTTGGCAGCAAAAGGAGGACCAACAATATATTAGGCAGGACATCATAATGTTATGCCTGGTCAGTGTATATACTGTATATATGAAAATATAAAGCACACCAATGAATAATCTGGTAAACATTCATTTGAGGTGCAATGATTTTATTAGCTTATTTGTAGAGATGACAGTGATACATGAAATTGAAAAATGACGCAATAATTCTGAAAGCAGGTTAAGTTGGATGTTAAAGCATCCTCTAAAAGCACAATTGCCCACTGCCACACCACCCCTGCTTACGCTACTATGGTCAAGAACCTCCACTGCATACATAATCACCTAAAGACATTTAAAATGCATTTTGTAGAATAAGGGTCTGTCTTTCAGAAGAGCTACAGCTACATAGATAACATTACTGTGTTTATAGAACAATAATTGTAAATTTCAGGTCAACTCCATGGTAATTGGTGGATACATGGAAAATCTCAACAAAATGCATGTGAAGAAAGATGCTCTTTGCTCACCAGGATCTGCTACACACAGAATAATATCTTTTTACTATAATCTTTGGATGTAACCATTTCCATTTCTATCTACATTTTGCAGACGCTTTTACCTTAGTCGTGTCTCCAGGGACGCTGTGACGAGCCGAGTCATGATAGAGTCAAATGGAAGGTGGTGTGGAGCAGGGTTGAATAAATGCAAATCTCCAAGTATAAATACCAGAAAGTAAGAATTTCTATTAGTTTCACTAATATGGTGTAGTTACTGAATTCTTTATAGTACATAATTAATAATAATAAAAAGTTTGAAGATAAAATATCTAATTAATAAACTAAAAGTGTATTGGATTAAAAAAAAAAAAACTCCCATTAGCACATGCATATATTGTTTTAAGGACTATAATAATAATAATAATAATAATAATAATAATAAAAATAATAATAATAATAATAATAATAATACTCAAGCAAGAAAAAAACAATATAAATGATGATAATAAATAAAAAAAATAATTAAATAATATTAATAATAATAATAATAATAATAATAACAATAATAAAGTTTACTTATTTATTTACTTATTTATTGTAGCTGTGTGTACAGTGACGATGAGTTTTAGAAAGAAGATAAGATGATAACATGAGATGAAACCTTTATTAATCCCCCTTAGGGGAAATTTAGAGATAAATATATAATGATGTGCAATAAATAAATTAATACATAAATAAATAATGCAGGGTGTATTTAACTTTATTTATCTTTCTATCAGGGGGCATATCATTGGTGTGTGTGTGTGTGTGTGTGTGTGTGTGTGTGTGTGTGTGTGTGTGTGTGTGTGTGTGTGTGTGTGTGTGTGTGAACTCAATGCCTTACACCTGTACACACTACCTAAGTAAATCAAAGTGGACATAATCAGCCAATGTCACTCTTTTAAAGCTCTGATGTTTGGATCTAAACTCTGAGCTTAGACAAGACAAGCACACACACACACACACACACACACACACACACACACACACACTCCTGAAAAGATGCATCAGTTCTGTTTTATAGGCAGCCATGATATTTCCTTGCTTCTGATATTCTGACTTCCAAGCTGACAAGATATATCTCTCTCTTTTATACTCTTTTCTCTCTCTCTCTCTCTCTCTCTCTCTCTCTCTCTCTCTCTCTCTCTCTCTCTCTCACACTCACACACACACACACACACACACACACACACGCAGACATAGACATACACCCACATACATCCTCCTTTTGCTACGAGGGCCATTTTGATGTGCCTGACTTCAGAGGTGACACTTCAATTTCAGAGACCTGGAGACTCTGGCTAATAAATTTGCCCATTAGAGCAGACATTCAACCACCAACCCACCTACACACCCACAAACTCTCTCCCTCTCTCTCTCTCTCTCTCTCTCTCTCTCTCTTCTTATGTCCCACCATCCTCTTTACTTCCATCTCCATATACAAGCCATTTCGGCTGAAATTGAACTGTTTGTGGCACCAGGAATGAACATTTCTACAGGCTGAGATATTGAAACACTTTCCATTGTAATAAACTCCACACACACTAGCGTGCAAGAGCCTGAATTCACTTCCAAAATCTCTTACCAAGCACTGGAATAATTTTATCAAATGATATTTCTCAATCATTTTGAAAACAAGCATCAAAATAAGTACCATTCTTTACCAAATGATAAAGAACTCAAGAGCAGCATACTATTTTAAAGCCAATACCCGGTGTTCAAAAAGATGTTTAAATGACAACAATGCAGTGTGGTATGCCATTTAAATGAAACCAATGCTTCAAAACTATATAGCAAAAAGATCATTTTCTCATTTTCTTGATCTTTTCCCTCCTGTTTTAAATAATGCAATGCTCTGCTATAAATAATACTGCACTATCACCTGGGTACAATTTGCCATTCATTTTCAATAAATGATGAAAAAAAAAATGGCCACCTTTGAAAACTCTTTTTTTATGAGGTGATTTTTTAAACTTCTTGCACACGTTATTACTGAGTGCAGTGAGCTGTACATTAAATGAATGCATTAAAGTAATATGCTATCAAGGCTGTAACGCACGGGTCTGATAATTAACACTCTGAAATGTGAGTTCATACAGTGGAGATTTCAGATGAGAGCGCAGTCTTGGCTAAAAGGTTCAAAGAATCATCGATGCTGATCCGCTAGTCACTACAGTTATGCTACTGTATATATGGTAAAGTATTTTGCTGCCATAGTTCAGCGTTCCTCTTTGATGGAATGCTTAATAGTTAAGGAATGGTCAAAGTACACTTTTCTTAAGAGAACGCTGTGAGTATGGGCATCAATTCAATTCAATTTTATTTTATATAGCGCTTTTAACAATAGAAATTGTCTCATAGAGGCTTTACAGAAATACAGACTTTCTAAATAAAAAAATGTAATTATAAATGTTTAAAAGTGAATTTAAGTTCATCACTAATGAGTAAGCCTGAGGCAATGGTGGCAAGGAAAAACTCCCTGAGACGATATGAAGAAGAAACCCCGAGAGGGACCAGACACAAAAGGAAACCTCATCCTCATCTGGGTGACACCAGAGAGTGTGATTATAAATAGTGTCCTTTCTACAGCTGTGTACAGTCAAGTGAAGTTGACATGATATGACATTTCATTTAATATTGATTTTATATTCTTTAAGCTATATCTTCTAAGCTATATATTCTTCTAGTTATATCTTCTATAAGCTCTAAAGCAGAATAGTGCAACACTGCTATAATCAGTGCTTCCTCTATCATGGCATCTCTGAAGAGGTCACGTCAATCTTCATCGGTCACACGTCTTCAAATGATATGAATTTTCAGGCCAGAGTTTGTCAAACTTGAATTTGCAGCAAGCTTCTTGCACATTGAGCTTGTGTTTCTGGTCTCCAGTATTCACATGTGGGATGTCTAACTTAGTGGTTAAGGTGTTAGACTACTGACTGGAAGGTTGTGAGTTCAAATCCCAGGTCCACCAAGTTGTCACTGCTGGGCCCTTAAGCAAGGCCCTTTACCCTCAATTGCTCAGTTGTTTAAAATGAGTTAAAAATGTAAGTTGTTCTGGATAAGGACATCTGCCAAATGGCAGAAATGTAATGTAAATGCATGTGTGTATGTATGGAAATCAATGAAAATGTTTAGTGTGACCATACCGTTACTGTACATCAATACCAAGTTCTTCTGACTGACCACCTTTACCCTATAATAAAACATTTCTGTAGTGATGGGAGTGGTTTCTTCCAGGCTGACTCCTCCCCCATCCACACAACACAAGATTTCCTGAATGGGATGGTTTGATGAGGATGAAAATAATGTAAAATGATATGCTATGACCAGCACAGGCACCAGATCTCATCCCAACAGACCACATACAGGAGAGTCTGGAAATCTTGAGAAAATGTCTTTTAAAACAACATTCTTCCAGTCTTCCAGAGAAATCATGGACACATCGTATATGTGACTGAAGGAGCCAAAAAAATCTACTTATTCCTGTCAGCTATGAATATTCACAGCTGTGTTCAGTCTCACAATTATAAATGCAATACACCACCACCACATCTCTCATAAAGCTTTCTAATGTATGCAATGCCTCTAAAGGTTATTGTTCTCATTCTATTTTGTCCTGATTCCATTCAATTCAGTAGTACTGAGCTTTTATATACAGAATGTGTCACAGAGCAGCTTTGAGGAATCTGGGAGTAGATTTAGATCACTACTGAGCAACCTAGAGTTGCGAGATGCAAGAAAAACTCCATGAGAGGTCATGAGAAAGAAACCTTAACACGAATCAGACTCCAAATAATTCCACTGGATGTTTATGTTCAGTTAGATTTTATGGAGTTTCTAGTGACCCTGTTGTTCATCGAGTCCAAGAGAACTTATTTGCCCTACTCTGTGGGTGGGAAGGTTGGCATAATACTAGTCATTTAACAAAACCTTTGAGTACAGAGTAGAAACATGCCATTATGTCACCCAAGCTTGTTTAGCAGTCCTAATTCAAAAAGAAAAAAAAAAAAAAAGAAACATGGTGTGGTGTCACAAATCATGCTAAGAATGCACTTACGATATTGGGAGCTACTGTGTAATTTGGTGAGACACAGATAATGGGGTCCTAACTGGCAACAACTAAATTAGGAGAAAATTAGGTTTATACAAATAAAGTGTAATGAGATCCTATTGCCATTAGCAATTAGATGTGATTTGTGTAATTGCAATTTATGTATAGAATAAAACACAAAAATATTCAATGACATGATGGAGAGATGTAGGCCAGCTGGAAGCAGAGTTATTATTACCTCCACATAGTTGACAATTTTCCAATCACCTGACATGTCATTGCTCTTATACCACAGCAATTTTCCAATGATTGCAATTTGTATTTATTAAAGACTGACACCTCATACTTTTTTCCCCATTTCTCCCATCAGTTTATTCACCTGCCAATTCCCACCCATCAGCCAGCTCTCAAATAACATACAATTGCTACCAGTCAGTGAAGGTTGGCATGTGGTTCCTCTAAAACACAGGAAATCAAAAGGAGAAGCCTTTATTTGTCACATATACGTTACAGCACAGTGAAATTCTTTTCTTCACATATCTCAGATTGTTGAAATTGGGGTCAGAGTGCAGGGTTAGCCATGATACAGTGCCGCTGAAGCAGAGAGGTTCTGCTCAAGGGCCCAACAGGGACAGTTTGGCAGTGCTAGGGCTGGAACCCTAACCTACTGATGAACAATCCAAAGCCTTAACCTTAAGAATTTGAGCCACCACTTTCTATCTAGCTGTGTTTTTTTTTTAAACTTCACAGCATCACAGAGCAACATAACACACTTAGAGGAAAGCACTATCTACCTTCTTTTCATGAGCTCACAGACATCATGATTTTCAAGTGTCACTGTGATTGACATAGGGAAAGAGTGAAAGACAGAATGTTGTCCCTCCCAGCAGAGAGAGCAACTACTTTTTCTCTCTTGTCTCCTGGTCATTGATGTCTTTGACATTTTTGGGATTCAAACACAGGATCTTCTGAATGCTTACCTGTGATATCAATAGGAAGACACACATCATACATTTTCACTGCTTATAGTCATCTAATGCTACAAAACATCAGTACAACACTCTAATCATTCACTGTGTAGTCATCCTGAAATGAATAAACTTTCATGGTAGCAAAGTGTACAGATAGTTAAACAGCACTGACACTGTAGACTCCTTCCATAAACATTAAGTAACACCTATGTACAGAAATCCACATTATATAAACTACATGTTTTCCTTTTTAAAAAGCAATGTTTTTTTTCAGCTGTTGGTTATATGCAGGATGTGCTGTAAGTCCTCGTGAATGAGTTATTTTAGATCTTTGATAGATTTTAGCTGCTTTTACAAAAAGGAAATCAAGACCTTCTGACCAATCACATTCAAGATATCAACAGCGGTGTGGTATAATAGGGTAGTGTTGTGCATACACATGCATACACTATATATAGGAACATAGGGTCTGTGCTCCACTTGGTCTCTTTGCACTGATTCCTGGGTGTGTATAAAAGCTAACAGAGCAACACTAATGAAAAGTAGCTCAGCTGTGAAGATTTTAAGCAGAGTCTTGATTTACACTCAGAGCACACGGCTTAAAGATCCATGGCTCTGATTCATAAAACATTTCAGAGATCTTGAGCCCGTATAAGCCAATGCTTCTACTTCCACTTTACTGATGTTAAGTTCTTCTGCAAATTTTAAAGATTTGATTTGTTCAGATGTTTGTTGTTCGTATGTACATTTACAAATTGTGATTGTACTTAATTGTGTTTTTTTCACATCTGGCATGTGATTGATTTGTTAGAAATTCTGAAATTCAGAAAATAGCAAATACATCACTTGAAAGTTTCATCATATATAAATACATCATGACACATCATATACCCAATTGTTATCAGTTTAGCATGCTGTGCCTTCCTATAAGCCTTCACGGTGGTCTCAGGGAAAATTGTGAGTGTTTTCATTCGTTTGTTTCCAGAACTGACAGAGGAATTATGCATGTACTTTCCAGAATTGTATTTGAATAATTGCCTTTGCTTGTCTATAATCCAAGTTTTTACACAAAATTTTAGTAGTTGAATAAAATGCCTTTTGTTATTCAAGCAAATTGTTATTGTGCTTATTTTACACTTTTAAATATTGCTTATGAACAAGCACTTGAAGCACCTCGAAAAGCAGAAATGGACTTGATATCACCATTTATCTTGATGATACAACCTGTTTTTATTTTTTTGAAATTTTTCTATGAATATATTGCCCTAGTAAGCTAGGTGAAAAGAAATACTCATGAAAGACTACAGATTCTTGAAGTCTTGAGTGTCTACTTTCATTTGAGTGATTAACCGCCACTCTGAAGTCTGACCTGACAAAAAAAACTCCTTGCTGAACATGGACACAACAAATTTTAGTAAAAAGAGTAAAAAAAAACAGTATTATCCAGCAGGATACTGACTTGTATAGAGTAAGCCAGTTATTATTAGGAATGAACGGTATGCAGCAAGTATAGATTTTGTGCAGCTGCATCAAAATTTGACATTCGTCAGCCGGTAGAACTGCTAGTCCTGCAAGCGGTTGTCCAATCAAGCTGAAATTTCATATGGTGCAAATGAACAGCATTTTAAACCATTCTACCAAACAGCAACTCTCTGCAATTTTGCTAATGGGTGCTAGACGAAGCTAAACATAGCTACAGCATCTCCATTTTCTCAGCGCAATACCATTTTCCTGATGTTTACACTTTCGGGCTGGATCCCTTCGGCATCCAAACTTCACTTGATCTGAAAATCCTTTTAAAAGGCAGCTGGGATTCAACCCCAGGGTTAAAGGTGGTGAGTCTACACAGGCACTTTAAGAATTACATTGTAATTTGTGCTCAATTGGGTCCTATAGTGCTGCGAAGGATAGGTGTACCTATTTTTTCTGGATGCATGCACACTAACAGAGAAGGCTTAAGTTGTATTTTCAGCTGAGATGAGAGATTCCTGATTCACACTCATACAATAAAACCGAGATGAAAGGCAAGAAGCTTCTGATGTTTGGTTTGGTGTAAAAGTTGGACTATGGAAAAAAGCAACGTGATAAGTGGTAATGAAAAGAAATTTCTGCAATAAATGGTACACATACACACAGAGGGGAAGAGGAAAAAAACTATTAAAAAAAAACCTATTTGCCTTCCCATCATCCTTTACGGCATGGAAGAAAAATGTTTAATTACTAAACATAGAGAGCAGAATCATTTGTTTTACAATTTTGCATTGATTATGGATTATATTTTTTATACTTGCACTGGAATGATTGGCTCTGTTTGTCTGGAATATTCTGTAATGGTGATGAATGCACAACCCGGCCATTTGTTGCCGCTATTAATCAACCGTGAATAATTGATGAAGAGTGTTGGAAAAACAATGACAGTTCCTGTTTGGAGCAAACTAATAATGCTCAGGACTGGGATTACTGTTTATGTGTGCACACACACACACACACACACACACACACACACACACACACACACACACACACACACACACACATGCACACAGAGGGAAAGAGGACATTAATTAGCTTGGGAAGAATACATAGAGAACCAAAATAGAGTTATAGAAAGATAGAAATAATAGATTCTGGCTTTCACTATGAAACTAAATTAATAAAAATATTCAAATAAAATATTTTTTTTCCACATTTCAGATTATGTCATGACAGGATATTTGATCACTTGATCCCAGACATAACACTAAAGTGAGCAGAAAGAGTGGAGAAGGGAGAGGAGATAAGAAAAGGAAGGAAAGAGATATTACTGAAAGCTCAAAGGGACCGCGAAAGTAGAAGATCTCATGTTCAAGGCTCTATAAGAATTCTAAAAGAAAAAGGTTTCTGGCTTTGAGAGATGACAAAGTTGGGAAGTAGGGACAGTGTTTTACCACATGGCGAGTGAGGCTTAGTAGATTTAAACATTATCACTAATAAATCAAATCTGCTACAGTGAAAATAACTTCTGGAGACTTAATAGTTGGTAATGTTCATATTACTTACAGCACTTGCTGTAGCCTTTATAGTGAACATAATTTTTAGTGATATCCTGTGATGACAGAAGTAGACTATTACAGGGTTTCTCAAGCCACTGCAAGGGTACAGGGTTTCTCACGCCACTTTTCTTTAAAGGCAGTCTTTTATTCTGCACCTGAGCAGGAATTATTATTATCCACATCTTTTCAATCTTCTTGGTTTGCCGTGTAGTTGACCAGTCATTCACTGATATCCAACTTCCTCCAATTTTCTAATTTACCGCTAATTTCCTCACTACGGTGAGGATTTCCATGATGTTCAGTGTTTTTTTTTACTTACTGATTCTACCTAACAAATCATTTTTCATGTGATATATGATATGTGCTATTCAATTTCTGTCTGTTGCTAAGCACCTATCCATAATGTTCTAACACTATCATTTCACAGTGTACACATTTTGGAACCATATATGTGGTGTTAACCCTGAAAAAGCACTGCTAAACCTGCTTTAGAGCAGGGTTTCTGTGTAAAATTTTGGATTCACTTGGGCTGATATCAGGGAAAAAAGTGCCAAAAAACATCTAGAGTTAAGTAGCCTTTATTTGTCACTTATGCATTACTGCATAGTGAAATTCTTTCTTCACATATCCCATGCATGGAGGATTGGGGGCAGGGGGAGTTGAGGGCCTTGCTCAAGTGCCCAGCGGTGTCAGCTTGTCAGTGCTTGAACCCTAATCTTCTGATCAACAACCCAAATGCCTTAACCAGAAGAAAGGCATAGTATTCTGTGTGATCTATTGATAAACTAAAGACGTCATGATTAACACATTTACTGATGGTGTGATGAAATCATTACAGTGTCTGAGCTTTGCTCATGTTCATCAGAACAGAACAGAAAGAATGTCCAGGCCAAATCGAAGATAAGGTCATAAACAAATGCTATCATAATCCCCCCAAAAAATCCAGTCCTAGATTACCTGCTTTTATATTACAAATGTGAAACTCTCCTCACATGAAATGCCGGGTTTAGAACTAAAATAATTCAGGGTTAAGTGCAGTGTGAAAAGCCCTTCTCTCTGTTACATCTGGTGAACATCTGTCATGCTACAGTGACTTATGGCTGACCTTACAATTCATAGCTACTAATTTAATCTGTTTCTGTTTATAGCTTTTTAAAAATACTTGAGTAATATTTATAAAGCAATATTTACAGCCCAACTAATTTCATAAATACATAAAAACATTTTTAGTTATTAAGCACACTATGAATAAAATGATTTATGCTAAAGTGACGCTTGACACCGTATCTCTGAAATGATGATTATTTGTTATTTGACGCAAGAGTGACTCAAAATGAAGCAGATAAAATTTCTGGTGTATCTGAAGACAATCCTAACTCGCAAAGATACCAGGAGCCAAATGGAAGAACTGTAATGTGTGAACTGTGAAATGCAAAATATACTACAATTCTAATCTGTAATTTAGACTTTTAATTTGTAATAACAACAAAAAAAAATCTTGTGATCCAGCAGACAACAATCCACAAGTTGAATTCTCGAATCTGATTGGTCAGAAGGTGTGGATTAATCATCTATAACAGCTACACTCTCAAAACAGATGTGATACAAATAACACATCATGTGCTCATTTTTAACACACCAGCTTTCAGCACAATCAGTGTGTTATTACATTTAACACAGGCTGTGTATTAAAAATAACACACAGATGTATCCTTTTTTCCCCCTGACATCTTTTTTCCTACTAAAAGGCTTACAAAAGAAAAAAAAAACCTTTGCATGAAATTCAGGTGACTTTTATTAAAAGCATTAAAACATTCAACATATGCAACATGCACATAATATCTGTTGTATAGTGTTCACTTGATGCATCTTCTTACAAATTTCCCTGCCATTTAGAACACTGTTACAAGAGTCTTGGGAGTCTGATTTGAAAACTAGCTGTAAAATCTAGTTTTAGCTCATTAATGTGAGCAGTATGCTATAAACTCAAGTGAGCAGCTACGCTACCGTCAATCATTCCTGTTGTGAATGGTGATCATAACTATATATAAATATAAATATAGCTATTATATATATCTAACTTAAAGCATCAGATAAGATGCAGACCCACAAACCTATAGACTAACCTTGCTGAGTTATTGTTTTCCTATTAATACATTTTTCCAGAGGCATTTTCAGCAACATTAACAATAAATAGTGATGAATGCTAACTTACCTGTCATTGTTTCCTGTCCTCCAACTCACAGTCAAAAGAAAAAAACGTACTGTACACTTGGGGCCGAGTTTAGATCTGAAAGATGACGTCAGCACCGCATTCTAAAATGTGATCGGACAATAATCTAATGCAGTGTTTTTCAACCTATTTTGAAGCATGGCACATTTTTTACATTACAAAAATCCCACAGCACACGAATAACCAAACATTTTACATACTGACAATAGCACACTGTAGCTTGACACAATATATATAATGAAAATTTAATCTCCTTTGTGTTTTTTTTCCATAAAGTTGCCTGTTTCTCAGTATGCATGTGTACAAAATAGTCAGCGTTCTTGTTTTGCAGTGATGGGTGTTTGGAGATGACGTTTAAGCTTGCTTGGGACCATTGCACTTTTGGATAACTTTCCCCCCACACGCCAAGTATAATGAAGTCAGATCCCAAGTAAAAGTAAATCAAAACAAATCCAAACTCTTTCTTTTGTCCACCACTCATACTAGGGCCTTCACCTGGGTAAGAATTCTGTCCAGGGTCTGGTTCAGAGTTAGCACTTTTCCTTTTTAAATATTTATCCCCTGATGTCACCACTACCTTTTGCACACCTCATTAATTCTATTGTCATGAATTAACAAGGTCATTATTGCGCTACCTACTGATGTGGAGGAGTATTTCCATTACACTGCCAGTCACTAAATCACAGGCACAGGTGCTCAACAATGGCAAATCATCAATTGTTTAACCAATTAATTGTAAATGGATCATTTCCCAATTAAAATTTTTATTGGTCACATACACAATAATAAAGAATACAACATGCAGTGAAATGTTTTTTACACCTGTCCAGGTTATACAAACAGTAAATAAAGTAAATAAGTAAATAAATAAACAGTTAAAATGGAACTTAAAAAAAAAAATAAAATAAATAAAATATAAGTCAAAATATAAAACATAAACTATATAAATACAATACAATGACTGAGGATATAAATATAGTGATATGAAGTGGTACTGATTCTCATTTTCTTTTTTTTTTTCTTTTTTTTAAAAAATTATTTCACGAGAGAAAATGAGATTAGGGATAAAAAGGAGTGACTAACCTTTCTTGCAGACTTTAAATGCTATAAACATATTAAGAAACAGTTAAAAATGTGTAATAAATCAAACAATTTACTACTTGGTAAACTGCTGCAGTTTAAGCAGAAAAACACACTCCACACTCCTGCTATACTGAAATTAATCCATTATCACACCACCCCAGTGTTCTGTCTATCAGCAGAGTCTGTCATGTGTTATTTTCTTACCGATCTTAAACAGGTAGATAAAAGTACAATGGAAATTGGTTTGCTTTAGCGTCAAGCGTTTAATCACAAGTTTGAACAGTACTGGCAATAAAATCATTGGTTCTCGCATCAGGGGGCTGGAGCACATGGGGTTTGCACTGATAACAGTTGGATTGCTGAGTGTGTCACAAATAAAAGCCGACTGAGCTCTCTGGTGTGTCTGCTGTGATGCTAATAGCTTCGGTTCATGTTTCAGCGATTAACTGGAGGGAAATGAGAACAGGTTGTGTTGTGTTGTGTAGTAGTGCTAGTTAAATTAGGTAGTTCAGGGTGCTTTAGTAAAAATAGAAATGATAGTACATGATGTTTAAGGTGATATATTGCTAATACAACATATAGTCAAAATTATGTTTGAGGATAAAACAGAAGATGAATAAGACATACCTCAGCTGTCAGCATACCACATGCCAAGCATAGATAATTCTCAGATATAAATAGCCTAATGATAATTCCTACACATGAATAATGCTGAGCATATGGTGCCCCAAAAATGATTTAATTGCATTTAATTAGGGGGCCAAGCACCAAATGTGTGCTTGCACCATACTGGAATTGGGATTATTATTAGTATTATTATTACTATACTTTAATATTGGGGTCTATCTCAGCCCATACACATTTCTGTAGTATTTTACTAAATAAAATTTGGTACAGTGATAGAAGACCTCTTCAGCTACTTACACAGCAACTGTGGTACACCAAGCATTCAAACACTGATTGGGAAGATATATCTAGACATTAATAATTCTGCAAGGAAACATCACAGAAACATAATTCCACTTTCCTCTAATTAGCTGGTTCATGCCCAGTTTATCACATATCATATTGTTCCCGGTGTAGACCCAATGGCGTTGGTCTTCTTCATCACTAATGAATTGGGCCAAAATGTGTCCTTTTCTTCTAATTAATCAATGCTTGCTGCTATATTATTATATGTTCATATACTAATGTTATTTTACTATTGAATGTTTCATTTGGTTGTTGCTGTAGCAACAGTGTGTTGTGTTATCAGCCAGTGTATTTGTGTTACTACTTAATTTCACTACTAAGTCAGATCTGCTTATAAAACTTCATATCATATAATTGTCAAATTACTTTTTAGCCTCTGGAAATGTAAGTTCTATATAAAAAATGTCTGTAACAGTTAATGCAATATTTTTTGTTAAACCCCTTGATCTTGATTGTTTCATTATAAATCCATTGCGATGGTGTCCAAATAGTTAAAAATACCTGACTATATGCTTTCTTAACCACAGTGAAGTCCTAAAATTCACCATATTTAAGTTTTTGGTAGTGAACTCAGACTTTTAGACTTTATTAACTCTATCAGATGTGCAGAGTGAGACACACATTATTAAAATGCAGCTCATCTCTCATCTCTAACTGTGACGGATACATTTCACCGGCATATGGTGTGCCTTCTGCTCAGGCTATTGTGTACTGTACATGTTCCAAAATTGACTACAAAACCATTCCTCAGCATCTCTCTCTCTCTCACTCTCTCTCCATATGCTATTGATTATTTTACCCAGTGTAGACCCAATGGTGCTGGTCTTCTTCATCACTAATGAATTGGGGTAAAACGTGTCCTTTTCTTCTAATTAATCACTGCTTGCTGCTATATTATTATATATTCATATACTAATGTTATTTTACTACTGAATTTTTCATTTGGTTGTTGCTTTTTCCGAGTTGCTGTAGCAACAGTGTGTTGTGTTATCAGCCAGTGTATTTGTGTTACTACTTAATTTCACTACTGAGCCAGATCTGCTTATAAAACTTCGTATCATATAAATTGTCAAATTACTTTTGAGCATGTGGAAATGTAAGGACTATAAAAAATGTCTGTAACAGTTAATGCAATATTTTTTGTTAAACCCCTTGATCTTGATTGTTTCATTATAAATCCGTTGCAATGGTATCCATTCATTCATTCATTCATTGTCTACCACTTATACAATCTATTCTCGGGGCACGGAGAGCCTGTGCCTATCTCGGGCGTCATTAGGCATCAAGGCAGGATACACTCTGGACGGAGTGCCAACCCATTGCAGGGCACACACACACTCTCATACACTACGGACAATTTAGAGATGCCAATCAACCTACAATGCATGTCTTTGGATCGGGGGAGGAAACTGAAGTACCCGGAGGAAACCCCTCGAGGCACGGGGGAGAACATGCAAACTCCACACACACGGCGGAGGTGGAAATCAAACCCCCACCCCTGGAGGAAAACGTGCTAACCACCAAGCCATCGTGCCCCCTCGATGGTATCCAAATAGTTAAAAATACCTGACTGTATGCTTTCTTAACCACAGTGAAGTCCTAAAATTCACCATATTTAAGTTTTTGGTAGTGAACTCAGACTTTTAGACTTTATTAACTCTATCAGATGTGCAGAGTGAGACACACATTATTAAAATGCAGCTCATCTCTAACTGTGATGGATACATTTCACAGGCATATGTACATGTTCCAAAATTGACTACAAAACCATTCCTCAGCATCTCTCTCTCTCTCTCTCTCTCTTTCTCTCTCACTCTCTCTCCATATGCTATTGATTATTTTACCACAATGATGAAAAGGTTTAATGGAATATAGGGAAAAATCAATTACCCTCATATGCAGCATGCTGTCACAAACTGCCCACAGCTAAATAAAGCAGTCACATTATTTCATGTAATGGTGATTACATCTGTCCAAGAAAAGTCATATAAAAATTAATTTCAGCCACAATGTTAGCATGCAATATATGTGCTCAGTGGTATGGCACCACATTCTGATTTTTTTTTTCTATTATGGCTGTATAGTTACGCTTTCTTCATCTACTGGCGATTTATTTGTTATATGAGGTATAATCAAATACAAATACATCTGAAAATGTTGGAATGTGTCAGAAATGTAGGCACTGAATAACCCCGATCAATAAAACTACCTCTTATTTACTCTGGGCTTACAGTCTGTTACACTGCATGACACATTTGCACTCATTATTAGTCATCATTAGTGAGTGGGAATCATTTTGTTGGCAAAAGAGAGATGGGATGCCTTCAAACAGAGACTGTAAGAGAGAAAAAAAGGAAAGGAAAGGAAAGGAAAGGAAAGGAAAGGAAAGGAAAGGAAAGGAAAGGAAAGGAAAGGAAAAAGACAAAATAAGCACATGTTCAGAGAAATTTGGGTCACTATACTGTAAAAAACAAATAAAAAGTTGATTCATTTCTGTGCAGTTAAAAAAACATATGTGAATGTGATTGTGTTAATGTCCTGGAATGAAAGAGACTCAATCCCTAAAGCCAAATTCAGCATAGAGACCTGATCATGAGTTCCCTATATTACAAAAAGCACTGCAAAAAGTCTAGGGTTTAATTAGAACTGTAGGAGATCCAAATGCATTTACTGATAGATGAAGTACATTTTTTTTTGCAACTGACATAAAGACTAAATAAGATCATAACAGATTATCCCAGGTGACCCAACTGGGGAAATTCAAAGTGCAATTACATGCATAACACCGATGTGTTAACACAAGTTTATCAGCAGAGATTACTCTGTATGTGTTTACAAAGGAATGGCAAATCACATAGACAATGTTTTGTAAATAAAGTTACATTTTGTAAAAAAAAAAAAAAAAAAAAAAAATAATAATAATAATAATAATAATAATAATAATAATTAAATTAATAAATAAATAATTTGCGCCTCCTTGAACCACCACCTTATTGTGGTGGAGGGGTTTGAGTACCCGAATGAACCTAGCAGCCATATTGTCGAGGGCCTAGTGCTCCTGGTAGGGTCTCCCAAAGCAAACGGGTTCTAGGGGATGGGTCATAGCGGTTCGAATCCCCTTATGACTACGACCGAAACCCTGGTCAAAGGTGTTCTGTTGTTGGACTTCTGTGCTAGTCACAGTTTGTCCATAATGAACACCATGTTCAAACATAAGGGTGCAACTTATGCTTCAACTCCCACCTCTGGAAGAGTTTCAACCAGATCCCGAGGGAGGATGGGAACATTGAGTCTGAGTGGACCATGTTCTCCTCCTCCACAGTTGACACAGCCATCCAGAGCTGTGGCTGTAAGGTCTCTGGTGCCGGTCGTGGCAGCAATCTCCGAACCCAGTGGTGGACACTGGAAGTAAGGGACGCCGTCAAGCTGAAGAAGGAGTCCTATCGAGCCTGGTTGGCTCAGGGGACCCCGGAGGCAGCTGAGACATACCGGCAGGCCAAACGAGCTGCAGCCCGGGTGGTTGCAGAATCAAAAACTCAGGTCTGGGAGGAGTTCGGTGAGGCCATGGAAAAACGTTATCAGACGGCCTCGGGGAAATTCTGGCAGACCGTTCAGCACCTCAGAAAGGGTAAGCAGCTCTCTGCCAACACTGTCTACAGTGGAGGTGGAGAGTTGCTGGCCTCAACTGGGGATATTGTCGGACAGTGGAAGGAACACTTCGAGGATCTCCTCAATCCCACTGACACACCTTCCATAGAGGAAGCAGAGGCTGAGGACTCAGAGGTAGATTCATCCATCACCCAAGCTGAAGTCACTGAGGTAGTTCAGCAGCTCCTCAGTGGCAAGGCACCGGGGGTGGATGAAATTCAGGCTGAGTACCCTAAGTCTCTGGATGTTGTGGGGCTGTCTTGTCTGACACGTCTCTGCAGGCCAGTCAGGGACAGTGCCTCTGGACTGGGCGACCTTGGTGGTGGTCCCTCTTTTTAAGTAGGGGCACTGGAGGATGTGTTCCAACTATAGGGGGATCACACTCCTCAGCCTCCCAGGGAAAGTCTATTCCAAAGTACTGGAGAGGATAGTCCAACCGTTAGTCGAACCTCGGATACAGGAGGAACAATGCAGTTTTTGTCCTAGTTGTGGAACACTGGTCCAGCTCTATACCCTCCACAGGGTGCTTGAGGGTTCGTGGGAGTTTGCCCATTCAACCATGTCCCTCGTGGCATTCTCTGGGAGGTGCTCTGGGAGTATGGGGTCCGTGGCTCCCTGTTAAGGACTGTTTGGTCTCTGTATGATTGGTGCAGGAGCTTGGTTCAAATTGCTGGCTGTAAGTCAGACCTGTTCCCAGTGCATATTGGACACTGGCAGGGCTGTCCTTTGTCACCGGTTCTGTTCATTACTTTTATGGACAGAATTTCTAGGCGCGGCCAGGGGCTGGAGGGAGTCCGGTTTGGGGACCACAGGATTTCATCGCTGTTTTTTGCAGATGATGTTGTCCTGTTGGCTCCTTCAAGCTAGGACTTACAGCAGGCACTGGGGCATTTTGCAGCTGAGTGTGAAGTGGCTGGGATGAGGGTCAGCACCTCCAAATCTGAGGCCATAGTTCTTGACCGGAAAAAGGTGGCTTGCACCCTCCAGGTTGGAGGGGAGTTCTTTCCTCAAGTGGAGGAATTTAAGTATCTTGGGGTCTTGTTTATGAGTGAGGGAAGGATGGATCATGAGATTGACAGATGAATCGGTGCAGCGGCAGCAGTAATGCGGTCTATGTACCGGTCTGTTGTGGTGAAGAAGGAGCTGAGCCAGAAGGCGAAGCTCTCGATTTACCAGTCAATCTATGTTCCTACTCTCACCTACGGTCATGAGCTTTGGGTCATGAACAAAAGGACAAGATCCCAGATACAAGCATCCAAAATTAGTTTCCTCCGTAGGGAGGTGGGGCACTCCCTTAGAGATAGGGTAAGGAGCTCTGTCACCCGGGAGAAGCTCGGAGTAGAGCCGCTGCTCCTCCACATCGAAAGGGGCCAGTTGAGGTGGCTCGGGCATCTGTTTCGGATGCCTCCTGGACGTCTCCCTGGGGAGGTGTTCCGGGCATGCCCCACCGGGAAGAGACCCCGGGGAAGACCCAGGACACGCTGGAGAGACTATGTCTCTTGGCTGGCCTGGGAATGCCTCTGGATCCCTCTGAAAGAGCTGGAGGAAGTGTCTAGGGAAAGAGAAGTCTGGGCATCCCTACTTAGACTGCTGCCCCCGCGGCTGGCTCCGTATAAGCGGAAGATGATGATGATGATGTTTCATTTTTAAAAAATAAAAAATTATATAAATAAAAAACTTCTCCTGTCAATTGAGTCTTTTGGCTCATAAGCAAAAATATTTGTGCCACAAATCAAAAACATAACAGCTATCAGAAATCAGAAATTGAAAAAACAAAAATGCAATAGCAAAAGTATAAAACATTAAATAAATAAATAGAATAAACAAAAAATAAATACTACAGGTCCTAAATAAACAACACATACTCATTTTGTTTTTCTGATTTTCCTGTTGTTATAATTTTCATTACATTTTTTTAAAATCCAATATTCCTGAAAGTGGGAGAGGCATGATCATAATAATGACTAATACCTGGTATTTGCAAAATCCGTACAGTTATCTGTGTGTTATCGTCCCCAATGCTTTTAGTCAGAAAGAACAAAATTATTTTGCATGTTAGCTTTTTCATTAAAAGTTTCTCTGACTTTTGGACCCTGATGAAAAAAAAATCCTTCTTAGCACAACATATTTACATTAAGGGCCGAATTTCAAAATATGTAAGTTCAACAAAAATAAATATGCAAATAATGGTTAATGTTAATGTTAAACTCTAAGTGAATAGAAATACATACATTTACAAAATTATTGCAAATGTATTGTAGCAGTCGGTTGGATATGATATGAATATGTACTGGGTACATAAGGCCACAATCACTTCATTGAGCTTAACAGTGATGAAAAATAGTAGTTTACACATCTCAAGATGAATAAATAAAAAATTAATGTTCACCTACTTCACCTAACGTTCAACTATTCAAAGACAATGAATTACTTCAAGTTTTTGAGAAGTTTAACTGTTGTAATAATAATAAGAAGAAGAAGAAGAGGAAGAAGAAAAAGGAAGAAGAAGAAGAAAGAAGAAGAAGAAGAAGAAAAAAAACACATTTTATTTATAGGCACCTTTCTAGTCACTCAAGGTCACCATACAAGTCCAAACAAGTAATAAATAATAAAATATCAGTAAACAACAATAAAACAATATTAAAAAACAGTTTTACACATGAGAGATTAGAGTGCAGCCTAAGATCATGTGGAATAAGCAATTCTGAATAAATAAGTTTTGAGTCATATTTTGAATGTGGTGAGAGTTTGTGTTACAGTTGTTTTCCGTGAGAGAATTCCAGAGACGAGGAACACAACTACATATGCTAGCGGCCATGGTGGTTAAATGGGCAGGGGGTGTAATGAGGAGCCTTGATGAGAATGAGTGGGGAGTATGGGAAGGAGCGTAGAACTGTATAAGATCTGAGAGGTATGGTGGAGCAAGGTTGTGAAGTGAGGAGAAGAATCTTAAAATCGATAGTTTTGAAGTATAAACTAGAATTTTTCATCCAAAACTTGCCATGACAAGTTAAAGAAAAGAAATAAGCTTATGTTATTTAATGTTTTACAGTGGAGTTGTAAAAGTAATGGTAGTATAGTAATAGAAAAAGTAGTAGTGATGGTTATTAGTAGTAGCAGCAGTAGTAATAGTATTGATAGTCAAGTCCAGAAGCTTTTATTGTCATTTCAACCATATATAGCAGATGCAGTATATAGTGAAATTAAACAATGTTTCTCCAGGACCATGGTGCTACAGTGGGGAAAATAAGTATTTGATCCCTTGCCAATTTTGTAGGTTTGCCCACTCACAAAGAAGTTAAGGGTCTGTAATTGTTATGGTAGGTTTATTGTAACAGATAGAGACAGAATATCAACCAAAAATCCATAAAAAACACATGATACAAATGATATAAATTGAGTTGCATTTCAGTGAGTAAAATAAGTATTTGATCTCTTACCAACCAACAATAATTCTGTCTCCCATAGACTGGATATGTGCTCATGTGGTACACAGATTAGTCCTGCCAGTTTAAGGAAGTGCTCCTGATGACAATTCGTTATATGTATAAAAGACACCTGTCCACAGAATATACACCTTTCCTAGTATATACTATTCTTACAAGTATGCAATTTAAATAAATGGCTTAAATAAACATAACTGATTAAATCATATTACCTACTCACTTTTCCAAACTAACACACATATCTAGAATATGAAGCATAAATGTGTTCAGTGGCATAGATATGAAACGCTTCCATTAAAGAGTTCACGACTGAGCTGTAACAGACTAATAGCATCTTCCAGATCATATGCAAGTGAGAAAAATATAAAAAATAAAGAGAGGAGGGAGAAGAAAATATGGAGAGAGAGAGAGAGAGAGAGAGAAAGAGAGAGAGAGAGAGAGAGAGAGAGAGAGAGAGAGACCTTGCTAGGGAGTGAAACAAGGGTGTAAATTCTGGTCAGAGGAAGACTGTATTAAAGAGATTCAGAGATCACTGAACAGGACTGCTGTCACACTCTCTTCATATAAGCTTATTGTATTTGGCTGTGTCTTAAAGCTGTCAGATCAAAAGCTCCTGAAGGCCAAATAATGTAATTTAATAGATGCATACACCAGGAAGAAAATTTCATGCTGAACTGTATATAGAGAGAACAACGAGAACGGGATCAAGGAGACAGGGACCAAGATCAAGATGAGAAAACAGAAAAAGACGTGAGTGAGACAGTAAAAGAGATGAAGCGTGAGAAAAAGAAAGGGTTGAATTTTAAAAAAAAAATGAGAATAGAGTCTAAAATATGCAGGAACATGGTGAGATAGAAATCACAGTTTAAAAAGAAAGTTCAAGTTGAAAATTCTCATTACATAACACTAATATTTTAATATCACAATAGTAGTAGTTATGGTGGTAGTAATAGTCATGGTAGTAGTAGTAGTAATAGTCGTGATAATAATAGTAGCAGCAGTAGTACTAGTAACAGTCTTGTTAGTAGTTGTAATTGTAGTAATAATACTAGCCATAGTAGTAGTAGTAGTAGTAGTAGTAGTAATAGTCATGGTAGTGGTAACAGTAACAATAGTATAGTAATTTAATTAAACTAATATATAAATATCACAATAGTAGTAGTTATGGTTGTAGTAATAGTCATGGTAATAGTAATATTCATAGTAGTGTAGTAGTAGTAGCAGTAGTAGTAGTAACAGTCTTGCTAGTAGTTGTAATTATAGTAATAATAATAGTCGTAGTAGTTATTGTCATGGTAGTAGTAGTAGTAATAATAGCGTTAATAATAGTAGCCATAGTAGTACTAGTCATGGTAGTGGTGGTAGTTGTAGTAATAATAATAATAGTCATAGTAGTGGTAGTAGTGCTAGTACTAGTAGTAACAGCAGTGGTAATAATAGTAGCAGTAGTAGTACCAGTCATTGTAGTGGTGTTAATTGTAATTGTAGTAATAATAATAGTCATAGTAGTGTAGTAGTAGTAGCAGTAATAGTAGTAGTAGTAGTAACAGTCTTGTTAGTAGTTGTAATTGCCGTAATAATAATAGTTGTAGTAGTAATTGTCAGGGTAGTAGTAATAATAATAATAGTGGCAATAATACCACTGTAGTAGTACTAGTCATGGTAGTTGTGGTAGCAGTGCTAGTAGTAGTAGTAGTAATAGTAGCAGTAATAATAGTAGCAGTAGTAGTACCAGTCATGATAGTGATAGTGGTAGTTGTAATTATAGTAATAATAGTAGTCATAGTAAAGGTAGTAGTAGTAGTAGCAGTCTTGCTAGTAGTTGTAATTGAAGTAATAATAGCCATAGTAGTAGTAATAGTAGTAGGAGTAGAAGTAGTGGTAGTAATAATCATGGTAGTAGTTGTAACTGTAATAGTAATAGTCATGGTAGTGGTAATAGTAACAGTAGTATTGTAATGGTGGTAGTGGTTGTAGCATTAATTTTAGTGGGAAGAGTAATAGAAGTAATAGCATTAATTGTAGTAGTACCAGTAGTGGTACCAGTAGTAGTAGTAGTAGTAGTAGTAGTGGTGGTGGTGGAGTAATAGTTAGAGCTGATTTAATGGCTAATATAAGTAATAGCATTTAAAGTTAAATAAGTAAACTAAGAATAAATATCCAGACCAATCTAAGCTACAAATTACACAAAGCTTTGGTATAATTTACCAATCAGCCCCTTTATGTCAAGTCTTATCACACATTCCCTAATCGTTTCTCATGGCTTTCTAGCTCCACTGTTTTTCTAGTTTTTTGTGTTTCACTGTCAATCTTTTGTTGCAGTTGTCATTTGTTTGCATTCGCCACTTGGGTATTTTTCTTGCCTTGTATCCATAGTTCTTCTTATTGGTTCTTGATTTTGCTGTTCTGTTTGTTTTGGTTTCACTTTCCACAATAAATCTACCTCAACTACCAGTTCCTGACACTGAGATGGGATAATATTTAAAATAATGCAAGGTTCCTTTCAGCACCTTTTACTCTTTAAAGCAGAAACATTACAGGGACAGAAAATACAGACTGAAGAAGGAAATATAACATTTACACTTCTACACAATAGAAAAAAAATGGTTACAATATGTTTTAATTATTCAGATTTTTTATATTCTTGTAAAGAACAGATAGAAAGCCAACTCCTGTCTTCTCTCAGTGAGATTCTGAATATGAAGTGTTTGGCATTGCTGATATAAAAGAACAGACTGCATGAATTTTGTCTCACCAGAAAACATTAAGTATATTCTATACAGCAAACTTCCACAGCATAGATACAAACAAAGCCCATACCAAATAAACTTGTTTATTTCACTTTAAACACACTGGAATCTGCCAAGCTTTATCTGGCTGAGGTAGAAGAATAGAAGGAGTGGTCTCATCATTGTGCCAAAACTGAGCTTTTTCATTGCCAGAAATTTCCAGGTGAAAGAATAACTTGGGCTGGTAACAATATTACAATAGAATTTGGGGAATTATGGAATATTTCAAGTCACTGATTTACAACTAACTGCCTTCTGTTGCAAATACCTCACACGTACGCTTCTCCTGATGGTCCTGATGGATCCCAATCAACTGGTCATCCAGCTAATCAGGAATTTGGCATTTCTATAAACCAATGGGTGTACAGGTAGCATTCCCACTTCACAGCTCAAAGTTCCCAGTTTTGCATGTTCTCCTTGTGTTTGTGTTGGTTTCCTTTGCGTTCTCCCAAAACTTCCACAAACACAGTAAGTTAAAAACAGCTAGTAATTGGACAGGCGATGCAAAACGTGTATGAAAAATGTGTCGATGTACAGTGTACAGTATTTTCTTCTCTTAGCCCGATGTTCCACCATGACTCTAACAAAGATAAAACTATTGCTGAAAATTTATGAAGAAATTAATATATATGTATATATATATATATATATATATATATATATATATATATATATATATATATATATTTTACGTTTACAATTACATAAGGGATTCTCAGAGACAGATGGAAGTGCAGGTGGAGAATCTTTGAATCTGAACTCAGAAAATCTCACCGGAAAACTGTCCAAAACATGAGGCAAAATCCAAACACTGAAACAGACATTAGGTCGGGTGATCAGTAAAAGTGGGAAATGAGCTTTAAAGAGGATTTTTAAACTTTAACAGTACTTTGCTATAGTTATTCTTCTTAAGTTTATTCTTATCACTGATATACTAATGACACTCAGCTCTGTTTCTAGTTCCTCCTCCCATCTCTCTGATCATATCTAACTGCCGTTCCCATACCCTTTACTAGATTCACCTGAAACCAAATCTTGACAAATCAAAATTGATCTGTCCAGCTCCAAAGCACTTCCAGAAGTGGGATCTCTTCTTTCTTACACACTGATTCATCATTTTGCTTCACCCAGCATCCGTTTCTTAGAAAAATACATTTATGGATTTATGGTTGAGAATTAGAACTTGCAATGAGCAATTTTCACTGTTTTGTAAATGTCCAGCCAATTTTGGAAACAAGATGCATGTTACATCGACATGTTACAAAATTATGTTGTTAAAAGAGGACTTGGGAGACTGAAACATACGCTTGATAGATCTGTATTTGTTTTTATTACAGTTTTTTTTATTCCTGCACCGGGTTTTAGTCATTCACTTCAGAAAAGGTGATATTTTTAAAAATCTACATAGAAAAATGTGAAGCACATTGATTAATGTCGTAAAATGATATTTTAGATGTTTGCTGATAACTGAATGTAAAAGGATGAAAAATGATAGTAAATGAATTCAACCATGAAGAAACACAGAGAGGGAGAGAGTTTAGCAGCGGGAGCATGTGCAAACATTCATTACTCTGAAAAGGCATTTGGAAATTGAGAGAAGCAGATGGAAACAAAAAAAGAGATGAAAGAGAAATGTGGATTGCTTTACTAATGCAAGGCCAGGGGTATGTAAGTCAGGAGGCACAGTGGAAAACGTGACTTGAGTTGTCAGTAAAATGAGCCTGGGGTGTTAATAATATTTATTAATTACAGCTGAAGCTTATCACACAAACTGTGTCTACTACATGTGATCTGCATGAAGTACAAATTGAGGTTTAAACTGCAATGAGAAGTAAATGAAATGGTCAGCCTTAGAGATTTTACATAACTCATGAATATAGAGTGTCAGGATAAGGATATGGTGTAGAGCACATTAAGGTGGTTCAAAATTTGTATTTTGAAACAAATTTTCCCATAAAAAATAATGTAAATGCAGATAATCTGTTTGAGACACCCAAAAATATTATCAATATTACCAATACGAAGCATATGGCTGATTACAAAGAACTGACCCAAGCCAAGCATTCCATGTCAAAGGTCCTCACAGGAAGTCATGCCACCAAGCTTGGGCTAAAAATAGAACAGACCACCCAAGCCACCAAGCCGTCAACAAAAAATCTTGCAAAAAATCACCTAGATTTTGAATGTATGTCAAAGGCAATGCTGGTATTGTGGGTTGAGTCTTTCAAACAGCTCTCGCTGACTGAAAATATTTGTAAAATTTGTAAACTTGCTTCATTTGGCTTCACTCGGCTTTCCACTGGCGCAAACAAGTTTTGAACAGCTCCCTTAGCTGGCATTACAAAATTTCAATTCTTAAAGCGAAAATTCATAAGGAAGGTCAGTCGTGTGCCGAAGTTCCACTGGATTGGTGATATTAGACTTCTGCTTTCTTGTGAGTTTTGTTTAACTGCTCCTGTATATTTCCTTCTCTCTACAATTGAAAAAAAACCTCACCGCTTCTCTGTCCCACAATGCTCTCTTGTTACTCATGATACACGTACATTGTGTAAGCTAATGATGTCATAACCGGCTACAGCTGATACCATATATGGCCAAAAGTAGCTGGATACTTCACTATCACACCATCACATCCATGTGTGCCCATTCCAACTATGAGCATTAACATAAGAGTTGGTCTTCCCTTTACTTTTATAGCAGCCTTCAATTTTCTGGTAAGGCTTTCAACTACATTTCAGTACAAATCTGTGGGGATTTGTGGGCATTCATTCAGAAGAGAATTAGTGAGGTCATGTACTGATGTCAAGCAAGTGTGCAGTCAGTCAGTGTAATAATTCATTCCAACGATTGAGAGATGGTCTAAGGGCTAAGTATGTCTACATCAACCTTATAGACTGTGCTTTGGGCAAAGGGGCATTGTCATGTTTGGTTTCCAGTAAAGACATTCTGGATAATTGTGTGGCTATGATGTGGTTGTGATGTTCAGGTGTCCAAATATGTTTTGCCATGAAGTGTATGTGAATAACTACTAAATGCTTTTAAAGAAAAAAACTCTTGTGGTTCATTGTTGCTATTATAACATTTGGAAAATGATATAATGTAATATAAAAAAGAAATCCTATTTCATGTGTTGGATTTCCTCCATTCTCAATTTTATTTCAGAAAGAAAAAAAAAATGGTGCCCAGTTGACAAAAGACCTAGTTTCCTCAACAGTTCTTTCATCCAGGACCTAAAATGGTCTTGTATTGTTACACAAACTAAAAAAATATCTATGCCAATAAATAGAAATTGTGTCAATGTTCAATATTAATGTAAAATTCTGTGGAAAAAGAGTGCACCTGGCACCATTATGTATATAGTTCCAATCGATGCATGGTGCTAATTTACACCTGGTTTCACACCAAAAAAAAAAAAAATAGTCGCGACTAATTTCTTCATCTTCACATTTTGGCATGTTGCCATTTGCACAGTGCTTAAACTGCCCATTTAACTGATTTGATTTGCAGCTGATGTTTCACTGCTGAGGTGTGTTTCCTGTATACCTGCAAAAAATGTGGGAAAAGTCAACAAACATACAAACTCAGAAACAATTATAAAGCTCTCAAAAGGTTAATCATGTGACCTTTCTACTTCTGAATTGGTGCTTGAAGGAAAGAAAGGAAAGAAGTGGTGAAAGGAAATAATCTCATCATTAAAGTAACTGAAACAATGTGTGTGTATGTGTGTGTGTTTTTTTTTATTTATTTTTTTTTTTTTAAGAGAGCACGAGAGAGAGATAATTGGCCATTACAGCGATGGACAGCATGTCATTACCTTTTCATTAGGAGGCTTTCTACCAGTCTCTGCTCCCGTAGTGAGATCCAAATGCCATTAATGTAATGCAGAATTAAAAGATGCAACACACACACACACACACACACACACACACACACACACACACACACACACACACACAAGCAAGTCCTTCTCATCTTTAGATCATTGTAGCTATAATATTTATGCCATTTTTCTTTGCCTCCTGTGTTTCCTCCATAGAGAATTACTGTATATGTAAGAGGTTTAAGAATGTGTGTGTGTGTGTGTGTGTGTGTGTGTGTGTGTGTGTGTGTATGTGTTAATCCCTTAATAAAAAAGTGGAAAATGCAAATTAAATCTGAAAGGGGAAAAAAGTATTTATTTCCCAATAAAAATTTCATTGAATCAGCTTTTTTTTAATACGCAGCTAAATGGTGAAATATAAAATTGTGATACATGAACAGGTTTTCTTGATATGTTCCATATTACAACGTTTAATCTCACAGAGGATTCGTCTATTTGGGAAGGCAAGGATGCATGCAGCAAGACAATTTGTTTGTTTGCATGCCGTGGTAGCATAATTAATTATTTAGAGCATAATTGTTTTTTAGCATTTTAAATATTCAGTCCCTGATATACTACACGTGTGCAATCTCGATAACACCTGCAAAGAATTATCCGAACTAACAGGAGTGCGTCTATCTGAATGACTTCAACATTTCTGGTGTCTTAATGGAAATGCAATTTGGGGCGTTTCGACCTGAAAGTTCTACCTCTACAGGGAAGTATCGAATACAATTGATTGATTTATTGCTCGTAAAGCCATTCAGTAATCCGGAAAATTCTCTGATATTAAACAAAGATTAATACAATTAGTATGCAAATTAGTATGCCAAAAGGGCAGGTATTAAATTTGAACATGTTTCCTCCATTTGAAGACAAAAAGCTTCTTAAAATGAAGACCGGTGCTTTAGATATTCATGGCAGATTCCCTCCTCCATGTCTCCTTCACATTATAAACAGAGAACCAACTCTTTTGACATCCTGTTGTATTGTAAACAGTTTCATATATCATGACATCTCACCACAGATGTGCGATTATGCCGTTAAAGATGAGTTTCAGTTGAGTTTTACTTATCAGGAAGTCTCTAAGAGTGCTCTTAGAATTCACTACGGCTACTAAGAACAAATCTAATTAACATGTTGTTTACTCCCCCTTACTTGCCCATGACTAGCAATTATTCAAGTAAATCACCTACAAACTGTAAGCACTTAGACATATATCCCATTAGACATGCAAATTAGCATTAGTTATTTGGGATAGTAAATCAGGACCTATGTGTTAAATATGTGCTGGAGTATAAGCTTATGAAACAATTCTTCATTGCTGTTGTTGTGGAAGAAATACTGAGTGCTTTATTGTTAGCGTGTTTGCCTCGCCTCCTCCTAGTGTGCATGTGTGAAGTCACTATGCTTCAGTGGTTTCCTGAGCGCAATTCAATTTCCTCCCCAAGTCCAAAGACATGTGTTGTAGGTTGACGCATCAAAGAATTAGCTGTAGTGTGTGTGTTACGACCGGTAGTGTCCGGCAGGATATAACAGACCCAAACGCGAAGCTCGACATGGACAGGGGTTTTATTAACATAAAACATAAACAAACATGAACCGCGACACTACATTCGGCCTACATACAAACAAGGACTAGCAACCAAAGCTGACACAGACCGGACTATAAATAGGAAACATAATCATGGAAACATTAGGCACAGGTGAACATTAATCATGACACAATAGGACAGGGCGGGGCTTAACTACAACACATGGCCGAGCATAAACAAAACCACACATGACAAGACAAACCCCTGTTGTGAGCCCCCTAGTGGTCCAACCTCAGCCCCGCTACCCATAACAGTGTGTGCCCTGTGATGGACTGGCAACTTGTCCAGGGTGTCCCCCAACTTGTACCCCAGCATAAGCTCCAGGCTCCCTGTGACCTCATGTCGGATAAACGATCCAGAAAATAGATTATTTGGAAATGGAAATCTATTTTATTCTTTGTTAATAAATTAAATTAATACATTTAATTAAATCAATTTAAATAACAATGAATTTAAAAAAAAGTTTTAAAAGTGATATGAACACAGGTTTCATGTTAATGTTAATATTAATTTTAAAACAGAATGTACTTCAGGTTTGGTGTATCTTCAAAATAAATAAATAAATTTAATAAACAAATTCTAAGCTGCATACCAACAACTGTGGTATCATTTCAGCTGAGTTCCAAAGTCAGCTAAAGTGACCATCTTTTGAGATCACAGAGGAATCATGCTGGTGTTGATTGAAACCTATTTTTTTACTGACTGAGAGCAGTAATAGTGCATGATTTGATTAAATATCACATGTAAGCTTTTAAGAACTGATCAAAATAAACCTTGTACGTGTGCCCACTGTAGCTGCAGATTCCTGCTCTTAGTTGATAGAAGTAGAACCTGATGTAGTCTTCTCTTGTTGTGGAACATCTACCTCAAGGTTCAACATGTGCTTTCTGAGATGCTTTCCTGCTCACCAGGGTTGTAAAGAGTGGTTGCTTGAGTTACTGTAGGTGTTCTGTCAGCTTGAATCAGTCTGTGTGCTCTGAGCTCTTTCATCAACGAGGCGTTTCTGCTCACTGGATGGTTTTGTTCCCAGAAGATCAGAAGTTTTCTACTGAAATCAGCCCTTCTGGAAACAACAACAACCTTGGTATGGTCAAAAAAAAATTTTTTTTTGCACTGCACTGCTGCCCCATGATTGGCTGATTGGATAATTGCATGAATTTGCAGATGTGTGTGTGTGTGTGTGGGTGGGTGTGTGTTTTTGTGACCAGGATATTCAGACATCACATAAAGATACGAACATGAGCAGTTAGGCATGTCAAAGTGCATTAAGACCAGACTGATGAAGAGTTATGATCTCTCTGAGAGTGATGTCTCGCTGTCTCTCTTGCTCTCTCTCTCACCCTTTTTCTCTTGGACTTTTCACAAGAGACTCAGAGAGATGTTGTGAATGTATAAATAGTTAAGAGAAAGTGAGAGAGAGGCATATGAGTGAGTGTTGAGAGCTCGCAATGCAATATAGAGAGAGACATTTTCAAGAACAAGAGAGCACGTCAGGAAGCAAGGTAGAGAGAGAAAGCCAGGATCACACAAAGAGCCTGAAGCTGCAAAGAACGAAGATAAAACAAAGATATCACTGTGTAAATGTTGAACTAATTCGATCCCCTCGCTTTCTCTCTGACCTCATATTTGCGCCAACGATGTTTCCAGAAGCAAAATGTCACATAAATGCTCACCTGATGTGTCCTATGCTATTTAAATGTGCATGAACAGTGCATCCTTCAGTGTCTGGAAAGGTCACGGATAAGCAGGAGAGTCCTTCACCACAAAGAATTGCATTTGTTATTCCATCATTTATAAAGGAAAAGCCAGTACGATTTTAAAAAAGTCATGACTTATCAATGGTTAAGTCCATTTTTTTTATAGGTCTACAAAGTATCTTTCTCACACACTGAATGCAGTAAGGATAATAATTCATCATGCACATGGCTTCACACACAGGAGGATTTAGCATTAAAATCTGACAGTTTTTTATAGATAAAATTATGAACTCGCATAAAGTGAGCGGTAATCATTTCAGACTGCTTGGTCAGCTTATCCTTTAAACTTTAGACACATTTTTCACATCTTTATAAAAGATATAAAGAACATCAAATTCCCATAAAATGCAACATTTTAAAATGTGATGGATCAAGTGCTATTTTTTTATATTCATCTGCCTAATAGTGAGCCATTATTTTATTTAACCATTTGTGACGATTCATGCAGCAATATTAAATTTGGACTGAATTCTAATACATGTTTATTTCAATACTTGTCATCTAATGATTCATATATTTTATTAATAAATGAATATGATGAAGATTTATGTTCAAAGAAGAAGCAAAACCTTCTTCAGTTCACAATTTCTATTCCTGATTTTTTTTTCATGATTAAAAGCATGTGTGTTTAAACTCAGAAATTTTTTTTTATCAGCTTGCTAATTTGCCTCTGATTAAAAGTCATTTTCCCTGCGTAACTATTGATGCAATTTTTAGGACTTAAGTCGGCAATATGGAGCATAGCGCAGGTAACGATGATGCAGAAATAGTGCAGGTAATTCACTTCAGAATGAGTCCCGATTTGTTCTCATTTAAATGTAAATTACAGAAACTGAGTGTAGTTATGAGAGCCAAGGTGTGTGTGAGTGTGTGTGTGTGTGTGTGTGTGTGTGTGTGTGTGTGTGTGTGTGTTCACTGATTGGAAAAGGACAGAGCATCTCAACCCAAGGGCACAATGAAGGCATTCAGGTCGGCACTTTCCATTCTCTCCATCCGTCCTCTTTAAGTTTTTTTTCTTTCTTCGCTTATTTCTTTTCATTAGTGAAAGTTCTATTAATCCACTGGGGTTCATTTGTACTTTAGATCTCCTGCAGGATCATCACATTGCTCTCTCTCTCTCTCGCTTGCTCTCATTTTCACACAGAGGCTGTCAATGTGAGAATGTGAGATGAAGAATGATACAGATGCTCTGTCCCAACTGATGCTCTTTTATTTACATTGCAGGAAAATGAAGCATTGTTTTTTCTTGCCCCTCCTTGAACCACAACCTTATTATGGTGGAGGGGTTTGAGCTCCCGAATGACCCTAGGAGCCATGTTGTCGGGGGCATAGTGCTCCTGGTAGGGTCTCCCAAGGCAAATGGGTCCTAGGGGACAGGTCAGACTTAGAGCAGTTCAAATCCCCTCATGAATAAAAGAGAATTTCCCCAGTAAACGAGAGGGTTGTTTCCCTGCGCCTTCGGGTCGAGGATAGGTGTCTCACAGTTGTTTCGGCTTATTGTCTGAATAGCAGTGTGGAGTACCCGACCTTCTTGGAGACCCTGCTAGGAGTGCTGAAAGGTGATCCAGACTGGGGACTCCATAGTTGTACTGGGGGACTTCAACACCGATGTAGGCAATGACAGTGATACATGGAGGGGCATGATTGGGAGGAACGGCCCCCCGATCTGAACTCGAGTGGTGTTCTGTTGTTTGTCCATAACGAACACCATGTTCAAGCATAAGGGTCCCCATCAGTACACGTGATACCAGGACACCCTAGGCCGGAGGCCGATGATCGACCTTGTGGTCCTGTCATCTGACCTTCGGCCGCATGTCTTGGACACTCGGGTGAAGAGAGGGGCTGAGCTGTCAACCGATCACCACCTGGTGGTGAGTTGCATCCACTTACGGAGGAGGATGCCGGACAGACTTGGCAGACCCAAACGTATTGTGAGGGTCTGTTGGTAACATATTGCTGAACCCTCTGTTGGGGGGGTCTTCAACTCCAACCTCCGGAAGAGTTTCAACCAGATCCCAAGGTTAGGGACATTGAGTCTGAGTGGACCTTGTTTTCCTCCTCCATTGTTGACGCAGCCATCCGGAGCTGTGGCCGTAAGGTCTCTGGTGCCTATTGTGGCGGCAATCCCCGAACCCAGTGGTGGACACCAGAAGTAAGGGATGCTGTCAAGGTGAAGAAGGAGTCCTATCGAGCCTGGTTAGCCTGTGGGACCCCGGAGGCAGCTGATGCGTACCGGCAGGCCAAGTGAGCTGCAGCCCGGGTGGTTGCGGAAGCAAAAACTCGGGTCTGGGAGGAGTTCAGCGAGGCCATGGAAAAGGACTATCGGATAGCCTCTGGGAAATTTTGACCAACCAGCCCACATGTGTTTTGGGGACTTGGAGAAGGCATTCGAACGTGTCCCTCGTGGCATTCTGTGGGAGGTGCTCTGGGAGTATGGGAGTATGAGTCTGTGGCCCTCTGTTAAGGGCTGTTTGGTCTCTGTATGACCAGAGCATGAGCTTGGTTCCCATTGCCGGCTGTAAGTCAGACCTGTTCCCAGTGCATGTTGGACTCCGGCAGGGCTGTCCTTTGTCACCGGCTCTGTTTATTACTTTTATGGACAGAATTTCTAGGAGCTGGAGGGAGTCTGGTTTGCGGACCACAGGATTTCATCTCTGATATTTGCAGATGATGTTGTCCTGTTGGCTCCTTCGAGCCAGAACCTACAGCATGTACTGGGGTGGTTTGCAGCCAAGTGCGAAGCGGCTGGGACGAGGATCAGCACCTTCAAATCCAAGGCCAGAAAAAGGTGAAATCTCAGTGGAGTTCCTCCCCCAAGTGGAGGAGTTTAAGTATCTCAGGGTCTTGTTTACGAGTGAGGGAAGGATGAAGCGTGAGATTGACAGACGGATTGATGCAGTGGCAACAGTAATGCGGTTTATGTACCGGTCTGTTGTGGTGAAGAAGTAGCTGAGCTGAAAGGCAAAGCTCTTGATTTACCAGTCAATCTACGTTCCTACTTTCACCTATGGTCATGAGCTTTGAGTCATGACCAAAAGGACAAGATCCCGGATAAAGGCGGCCGAAATGAGTTTCCTCCATAGGGTGGCGGGGCGCTCCCTTAGAGAGAGGGTAAGGAGCTCTGTCACCCGGGAGGGGCTCGGAGTAGAGCCGCTGCTCCTCCACATCAAAAGGGGCCAGTTGAGGTGGCTCAGGCATCTGTTCCGGATGCCTCCTGGACATCTCCCTGGGGAGGTGTTCCAGGCATGCCCCACCGGGAAGAAACCCTGGGGACGACCCAAGACACGCTGGAGAGACTATGTCTTTTGACCTGGGAACGCCTCGGAATCTCCCCGGAAGAGCTGGAGGAAGATTCTATTGAGAGGGAAGTCTGGGCATCCCTGCTTAGGCTGCTGCCCCCGTGACCCGGCGCCATATAAGTGAAAGATAATGGATAGATGGATGTTTTTTTCTTGCTTTTTTCCCCCCTGCATCCCAGTCAGTCTGAAATCCTGAACAGAGGATTGTGAGAACTTCTTTCTTATTTCTGAATCAAAAATCTTGACAAATTATGTGGATTTTTGTCTATACAAAGCACATTTTTTTCTATTAAAAAAATAAAATGAATAAAATTAAATATAAATTATAAATAATATATTAATTAAATTATTTGAAATTAAAATTTATTTAAATGGTTAATAATTTTAAATTATAAGTAAAATATACTACAAATGCACCACATCTTAAAAATAAATAATTACACTATATAATAAACTACTTATAAACTAGATATCCAAAGTCGGCTAAAATGACCAACTTTCGCTGTATTTTTCTCATCCCTCATACTTCACAGAGACATCACGTTGGTGTTGGTTGAAAGCAGTGAAAACGTTAGCTCATTCCAATCTGGAGCTTTCTGTCCCTTTTTCATGTACATATATTATTTTATTTATTAATTTTTTTGGCTATTATGACACACACTGCACTACTGAAGGAGTCCAAGAAGTTCAGAGACATATTTCTGTCATATTTATATACATTGCCTTCAAGATTTCCACAACATCATTGAGTGCAACACAGTAGAACAAAGAAGTAAAATAAACTAACACAAAAAAATGCTGAAACATTTATTGATTACAAGCCTGACTAAAGAGGAGGTAAATAACGAGCGAAACCAAATGCCAAAGCTTGATGTTGCAGAAAATTGATAACATCCATTTGGGGTCATTTGGCCAATAAAGACTGGGAGCCCTTGCAGCAGGATGAAGCTAAAAACAGGCAACTGTGTGTACTTCATTTTAATCTGTTACTTAAATAACAAGATGAATTCATGACCAAATAAACTATAGCTATTAAAAATTTTTAATTATTAGTTTAAAATTTTTAAAACAATGACATTTTTTTTTTATCATTTCTCTGTAATGTTATTGTATCTGCCTTGTTTCTTCTTACATCGGGCAATCAGCATACGTATCAGTTGTGTTTTCGGTCCTAGCTAATAATCACTGCTATGAATCTATTCATGCTTCACTGAAGAGCTCGTTAAGGAGGCATAAAAGCGACCATTTAAAGCCCTCGAATGAGAAATGTGACACAAAACGGAGAGAGAGAGAGAGAGAGAGAGAGAGAGAGAGAGAGAGAGAGAGACAGAGAGACAGAGAGACAGAGAGGGACAGACAGAGAGAGAGAAAGACAGGGAGGGGGACAGACAGACAGACAGACAGATGATCATATTTTTAATCTGCTACTGACAGCGTGTGTGATGTCCATATGATTGAGTATAGACAGTACAATATTATTACCAATGCCTCAGAGCCCAAATGTATTTAGCACCAAACAGAATAATAATCTAAACCTCCAAACCACACAATTACTGCCACTACACACCAGCAAAGGAGCTTGAAAACCTTGGAGAGCAATTGATACATAAACAAACATTCATTATATTATTCTCTTTCAGTATATACGGTATAATGGTCAGAGTTGTGGTGGATCCAGAGTTTATCCTGGGGACACAAGGTGGGAATGGGACAGCTTAGATGGGACACCAGTCCATCACATGGACACACGAGCAATTTAAAGTAGCTAATCCAGCTGTTTCTGGAGGTTTTGCATAAACCAGAGAACCAGGAAGAAACTCAGAAAGTACACAGGAGGAACATATGAAATGCTGTCATGATATTAACCACAGCTCAGGACTGCTAGTGAGTGAAAAAGCAGTCATCTGATCACAGACATGTGCAAGAGCAAGAGAGGAGGTGAATTACAAAATGACAAAAACATTATTTAGGAAGGATGTGTGTGTGTGTGTGTGTGTGTGTGTGTGTGTGTGTGTGTGTGTGTGTGTGTGTGTGTGTGTGTGCTCATCAAACACTTCCATAAAGCAGTCAGAGAGCACTAATCCTAATCAGTTTAATAGAAGACGTGTAAGAGCTGGTGTGAATTTAAAATAGGGACCTCTGTTGGTGAGAGAGACACACAGAGAGAGAGAGAGAGAGAGAGGGAGGGAGAGAGAGAGAGAGAGAGAGAGAGAGAGAGAGAGAGAGAGAGAGAGAGAGAGAGAGAGAGATGAAGTTAGGAAAGTACACAGAAAGACTTGGGTGTGAGAGATGGCTAGTTGAAGCAAAGATTTAGATAAAGAAAAAATCCACCCTGAATACACCTTTCTAATTAAAATGTTCTTTAGTGACACATAAGATTTATTTTGTAATGAAATTCAGATTATTTTTTCTCTTTAATCTGCTTTCTTTGTATATTCTCACTCCGTCAACGCATTAAAACATAGATTACCCACAATGCTGTTCGGTTAGCTGCAGATAGTTGTGTCAGTAGAATTAACCTTTGCTTCATTTCAGCATGAACAGAGTGATGCAGCAGTGCTTTAGTCCTGTAGCCAGTCAAATTCTCTCAGGACCTCATCAGTACACTCTGCTAAAACTTCACCTTCCACAGCTTCACCTTTCATGCTAACGCCACCATCAATGCCATGGTGCTCGTCTTAACGTAGACTGCTAAATAGCTGAGAGGAGTCTCATCTGTGTCTTATAGCAACAATGCACCCTGACACTTTAAATCCAACGTTTGTTCTTCTACATTACACTGGATAAAAAGCTTATGGAATTGACTTGAAAATCAAAGGCATACATCAGTTCCATGTGATTGAATTGAGTAAAGTTAATACAATTAGTTTTCGTACAAAAAACATGATTTGATCTTGTACTTTCAAAGCTCTGAATAAAATTAAACACCGAGTTCACAGCTGAGCTGAGAATCAAAGCCACAACACTGCTGTTTCACAGCAGATACATTACCACTGCACTATTCTGCCATGCATAGTTTAACTGCCTAAATTTCATACTATAGTATTTTTAATACTATAGATTATAGATTTCTATAGCTTATCAGTGAAAAAATTCCTTTTTCCAGTGTAGTTTTCAGTTTAGAAAAGAGGTTACTTTACGTTTTTTGTGTATTTTTATTCTTATACTAAATATAAGAAGAACATTTTATTAATTAATTAATTTATTTATTTATTTAATTAAAATGTAATTTTCTACAATGGCAAACAATATATATCTCATTGCCATACATGTGCCACATTAACATCTCATTAGTTTTTTTTATACAAACTTTATTCATCATTTATAATTTAAATTTAATATACATAAAATGTATTATTATTATTATTATTATTATTATTATTATTATTATTATTATTATTATTATTATATACTTGTAGATTTTATATCTACAGATTTAATATTTAGAGTTTTTTTCTTAATTTTTTTATTTTATTTTTTATTGATTTTTTATTATTTATGTGTATATATGTATATGTGTGTATATGTTTCAATTTATAAATAACACAGGCATTAAATAAGTCTAAAATCAAAAAGATAGGTCATGTAAAGGTCTGGATTTTTTTTTAATTGATCGTCAAGAAATTTGGAACGAAAGCTATATTATTATACTCTTTGGTTGTCCATACTAAATGATTGCAAGTCAACTTATTCAGCACAATTTTGACCTCTAATGTCAAGCATCCTGGATTAAATTCTTCTCTACGTTGTTACGAGTGGTTTATTGTCGTCAACATCAAAATGCTGATCGATTAAGAAGCATTAAATATTCATATAGGGAACAATATACGTCTCCACCTGCAGTATACGTGGGTTCATCTACCAGTTTCTAGAGAGGAAAAAGGAGCAAAGTGAGAGCAGGATGTTACTGTAATTAGACTCTGATTGAAATGATGCTATCAGTCAAAGAGGGACGTACGTGTGTGTGTGTGTGTGTGTGTGTGTGTGTGTGTGTGTGTGTGTGTGTGTGTGTGTGTGTGTGTGTGTGTATGTCTGTGTGCATACGTGCATGTGAAATTTAATTATTTCCTTCACAGGAAGCAGTCTTCCCAATTCTGATGATTATTTTTATTATTACTACTGTTATATATAACCTGTTTAATATTTATCAGAGCAAATGCGCTGGTCAGAAATGAAAACAAGGTTCAATCCCAGACCATGTAACATCCCTCCACTGCTCACTCATCTTCTGCATGTCTATCTCTCCATCTTTCATCATCCCACTACTTATTCACCTCACCATTCCTCTTTATTTTATCAGATTAAGTCTTATATGAGAACAGAGCAGGTTTTCTATGAGGAAAAACAGATTTTAATGCACCTTAAAATTAAAACGTACCCAGAAAATAGTCCTGTTCGGCATCTTGACCTTTCATTACCTTTATGTCCTTGTTTTGCTTTCGTTCTTTTTTCCTCTTTTTATACAAAGGAAATGAAAAAAATAGGAGGAAAGAGGCCACCAGGAAAGAGAGGGAAGATGAGAAAAAAGCCCTCGAGAGACATGATTGGAAAATGGAAGCACTTAGAGAGAGAGAGAGAGAGAGAGAGAGAGAGAAAGAGAGAAAGAGCGAGATAGAGAGAGGGCACTAAGCAGGCAAATAGACAGAAACAGAAATACAGTGCACAAGTATGAAGTAAGAGAGACAGACTAAGTAAACTGATGGAAAAAGGAAAAGCAGCGGAGATGGAGTAATAGAAAATGAAAGCAGAATGTAGGAGGCGTTGCATAAAAGAAAGAGGAACAAGAGAAAGTGAGTGAAAAGAAGTAAAAAATAAATGAGTGAAAATAAGTAAGAGGGAGGGAAGGAGAGAGTGAGAGAGAAGGAAAGAAAGGGGAAGAGAGAGGAGTAAGGGAGAGAAGGAAAAAACAATGGAAGAGAGAGGTGGGAGTGAGGGAGAGTGGGAAAGAGAGAGGGAGGGAGAGAGAGAAGGAGAAAGAAGGAGAGAAATGAAGAGGGAAAAGAGAGAAAGAGTAAGGGGGAGTACTGGACATAAGTTAAGAGAGAGGGAAAAGGGGGTGAGGGGGAGAGAAAAAGAGAGGAAAATAGAGAGAGAGAGAGGGGGGTGATGGAAAGAGAGAAACTGAGAAGGATTGAGAGCGAGGGAGAGAGCGAGGAAAAGAGAGGGAGAGAGAGAGGAAAAGAGGTGGAGGAGGAAAAGAGGGAGAGAGAGGAAAAAAGAGGGGGAGTGTTGGAAAGAGAGAAACTGAGAAGGACTGAGAGAGAGGGAGAGAGCGAGGAAAAGAGAGGGAGAGAGGGAGAAAAAACAGAGAGAGAGAGAGAAAGAGAAGAGAGGGAGAGAGAAAGGAAAAGGTAGGGAGAGAGAGACAAAGAGAGTGGAAAAAAGAGAGAGGGAGAGAGAGAGGAAAAGGGAGGGAGAGAGAGAAAGAGAGAGGAAAAGAGAGAGAGAGGGAGAGAGAGGAAAAGGGAGGGAGAGAGAGAGGTGATCAAGAGAGAGAGGGAAAGGGAACCACATGATGTCCTTACTGCTACTTAACGAGCTGAAAGAGTGTTTTGTTGGTGCTCAGGGTTACTCGTCTTCAAGGCTCTTCACTGAGTGTGCACAAAAAAAACTAATGAAGATGGAATTGAGAAGTGGAACAAAAATGTGTTAGAGTTAGGCAACCAAAAAAAGAAAAAAGTGGAAACACAGAACCAGGCCACACAACAACACTTTAACTCAACAACATTCGGTATGAAGTAAAAGAGGGAACCTAACCAACACCCGGGAACAAAATGGGATTGATACGTGACCCTGAAACAAATGGACAAGACTGGAAGTGGGTCAGGATCAGAAGAATATTTACCCAGTACAAGAAAAGTGAAATTCCTGAAAATCCATTTTACTTCAGAAAAGTGACTGAATCCTGTGAGCAAATTTATTTATAAGGAGACTCGCTAATATTAAGCACGATAGGTTGGCTTCAGATAGTGCTAAGTTAGTGCAGCTTTATGTATATAGAGATTTTATAGTGAATTTATTTCATGCACATTATATTTAATTCACATTGATGAAAGTGAAGAAGATTCAGTTAGGGAAAAAAGGCACCCTGTGAGGAAGAGTGAGGCTGCTTCCATCGCAGTGGCTAAGCTGGCATTACTTGAAGATTTAGCGCTGTGCTTAGATCATGCTTGGGACAGTCTCATTCACTGTTTAATCGTCATTTGGTATTTTTTCTGCTCTGAAAGCTTTTCCTTTAATGGAGATTTCTGGATCTCAGTAGTTGTGCAATTAACACACTTCCTAATTTATTCATTCATTAATTTGGTTTAGTTTGCAGGACTCAAAGGCATTTCAATTTAGATTTTTTGAAATGACCGGAAATGCATTTATTTTTTATATAGTGGTGCTTCAAAAGTGCTTGAATGATAAAAAAAATCAATAAATCTAAACTTTCTAAATAACTAAGAAAGTGTTGCTTTTTGATAGAACACAAGCACAGTCCTTTTTTTTTACTCAAAACATGCCATATTGCTGTAGCCTCACCGTTCCTGAAACTCCCCTGAAATATAATGACGTTACGGAGAAGACAGAATGCAGTTGTGATCCAGCAAGGCTGGAAAAGGCAATATATAAATATATAAAAAATGGCTTCTTAAACAAGTATATCGTGCCCATTGTAAAATGTATTATTAAGTTTCAAGTTTCAGTTTATTTGTCACGTGTACAGATGTTAATTGTGTACAATGAAATGCTTAGGTGAGACTCATGCAAAATAATAAAAGCACAAAAAGCTGTAGAGGCTGCTTAGAGCTCTCACCAGTGCAGACATCCTTTGTTGCACCGGAAGTCTACAATATTAATCATTTCTGAGCGGAATTTCAAAAAGAAATAAAGAATGTGTTTAAATCTCTTATATAGTTCTTGAAAACTAAAAAATCGTGTAAGTCCTTGAAAGTCCTGGAATTTTATTATGAAGTATCTGTAGGAACACTGAGTGGGCTATGAAAATATTTACACACAACTTGAGCCTAGTGGTCATAAAGGAGCTTTGTGGAAATCTAGCTCTCACTAATAAGCAAACCAGAGAAGATAGAAGCAAGCACTTCAAGTTTCAATATAGTGTGAAAGAAATTCCTAAATGGAATCATTTTCTAATGGGATATATGTGTGCAGGTTCCTGGTGGTCTAGCAGCAGGATCCTGTGCTCCCAGCAGGGAAACAACGCAGCCACTGAAGGGTTAACTCCCAGTGCTGGTCCCAGGCCTGGATAAAATGGGAGGGTTGCATCAGGAAAGGCATTCGGTGCCAAAACCTGTGCCAAAATCAAATATGCAGATCGGATGTTCCCGCTGTGGCGACCCCGAACAGGGAGCAGCCGAAGGACAACAACAACAGGAGATGAGTAAATATGTAGGTGTGTTAAAAGGATGTTCTGTACAAGCATCAATGTGAATAAGAATCCTGACTTGAACACTGAACTGTCTTTATGATACCAGCAACAGTTCTTAATGCTTCAGTATCCAGGTGGAATTATCCACTAAAAAAAGGATAAAATGTGAGTATAAATAAATTATATTTCTTTTAAAATCAGAAAGTGAGACAGAAGTGCAAATGTTGCAGAATTAAACCATTTGAATGAATAGGGCTGATCCGAGAGGCAAGAGCAGAGACAACAGTTAGGCTTCATGATTAATCATAGTTTTATCATTACTTTGATGTGAGTTTGTGCAAAAAAACTCACAGTGAAAGGTTAGAATAAGAGGACGGATCTTGTTACCCAGGTCACGGCACCACAATAAAACTCTTGTGTGAGCATGAGCATAAATGACATCATTTCCTTAGGACATGTGAACAGCCAAAAACATGGTCCATCCATCCCTGCATTATCATCCCTACTGTGTTTAAACCATAAGTGCAGAGTGTTTTTAGTGGAAAATGGAGTTTTCTTTGAAAAAATATATTGACCAGGTGCATTCTGGGAAATGTGATTTTTTATAAAAGGCATTACATGTTCCATATGAAGTGTATTACTAGAGGCATTCATTTCCCCAAAAATAAGTGTACTCACTCAACACACACACACACTTTCATTCTTTTCCTTTCTTTTCTGCAATGCAAATAGCCATCTGATTCATGCACAGACATGCTCACTATAATAGCTGATAAATAAAACATTACTCATGCTGAAATGATAACTCTAAAACACATTTTTACAGAATACAGTCAAATATCATGCAGCAGAATGAAGTACAGAAAATTGGCTAGCTTTATGGTTTCCTTTCATTCACCTGAAAGTTTCTCATGACTCGTGTACAGTATGCGCTATCCCGTAGCGGTCCTCTGAATGTTGTAAATGAATATTACTCATTAATTATAAACGTTAGACCAGCTCCATCTGATTTCCATAGACTAAAGACCGTAGAAAGGGTCACGTCCTTAGGGCTAATTTGCTAATTGACTTGCAAATGGCTCATAAGGGATCAGTTAAAGTTAAAGTGGATGTCAAAAGGTCAGAGTTTCTGTTTAGTTCGGGAAATCAAAGCTCTTTTCTGTCGAGATTAATATTTTGAAGAAGACTGCCCAGTACAGGGAATTAAATAGTTCCTGAATGTGTATGTGTGCATGCGTGTGACTTTTCTTATCCAATTCAATAAAAGAACAAAGATTGTACTTCTGCCATGTCAGTTCCACATCCAACCAAATTATAATAACTAACTGAAGGAAGTGAATGTTGTTGTTATTCTTCTAAATGCTGCACTGAATATTCATAAGGATAAGAAAAGAGTTTTAAAAGAAATATATTAAAAGAAAACCGACTGGAGAATACAAATCATATGAATCGTTTAATAAATAAATAAATAAATAAATAAATAAATAAATAAATAAATAAATAAATAAATAAACAATTTTACATCAAAATAATAGTTTATGTTTCCTGTCTTGGTCCTCGTCTTTCTGTGAGGACTAAAATCTGTCTACTGGCATCATGATAAATCATCCAGACAAAGAAGAAAATGCAAATTATGGATGATTATCAAATTCCACATGTTAATTCACTCATTTCCTTTCACTGCAATATCTGACACCATTATCAGTTAGCATATTGATAGCAGTTTGGTGAAAGAAATAATATACGATAATGAAATTCATGTTTGTATTAGAGCATGCGTAAAACTGGGATGCTGGGATTACCTGCATTCAGCTCCACTCAGTGCTAATGCAGCTATTGATAAGATTAGGCTTGTGACATATTTATCAGTGTCGAACTCTGTGCTTTAGCAATCATGGACAAATGATAGGTTCATCCAGAGAGAGGATGTAACTACTACTACTACTACTACTACTAAGAAGAAGAAGAAAAAGAAAAAGAAGTAGAATATTAAGGAGTATAATTCTATCTAGTGTGTTTGGCACATCTAGCCTCTGCCATCGGCCAAGCCAAGTGCCATGATAGAAAGGTGTTAAGGACTGCTCAATAACCCATGCTGTGTGTTCCTCAAGACAACCACATGACCACCATCATACTGTTTCAGTTTTATTTATGGTTGAATCATTTCTACACTGCCTTTCTCACACCTTTCGCACCTAATCGAATCATTTCTATAACGCCTTTCTCACACCTTTCGCACCTGGTCGAATAATTTCTACAGTGCCTTTCCCACACCTTTCCCACCTGATCGAATAATTTTTACAGTGCCTTTCTCACACCTTTCGCACCTGGTTGAATAATTTCTACATTGCCTTTCTCAGAACTTTTGCACCTGATCGAATCATTTCTACAACGCCTTTCTCACACCTTTTGCACCTGATCGAATCATTTTTACAGTGCCTTTCTCACACCTTTCGCATCTGGTTGAATAATTTCTACATTGCCTTTCTCAGAACTTTTGCACCTGATTGAATCATTTCTACAACGCCTTTCTCACACTTTTTGCACCTGATCGAATCATTTTTACAGTGCCTTTCTCACACCTTTCGCACCTGGTTGAATAATTTCTACATTGCCTTTCTCAGAACTTTTGCACCTGATCGAATCATTTCTACAACGCCTTTCTCAGAACTTTTGCACCTGATCGAATCATTTCTACAACGCCTTTCTCACACCTTTCGCACCTGGTTGAATAATTTCTACATTGCCTTTCTCAGAACTTTTGCACCTTATCGAATCATTTCTACAACGCCTTTCTCACACCTTTTGCACCTGATCGAATCATTTCTACAACGCCTTTCTCACACCTTTCGCACCTGGTTGAATAATTTCTACATTGCCTTTCTCAGAACATTTGCACCTGATTGAATAATTTTTACACTGCCTTTCTCACAACTTTTGCACCTGATTGAATAATTTTTTTAGTGCCTTTCTCACACCTTTCACACCTGGTCGAATAATTTCTACAGTGCCTTTCTCACACCTTTCGCACCTGGTTGAATAGTTTCTACAGTGCCTTTCTCACACGTTTTGCACTTGATTGAATCATTTTTACAGTGCCTTTCCTACACCATTCGCACATGGTCAAATAATTTCTACAATGCCTTTCTCACACCTTTCGCACCTGATCAAATTATTTCTGCAGTGCATTTCTCACATCTTTTGCAGCTGATTGAATCATTTCCACAGTGCCTTTCTCACACCTTTCGCACCTGGTTGAATAATTTCTACAGTGTGTTTTTCACACATTTCACACCTGATTGAATAATTTCTACAATGCCTTTCTTACACCTTTCACACCTGATTGAATAATTTAAATAGTGCATTTCTCACACCTTTCACACCAGATCAAATCATTTCTACAATGCCTTTCTTAGACCATTCACACCTGGTCAAATCATTTCTACAGTGCCTTTCTCACACATTTCGTACCTGCCGGTTTCTAATTTCAGCACCTCATACTGCAAATGTTGTCTATCTTGGTATGCTTAAAAGTAACAGGTGCTATCTGTAGCATTGCTGTTACCATGGTAACCACACAAGAGACATAAGCGATTTTCATCTGCTGTATCAACGTCTGTGCTACGAAGGTGGCTACAAAGCCTTAAACCCTCAGAAACATTTAAAACCATTCAATTTGATAGTTATGAATATAGATGGATGATATCTGTGACTCATGATTTTTTTGTCAGTAATCTCAAGGCTAGATAACACTCTAAACCTTAGCTGGGCCATTTGTGAGGAAATAAATAATGATTTTAAATAATTTATTTCAAATTGAACTATTAAATGCATTGATTATGTAAAAGTATAAGCTGTTGTAGGTTGTTTTGTTGATCAAAACAGGCATGGTTACTAGTTTCTCAGTGAGTTTCATTGTTCTGAAAAAAGAAAACAGGGTTGTATTTTATTTTTAGTTAACAATTCATGGTGTCTCATGAGCACTAAGAATCCAAATATGACAATACTTTTATCAAAAAATAATAAAACAAAACAATGAACCAAAAAGTCAGACAACATTAAAAAAAGTGCAATACCTAAACCATTAAAGAAGCCATTTACTTTTTTGCCCCAGTCTAATATTTATTTATCTTTTTTTTGGTTTGTGAAAGATTTCTAAAGATTTTTATATTTCACATGACCTAATACATTCAGTTCAATTCAATCTTATTTGTATATCACTGTAATCCAGGGAAATTTGTCTCCAAGCAGCTTTAAAGGAATATGATATGTATTTAGAATAAAAACAATAGTCTTTTAAAGTTTATTAAATTTATATTTATTCCTAAAAAGCAAGCCAGAGGCAACGGTGGTGAGGAAAGACTCCCTGAGACAATATGAGGAAGAAACTTTGAGAGGAACCAGACTCAAAAAGGAGCCTCATCCTCACCTACGTGACACCAGAGAATGTGATTAAAAATAATAATGTCCTTTCTACAGCTGTATATAGTCAAGTGGAGTTGTGTAACCAGGAGATTTTGAGCAATATATAAGTATTAGCATCAGGAATGTAAAATCTACCTAGATGAAATGAAGTTGGGTTAAAATGGGTTGGAAGTTGGTTTAAAGGACTAAATGTAAGGGCTAAGGGTTGGATGTGGTAGCTTAGTGGTTAAGGTGTTGGACTACTAAACAGAAGGCTGTGAGTTCAAATCCCTGGTTGACCAAGCTGCAACTGCTGGGCCCCTGAGCAAGGCCCTTAACCATCAACTGATAAGTTCTGTAAAATGTAAGTTGCTTCTGTTTAAGGGTGTCTGCCAAATGCCAGAAATATAAATGTAATGTACTACAGCCATTTTAGAGATGGCAATCAGACTACAATGTGCATCCTTGGACTCAGGGAGGAAACCCCAGAGATATAAGAAGAACATACATACCCACACACAGGGAGAAGGCAGGAATCAAACCTATCAACCTATGAGGTTTGAGGCAAACATGCTAAACTTTAAGCCACCCTGTTCCCAACCTCATTGGCTCTCTTTAAATATATTTAAACATAACTCTCATGTGAATCTGCATTCAAAATTTTCACAGTATATCAAAACATACTGAAGCCTATTGCAATATACGTTTTCTCGATTTCTTAAGTATAATATTTACTGACTGAGGGAATCAATTTTTATTAAACGAAACAATAAATAGATAAACTAGATAAACTTTATCATCCTAGACAATAAAGGTTAAGCTAAATATAAAATTGAATCATCATTAGAGACTAGTAACTAAAATGCACATCTGCTCCACACATGCTGCAGGTAAGTTCTAACACCACAGCATACATGCTACTCTTCCAATTTAATAGCAAAAAAGAAAAGAAAAAAATGTGTGAGCCAATTAGTACACAGCAGGATGCTCAGATCCAGCTCTAAATGGAAGGGAGCATTTTTTTGTTAAACAGTAGAGTGCTTTTTATTCAGTGTAGTCATGGCTACACGATCAATTATGCTACTTTTACAGACGACTTTCTTTTCTACTCTTTGGATCTGCCTGATGAAACTTTTGACTAAAGTTTTGCTCTCAGGTCTCCTTCAGTGAACAGTTGATGACTTCAACAACAAGACTTCTTAACTGGAGTAAATTTCCATAATCAACCATATAGCACACAGTTATAGAAAGGAAATGATTTATAATCACACTCTCCGGTTTCACCAAGATGATGACGAGTTCCCTCTGGAATTTGGTTCCTCTCACATCAAGGTTTATCTATACCATCATCACCTTGCTCATCAGGCATAAATATAAAATGTATGATTTATATCCTGAATTGATATCTTTCTGAGAAGCCGCTTTGTGTCCACTATTAATAGTGTGACACAAATAAATTGAAATAGAGTTGCTGAGCATTCGCTGTCACATGCACTCAAAGCAGAAACCCTGATCTATATTTTTCTCCTTTCCTCATGTGGTTTAGTCTTTCACTCTGTCACATCACACCGTATGTGGGTTATGTGTAAGACTCCTTTTTAATGCTGTAACACTGATGGATGCTTATTCATTTTCTAGAGCAACAGCTCTGATCGTAGTTCCGGCTGCGGCATTTATATTCAATCCACAGTTTCAGAAAAAAAAAAATTCCATGCAATTCATTTGCAGTACCTTAGATATGTACATTATATGATGAATATCACTATCCATATCAGCATATATTCAAACTTTTATTCATATGAAGATGTTTTTACCAAAATGCACATCTACCACTATACTATTTGATTGTGTAATAAATCATTTTATTTATGCAACGTTTGCTCGTGCCAGAATGCTGAAATTCAACATACTGTACATAAGGTGCTGCAAATAAGATTCATTTATTATTCTTTTTTCGGTTGTGAGACCAGGCTTTTATGACAACATTAACATTTCTATACAACTCATTCACAGGGAGTTGCATGGCGGACAGTTCACATAAACTGATTTACTGATGATATGATGAAGCTTTCGGTGATTTATTTCCTTTTTGTTGTTTTTTTTGTTTTGTTTTGTTTTTTTGAAAGGAGTCTCCAGTGTCAGCACTCCTTCAGCTTTCTTTTGCATTCACAGTAATAAAGCAAGCTTCAAGCTTATGTTGTCTTAATTTCAGGAAAAGAGGTAGATAGATAGATAGATAGATAGAGAGAGAGAGAGAGAGAGAGAGAGAGAGAGAGAGAGAGAGAGAGGGGCTACCTTCTCATGATTTTATTTCAACAGATTAATTTAATAATTACATTTAATCATTTAATATTTAATTTTAACAGTTTTGTTTCACGGACCTTCTACAGGTGTGGGCGTACCTGTTGGTGCATTTAAGCCATGTCAAAAAGTTTGTATTTAACAGTTACACTTGAACGGTGCCACAAAGCCGTAATTACGAGTGGGATTTTCTTTGAGCTCCAACTTTCGAGTTTTAGGGTGTGTCAGTTTGACTCTGAATGTTTTACTCGTCTCAGAAGCTGATTTTCAGCTTTTTTTTAACGATAAAAATAAATTGCCTGAATAATATTATAAAGCATTATACAATTATGATATAATATTTTAACTATAAAGTTTGAATTTGCTTCATAAATTGATTAAAAACATCATAAAAACACCTCATGCACATTCTTTGTTTTTCTTTTTCTAGAGGGACAATTCAAAAATCTTGCAGTATTTTAATAAAATTAAAGTTAAAAGAAGAAGTTAAAAAAAAGAGTTAATAAAGAGAAATATTTCACGCCAACCAAAGTGAATTGACATTGTAAGTACGACTTCCCAACTTGTAAATACCAACTTCCCAGTAAGAACTTGAACTCAAAGTGAATATAAAGCCAAGATCAGCTGATTAAACAGGTGGAATCAGGTGTAGCTTTGGATTTAGTTTACAATGTTAAACAAAACTAGAAATTAATTAAATGTACAATGAGTCATTCTTTAATAAATAGAATATTACTAGTGCTGGTAAACTGCTGTGGTGCGAGATTTAAACACTTTTGGACATGTTAATGGAAAATAATCAACTTCATGTCTCTGCAACACACCAAGCTGTCACTGATTTTTTAAAGCTAAAGTTTAAATCAATTTACAGTCAGTTTACCACTTTATACAAAACACTGCGCATCTGACGTGCTGTGTGTGATCCTGGTTCTGCAAGCAAGTGTATTTTAGCATTGGAAATGGCTCAGGACTCATATAATACTCAAAACAGATCTAGCAAAAGTGGCTAAATGGATTGTTAGGTTGAAGATGTACAATTCTGTGAGCACTTGTATGACTCATCTTCAAGACATTACAAAAATTATGACATTTTTGGAAGAAGAGAGTAAAACTGTGGCTAAGGCAAACAACCTATTTAAGAATTGATTATTGTATTATATTCATTCATTGTCTACCGCTTATCTGATCTATTCTCGGGTCACGGGGAGCCTGTGCCTATCTCAGACGTCATTGGGCATCAAGGCAGGATACACCCTGGACAGAGTGCCAACCCATCGCAGCGTACACACACACACTCTCATTCACTCACACAATCACACACTACGGACAATTTAGAGATGCCAATCAACCTACAATGCATGTCTTCGGACCGGGGGAGAAAACCGGAGTACCCAGAGGAAACCGGTTTTGGGGATTGGCACAAGTTAAATTAGGATTTAGGAAGAGGAGAGGCCTAATTGTTTCACAAATATGAATAATGCTAACCACTAAGCCACTAAGCCCCCGTTGCATGCATTTATTTATTTATTCATTTATTTATTTACTTACTTACTTACTTACTTACTTAGTTAATTAGCTGTTTACTTATTTGGTTACTTAGCTAGTTAGTTAGTTAGTTAGTTAGTACTTTGCTTCCTTTGTCTATTCTGTATCACTGTGAAACCATATATGGTCAGCTGATAAATTTAGTACATTTTATTTTCTGTATGTTTTCTTCTGCTTTGGTTCTTGTTGTGTTCACGTATCTATGTGCAACACCCATACGGATTTTTACAGAATTCTAAAGTGAAAACACACTCCAATAGTTTATTGTCTACTAACATGTTTATGTAACAAGCCTACTTCTGCCTTATTTGTAATCTTGCAAATGTAAGGGAGACACTGCTAACTTGCCAACTGACTGAAGGGCAATTTATTTTCCACACTGAGGGCACATACACATAGCTTTTTGTGTGGGATCCTTCAATTTTTGCTGTAGTTGTCCACTTCTCCAAGTTGGCTGTGATTGAAACTCAGGAGCACAATGCATACACACGCACACACACACACATACAGAGCTGGCAACTTTTGGCTTGGCAAGAGCTAAAGAAATCTGAAGCGAAGTTACACTCCATTTGCGATTCTGGGTGTGACCCATTGTAATTATATGTAGTACTGAACTCTGTTACAAATGTCCATCGGTCTATCGATCCATCCATCCATCCATCCATCCGTCTTCTGTTCTGCTTATCCTACACAGGGTAAAAGGGAAACTGAAGTCTATCCAAGGCGGATTTGAAGGCACAAGTTGGGGGACACCCTGGACGGAGTGCCAACCCATCACAGGGCACAATCGCACACACTCACACACACTACAGAAACACTCCACACACAGAGGCAGAAATCGAACCCACAAACTCGAAGGTGTGAGGCAAACGTACTAACCACCTCACAAGTCTACAGTCCCTGGTTTAATCATGAGCCCAGGTCTGTCTCTTACTCTGCATGTACTTGGTGTGCTTTCATAGGTTTCCTCCAATCTTCAATTATAAATTAAGTGTGCATAGACTGCACTATGATGGAACTGTTGTCTCATTCAGGGTATATTCCAGACTAATGCCTAGTGTCTCTATTTGAGGCTCTGGTCCCTGCGATCTTGACCAGTATGAAGCAGTTAATGAAGATGAATGAAGAAATGATTAATTACACTACTCTTTTCTAGCCTCACTTTGTCACAATGTCAACATTTCACTGCTTTCCAAATACAATGTTCCAAGATACATACTCTTGTGTCAAACATTACTAGGCTGCTATAAAGACAGTAATATGCAAGATATGCTAAAGAAACAGAGAGGTCCGGTTAGTGTGAGTTAGAGACGCGGAGGGAGCAGGAATAAACAGCCTGGAGGAAGTGTAAAACCTGTTGCACAGTGTTCATTGCATGACACCCAGTGTGATTTTTTTGCCTGAGGGAAGATTTAAAATACACTCACAGACACACGGGCCTGAAAACACACCTTTAAGCATTACCATTACATTGAATAGAATTAATGCACAGCATTTGGCTGCACAGCATGACTTTGGCTCCCAAAGCACTCTAATACAGCCAATAAATCTTAGTGTTGAATAAACAGCAACATCACTGAATTAACTCCTAAGCACTGGACGTGTTCATTTAACAATGCAATTCTCAGCCACTTTCTGAGCTCAATGAAATGAAGTGAAAACACTCAAGCAAAGAAAAAAATGTGAACAGAGCTTCAGAAATGTCCGTTGCGCGTCCATTGGCGCGCGTCAACCAAACGCATACAGCACTTAGATGCTCCGAATCAAATACACACACACACCCCGCACGCACGCACGCACACACACACAACGTCTTAAACGATGCAGTAACTTTTTGTGCGCATCAAGCGATAATAACTACGCGCTCTGGTGGAGATCTTCAGGACCGTGTGTGTGTGTGTGTGTGTGTGTGTGTGTGCGCGTGTCCCTCACCTCTGGCCTCCACGGGCGACACAAACACGCTGAACGAGGCTGCCACGAGGCTCCAGCACAGACAGTGTGCGCTCCACGGGCGCGCCATCACCGCTCAGCTCGCGCCTCCGTTCGCCGCGCACACACGCATCCGTGTGCGCGTGCCGCCGTGACCGTCCCGATGTAAGTGCCGAAGCTAAAAGCTCTGCCTTGTAATAGAGGAAAAAAAAAAAAAAAAAAAAAGTCCTCCACGGGAGTGCACCGGGACCACAGTGAGTAGTGCGGGAGTGCGATGAGTATGTATATATTAAGACAAGGAGCCACACACATGCACACACACACACCCACCCACCCACACACACACACACACACACACACACACACACACACACTGCGTGCTCTCCTGCACCTCCGAGCTTGCTGAGTCGCAGAAGGAGCCGCCCGCGCGTGTCAGAGCTCCCGGAAAGTCAGGATGAGACACGAACAGCTGGGAGAGCTACGGAGGTTTCATTGCTGCGATTCGGGCTGCGCAGGGGCACTTCGCCAGAGAGAGAGAGAGAGAGAGAGAGAGAGAGAGCGCAACAGCTTTGTGCATTAGTGCAGAGCTCCACTGTCACGAGCAGCTTGAGTTCTATTAAACATCTGAATTCTTCAGTCTAACACGCACACATGCAATGCGTGACAGGGGCGTGGTCACCTGGGGGAAACTAGCCCCGGGTTGTCAAATCCTTTCAGGAGAAATTAGCTGATGAATGCTTAAAATGTCGCTAGAAGTCACCCTGTGACCTCATAAACTAATTTGCATCCTAATGGGGCGTGGTGTTTATTTGCATATCAAAGCACGTTGCTTGAAGAAGGAATAGAATAGAGTTTGATCAGAATAGAGTAGCATTGTCACTTCACAGATTCATGGTTTGTAATACTGCCTGCACAGCGTTCCACGTGTTGGGGCGGTGGTAGCTCAAGTGGTTAAGGCTCTGGATTGTTGATTGGAAGAGATCAGAGTTCACCGCTAAGCTGTCACCGTTGGGCTCTTCAGCAAGGCCCCGAATCCCCCACCTTGCTGCATTGGTTGCTGCATCATGACTGATCATGCACTCTGACCCTAATCCTCCAAGGATGGGATATGCTAAGAAAGAATTTCACTGTGCAGTAATACATATGTGACAAATAAAGGTTACTTAACTACTTAACGTTCTCCCTGTGGTTTCTTTCAGGTTCTTTGGCTTTCAACAACCTCCTAAAATCATGCATGTTACTGTAGGTGGACTGGCTATGATAAATTGCCTGCGGTTGTGAACAAGTGTGTGAATCAGTGTGTACGGTGCCCTGAGATGCACTTGTGTCTCATTCAGGGTGTGTGTCCACCTCACACCCTGTGTCCCAGGATAACCTTCAGATCCACAGAGACCCTGTTCAGCACATTTTTACATGGCTGTTACAGATTGAAAACAGAATGAAATATCTAGAAAATTTTAGCAGAATATTTACAATAAAAAGAAATAATCAACATTCCCAACCCGGCTAATTGCAATTTTAGCTGAACCCCTACTATTAGGAAAAGGGAACAGTTTTGTTTGGAAAAATGGATCAAGGAAGACTGGTTGTTGGGGAAAGAAGAGTGAGAGTGAGAGGGAGAGTGATATATTTCTATAAAGATATAGAAAAATAATTGCAGTATTTGATTTGTTCTTGTTACAGTAGCCAACTTATACTTTAGTACGGTGCTCCTGTTGTTAGTGCTTTTTAGGTTAGTGTGTTACGAGTGATAATGTGTGCTTTCTGAGTGAGAATTGTTGCCAGTGATTCAGTCGAACGAGCTGATTTTGAAACATGTATGAAGCGTTTTGGTGGTTTGAGCAAGTTTTGGAGATGAGACCAAGTGTTTGCCCTAGATGTTCGTGTTGGTCATGCAGGTTGTATGTAGAATTTTGAGTGGCTTCAGTTTTGCGCGATGCTTATTAGCAGTTGGAAAAAATGGATCAATTTATGAGTAATGACAGAAGAGCAAGACAGAGGTGATGATGGCAAGGAAAATGTCAGGAGGAAACCTTGAGTGTCAGGCTTTTGGTGTCTAGTGCTCTTTCAGTGCTCCTTATAGGGCTCCTCAGATCCAGATCATCATCGGAGGGATGAAAATACACTGAAAAGGACAAAACATAGGGAAGCTCGAAAGGGAAACTCGGAACTCGGAACTCGAAAGGGAAACTCGGGAGGGGAAACTTGGGACTCGAAACAAAAACAAAGAGAAGGAGAGACTCCCGAGGAGAAGAAGGCAGATCCCGAAGCCCGAGCACAAAACAGAGACAGCACCAAAAGCCCACCCGAAAAGCCGGCCACATAACCTCTAACGCCGACTAACGACAATTAAAGATCCCAGCCCCGAAACCGAGAAACAAAGAGACTTAAATACCCACACCCGAACGAGACACATGTGAAAGCAATACACTAATTGCACAGGCGCAGGGGCTTCCCGAGGGTCTCTAGCGTCCAAAAAACAAAACAGCCCAAAACCTGACATTGAGAGGAACCAGATTCAACAGGGAACCCATTCTGATCAGATAATATGATTATAAATCATTTTCCTTCCTAAACTGTGTACTATATGGTCAATTCTGTAACCAGGAAATTCATTCTAGTCTTAACATGAAGTCTTGTTGAAGTTAAGGAGACTTGAGTGCAAACCATTTGTATCAATTGCAATTCAAAGCCATCATCATGGTGTCTAAGTGGTTCCATTCACAGCAATCTCATGTATCTTTAGTCTGTCCATGTGGAGACATCTTCAACAGCATCAAGTGGTTTCCAAGTGATGAGATGCCAAGCAGAAGCAGGATATCAGGATGGATCAGACAGGTCCTGAGTGTAGAAGGGGTCGGGATCACTATTATTACCACAGGATCAGCTTTCTCAGCAGAACAGTGAAATCTGAGACTGGTGACACTGTATAATGTGACCAAGGTTTAACAGGTAAATAATGAAAAGGATGAGGATGAGATCTGATCCTCTGAGAACATCCTGAGCGACAGTAGAAAGGGTGGATTTGAAATTGCCGATTATGACAAATCTGAGCCAAGAAGCAAGAGTCATATCCTGATAATAGACAGAAAATGAGTATGTCATGATTTAGTGCATCAAAGAAAACACTGGGAGATAGAGAAGAAAGTTGAAGGCCCATAGTCCGCGATCATTTAAGACCTGTAGATTAGCATTCTCATTGCTATGTATTCTAACAGGCATCTGTCACTTCTGCAGTCTGAATAACCAACATGAATCTTGGCCAAACAGTTAATCTCATCTCCAAAACTCAACCAAACCACCAAAACATTTCATACAATTCATTCCACAGTGCTGGCAACAATTCTCACTCAGAAAGCACACATTATCACTCATAACACACTGACCTAAAAAGCCCTAACGACAGGATCATTACAGAAGTGATGAAGTTTTGAGTTCTTTAAAGTTGGAATGATTTTTCACAGAAATCAATATTTTATAATAGAATAAGAAGAAAACCGTTTTCACTTTACTGACTGTTCTAAAGTATAAGTTGGCTACTGTAACAAGAACAAATTAGGAATGCTGCAATTTGCTTCAATATCCTTTATAATTTTTTGTTATATTTTTATCTAAAATATGCAGTACCATTCTCCCGCTTTCTCAAATCTTCTGTTACCACAACTTCTCTTCCTTGATCCATGTTTGCAAACAAAATCAGTCCAAAGCTAGTTCATTTTTGCTAAAAGATGGTAAGAAGAATTAAAACAAGACCCCTGGCTAAGCTTTCAGCTGACATTACAATTAGCTGTGTTGGAGATGAATATTATTTCATCTAAGATTTTCCATAATTCTGAATGAGCTTTTAACAGTTTTGCATTTGAACAATGTGGTGCAGATATTTAGGGTTTTTTTTTGCAGGTGGTGTGAATAAGAATAATGACAAAAAAGTTTATGGCTTTTGGAAGATGGGGTTGTTGAATGCATTTTGTGTGAAAGCTATGAAAAATGCTACACAGTTTGGTTTGTGTAGACTTCTGTTTCACTACAGATTATTGAGTTTTGCAAATAAATCAACAAAAATTCCCTTTATTTTTATTCTAAATGTAAACCGGTTGTACATTTCACTGATAAATCAAGTGAGGGTGAGGGACCGGTCTCTTAAAGAAAGGCGCTATGTTAATGAGATGATGGATAGGTGTAGAGATGACACAGAGGCACTTCTTGAGGAGGAAAAAGTGGACCAGGCAGAAAGATTGCATTAGATTATGAGATAAGATCAGAGATGGTGCTTGGCTCAGTTTATGAAAAGGCTGGTAAGAGCTTATCTGGAGGTTTGAAGAAGTGTATCACTGTTTTATGTGTGAAAAAAAAGACACATGCAGAAGACAAATTCATTTTCTCATTTACAAAAGCTGAGAAGAAGTTTGTTTGAGTGATTGGGGGTGTGACCACTTGACTTTCATTGAAGTGGATTATTGCTGCTATACTTACTGTATCTTTATTTTAAATGAACACATACTCATTATTTTACTTAAGTACAGCTTCTTTGTATTTTTTGTTCTTATCTGTGTACAGAAGTTATGTAAAGTTTTGAGGAAAGAAGCTGAAAGAGTGAATTAGGTAACAGAGTCAACTGAACTGTCTGGCTTTAGAGTGCCACAGGTATTTTTGTACATTTGCATCGACAAAAAGCCAGTATGATTGTTCCAACGGGTTTTGGATTATTCCAGAAATAATAAACTCTGTGACCAACAAAAGTTTATGATTCTTACACTAAAGTATAACACTAAAGTTAGGCTACAAATAAACTACACCACGGTCACATGACTTTGATTGACAGCTCTTTCGATCTTTATTTAAAATCCTATTCCCTGATAAGGATCCACGGTGCTCTTTTTGTGGATGAATCTGAATGAAAGGAAAGTTTGAGTTTGCCAGAGTGTGAGTATGAACACATCGAGGCTTTAGTAGATGAGTTTTCCTGTTTGGTGTGATGATGCTTAATCTCCGCAACAACCTCAGCAATCCCGCATTTTAGCTAAATTTTAGCAAGTGCCATTTGCAAGACTCATAAAAGCTTAAAAAATCATGAGTAGAGTATTACTGATGAATTTTATATTGTAGAATAAAATGTGAAAATATCTTGAGCTTGTGTTAATCACAGACCTTATTTCAGATTGCAGGCATTTAACTAACAACCCATTAGAAAATCAATCGATTTAAACTGGAAATGCTAAAGTGCAACTTTATTTCTGGGATTTATGACTCAATCCTGCTGCACTCTCTTGCAATAATAAATAATAATATAAAAGATATTTTGTTGTCAGGGTTGGGAAAGAAAACATTTAAAATAGCTTTAATGAGATTATGTTCTCAAACTCCCAGACCTGAATAAAGCAAGGGTTAAATTCCTGTTGCAGAGAAGTATCAATGGGGTTGGGTTCGGCAAATTTGGGCAGAAACAAAAGAAACGACTATCAGGTTAAATCCCATAAACTGTATTTTCTAGTGTTTACTTGTGAAATGGATTCAAATATGCACTTGACAGAGACACAGCAGCATGTCCTCTTATTATGATGATTATGCTGGTTGGTTTTATTTGGCATGACATTTCTGATGGGAAATATCTCTGCCCTCCAGTCGCGTGTTCACGTTCGTTCATTAACAAGCTCTTCTCTGCATTGTGAGCATGTTTGTGTAGTGGCCTTTTAATATTAATTCTGCAAACACAATGGGTTAGGAATTAGTTCCTTACGAATTAGTTTGGTGCTAAATAATTGATTTTCTACACACTCGTAAGGATGCAGTTCCAACAAGTTTAAAAAATAATAAGCAAGATAATAAAATTAAAATAAAATAATAATCTGACTCCTTTTTTTTAATTGCTAGCCCTCATTGCCATGCCCCTTAGATTATCATGTGATCATCATGTAGCCTTGGACATATTGGAAGCTCTTTAAAGCAACAAATTTGGCCGATGCAAAGTGCAAACGAACTGCCCCTGATGAGGTGTTGATGGAGAAATGTGCTCTTTTAATGCTCAGTGTTATGAGGCTTTGCAGATGTGTAAAAAAAAAAATAAAAAGAAAAGAAAGAAAAATAAAATAAATAGCCATAACAACCTTGAAAGACAATCAGAGTTAATTAGGCATTGTTCGTAAGGTTTTTCTTGCCACTGAGATTTTGTGCCCATTGTTTAAACCCAGTCTGAGCATTTCTGCAGCAGGGTTATTTGTGTATGTGTGGATGCACATAAGTTCTAATACTCATCAGTCTGTAGACACACTTTTCAACTTAGTCTATAGATTCAGGAGAAGATTTCACATTCGACCTATTTTTACATTCATTCGCACAAAGCCTATTTTGCTCCTACTGTAATATAACTCTAGAATAGATAACTAGTATGATTTTATTTATTCTTTATTCTTTACTTTTTACATTTTACTTCATTTTTACATTTTACTTCATTTGATTAAAATGTTTTACTCTTTTTTTTATACTATATCTGTAATTACAACTCTACCTCGATACTGTTCTGTAACACCTGTACTATTATTTAACTCTTGTTTAACTCCTATTTTGCTCTCGCTGATGGAAAGACAGTTGAAGCATTTCACTACATGTCATACTGTGTATGGTTATATATGTGACAAATAAATTTTTAATTAAATAAAAAAGTATGGTGCATTAAAATCTTTCCTAAAATATTTGTGGCATGAACTAATCTGGTTCCTCTCAGTCTGAGTCTGGTTCCTCTCAAGGTTTCTTCCTAATTCCATCTAAGGGAGTTTTTCCTTGCCACAGTCGCCTGAGTCACCTCAGGCTTGCTCACTAGGGAAAATTTTGTCTAACATCTAGGACTGTTTGTTTGTATGTTTATTGTTTCTTATGTTCTGTAAAGCTGCTTTGAGACAATGCTCTTTGTTAAAAGCGCTATACAAATAAAATTGAATTGAATTGAATTGAATAATCTAAACACTCTAAAATTAATTAGAGAGAATTAAAGAGAACCATTGTTAAACTTCCTGAATTTAAAAAAATAAATAAATAAACCTCTGGCCCACAATGCTAGCCATACACCTTTCTTTCCAATAAAACTGACTGATAGAGTAAATAAATGATCTCAACACTGGTGACAACAATTTACCAGTATATCGCTCAGGCAGGCTACAGGTGAGAGCTGGAAGGCTCTGGTGTAGAAGGAATATATTTTAAAGTACATTTTATGCATCACTAACTCCAGCTCACCATCTAACACTCCCAGAATGTGAGCTACCATCTACTTTCATCATCTTTATGAGGATCATCTGTCACAGCTATCATGAGCACAAACTCACCCAAACTAGACAGATGAAGATTAGAAGAAAAAAAATCACTTTAGGTGAGTTTGGGTGAGTCTGTGCCCTCAGGTGTTTGTTCTTGGCTGCAAGGAGTGGAATCTGATGTGGTCTTCTTTCTACTGTTATAGCTCATCCACCGCAAGGTTTGATGTTTTGTGCATGCTGAGATGCTTTTTAACTCATCACAGTTGTAAAATGTGATTATTGTGTTATTATATCCTTCCTGTCAGCTCAGGCCAGTCTGGTCCTTCTCCTCTGATCTCTCTAACCAACACAGCCTGCAGATCCTCCACACAAAGGATTTTTTTATTCTTGAACCTCTCTATATGAACTCTACAGACTGTTTTGTGTGAAAATCCCAGGAGATCAGCAGTTTCTGAAATACTCAAACCAGCCCATCTGGTGCAAACTGCCATGTCATGGGAAAAGCCACAGAGATCAGACATTTTCTCCATTTTGATGCTTGATGTCAACTGAAATTCTTGACCCGTATCTGCATGATTTATGCGTTGTGCTGCTGCCTCATGGGTTAGGGTTAGGGTTAGGGTTAGTGATTGGCTGATTAGGTAAGTTCATGAATAAGCAGATTTAAATATGTACCTTTTAAAGTAGGTGGAATTTTGAGAAATTTGTTATGAGACTTGTTGTAATGTTGGATTATGAATACTATAATGTGATCAACTTTGAGTTGTATTCTGTATATTTGTATACACCAATCAGCCATAACATGAGCACTGACAGGTGAAGTGAATAACACTGATTATCTTCTCATCATGGCACCTGTTAGTGGGTGAGATATATTAGGCAGCAAGTGAACGTTTTGTCCTCAAAGTTGATGTGTTAGAAGCAGGAAAAATGGGCAAGTGTAAGGATTTGAGCGAGTTAAACTAGGACCAAATTGTGATGACTAGATGACTGGATCAGAGCATCTCCAAAACTGCAGCTCTTTTGGGGTGTTCCCGGTCTGCAGTGGTCAGTATCTATCAAAAGTGGTCCAAGGAAGGAACAGTGGTGAACCGGCGACAAGGTCATGGGAGGCCAAGGCTCATTGTTGTATGTGGGGAGAGACAGCTGGCCCGTGTGATCTGATCCAACAGACGAGCTACTGTTGCTCAAATTGCTTAAGAAGTTAATGCTGGTTCTGATAGAAAGGTGTCAGAATACACAGTGCTTCACAGTTTGTTGTGTATGGGGCTGCACCCAGACCACCCTGCACCCAGACCCATGCTGACCCCTGTGCACCACCGAAAGAACCACCAATGGGCATGTGAGCATCAGAACTGGACCTTGGAGCAATGGAAGAAGGTGGCCTGGTCTGATGAATCATGTTTTGTTTTGTTTTTTACATCACATGGATAGCCGAGTGTGTGTGTGGGAACACATGGCACCAGGATGCATAATGGGAAGAAGCCAAGCCAGCGAAGGCAGCGTTATGCTTTGGGCAATGTTCTGCTGGGACACCTTGGGTCCTGCCATCCATGTGGATATTACTTTGACACGTACTACCTACCTAAGCAATGTTACAGACCATGTACACCTGTTCATGGAAACAGTATTCCCTGATTGCTGTGGTTTCTTTCGGCAGGATAATCAGCAGATCTCAATCCAATCCAGCTTCTGTGGGATGTGCTAGACAAACAAGTCCATTGAGGCCCCACCTCGCAACTTAGAGGACTTAAAGGATCTGCTGCTAACATCTTATTGCCAGTTACCACAACACACCTTTAGGGATCTAGTGGAGTCCATGCCTTGACGGGTCAGGGCTGTTTTGGCAGCAAAAGGGGGACCAACACAATATTTGGTCATAATGTTATGCCTTATTAGTGTATTATTCTGTATATCATAACAAAATACCTTTATTTTCACATATTAGACAAATAAAGGAAGCTTAATGTAGCAACACTTAAGATAGAATGGCATTAAGTCCACCTTGGTATTATAGTTCTGTGTCTTCAGTTGAAATGAGAATCCAAAAACCAATTACAGAATGCATTCTAGAGTTAAAATGTCATTTTCTATTCGTATTTAGCCAAAGATCTCCTTTTTATGAAGCTAAAAATAAATCTTATATCAATGTCATCATTTGGTTGTGATAAAAAAAGAGAATATGGCTTTGGGAATTCATCTGGACATCATTTGAAGATTTAATTGAAACAGTATGTGAAATAATTGGGACAGCACTCGTGGACGCTAAAAGAATTAAACAGGTCGGGATATCAGGCCTCAAGTGTGCAGTCTTAACAGGTTATTTTCTGTCACTATTTCACTGAATTCACCCTAACCATCAGAAATATGGGAGCTGCATGGTAGTACATCACATGCTGGGAGAAGCTGAAGATGTGGCTGCAAATTTATGTGATTTTATTAGGAAGTCTGTGTTCCAGCATTTGTCTTTCTGTTTCTGTGAGTTCTCCTTGTTTCAGTCCTACGCTACATCTAAATATCTCCACAATATCCTCACAGTAGGCAAAAAGCAGTACGCCAAAGGAGTAGTATGTCTGAATTCTCAGTATTTATAAAACAGTAGGAGAGAAATACCCAGTTGAGCTATTGCTTCCACTGAGATTCTGCTGTATAGAGCCAGTGGACTACCCCGTAAAGCAACAGAACCGACATGAAAGAGCTGTCAGAAAAAAAAGTAGCAGCACATCGAATCTTTTTAAGTGTTCATGCTATAGGTATTAATCAACACATGAGTAAATTGTTCACTTGCTGAAGGTTTAATCAAGAAACAATACTGTTTTGTCTGGTTATTAAGATGCCGTAGGTCACATGACAATACCAATATGGGGGATGTAGTATATCCAGATTATATACTCATACTGTATATAAATATCGATCATTACGTATTCTTTCAACAGCTGAGCAGTAGGTACTGAATCAAATGCAGTAGGTTTTGTCACAGTACACGATTTAAAACGTACACCTAGTTTCTAAATTAAAGAGATATGCAAAGCCTTTGGTTAGAGAAGACGACAGTACATCAAAAATGTTCTCTAAAGTTAATTTAATCTAAAACTGAATCAAAGGTAGATTTATTACATTGAGTTTTCTTCTTCCACTTTTTGCTTGTCACTGAGTTATGTGTTAAAAGTTGAATTAAACGTGCACAGTAAGGATTTAAAATTTGGGCCCCGCAGAATTCAGATCTCAGACATAATTCATAATTTAACAGCATTAAGAAGTTGATTCTCAGGAGTGAGAGTTATGCATGCAGGGGCCAAGGTGTGTCTCAGTTACACGTAATTTTACATTGGGAAATTAAGCTCATTTTTCTTGTCGTATATTCAATCCAGGACCATTGTTTGACAGTTCAATGTAACCACAATACATCATGCTGAAATGTATGCTTTGGGCTTTACATATAATTAAAAACTGAAATTGTTATCCATCAATCTATCTATTTATACAGGGTTGCTGGGAACCTGGAGTCTATTCCAGGGGACTCGGGGCATCAGGTGGGGGACACACGGGACAAGGTGCTAATTCATTGTAGGACACAATCACAACACACAAACTCACACACCCCTTGACACATATGAACAATTTAGAGATGCCAGTCAGCCTAAGGGAGGAAACTGGAGAATCCAGAGAAAACTCTTAGAGCATGTAAACTCTGCACACACAGGGTAGAGGCGAGGCTTGATCCTTCAATCCTGGAGACGTGGAAACATACTAACCACTGAAGCAAACATGCCTCCTGGAAGTTTTTATGTCTATGTTAATACATAATTATGACACAATTATGACACAGACCAAGAAAAGGTTGAACAAATAACTGTCAAAGCATGAAAAAAACCCAACTAAATAATAGGATGTGCTGGATCAAATGCTTTTTAATAAGTTACTTAATTTTGAGGTTTGAAGCCATATTGTTAATAAAGTTGATGACAACTAAGAACTATTAGCATGGATGTATACATGTAATCTAACTAGCAGCTAATGATCAAATGTCAAATTGCATGGATCTGCGAATGGCTCAGTTTTGAATCACTCCTAGCTCCAGCTACATCACCAACATACTAACAGGCGTCATATAATTACAAAGTGAAGGGAATCAGTTCCTAGTTAATCAGTTAATAGTTAATACTTAATACAAAAACCTAGTTTTAAAAATTGCCGCTGGCTTCCATATTTTACAGAACCTGCTTTTCTTCTGACTCTGTGTCAGAGTCAGTGCCTAATCTCAAACCAATTAGCTCCACCACAAGAAAAATTAGCTCTCTTTTGGCACAAAAAAACCTGCTGATCTGGAACCAAGAAACAGGAGGTGGGCTTGAGGACAATTTGAGCTCTATGTGCATAAGCAATTCAAGTCGATTACCACCATTTGAACAAAGAGAGAAATGAACAGGTTGGAGGGTTTGAATTTTACTTAATTAAAAAAGAAAATGAATTAAATTAATATCACCTCCTGCTAATGATCAGGCTTGTGCCATTTAACTATTTTTGAACTGTATTTTACCAAGATTCAGCAGATTGCTCATAAGCGGTCACATGATCCTGCCATTTAATAAACAGAAAATTTTTCGTCTGAATGAGCCACCAACGGCTTCTTTTTTTTCAGAAATACTTCATTTTCTCAGATATTCTTCTTCTTCTTCTTCTTTTTCTTCTTCTTCAACTGTTTTTCCTTCAAGTGTTGAGTCAGAGCAAAAATAATCAACACTTTAAAGTCATTGAAATAAAACAATGCAATGCAATGACTGCTAACAAAATATCCTTTGAAAATCTACAAATTGAGAATAAAACAGCTAAAATATTATGTTGTGTGTTATTGTTGTCTATGACTAGATTTTCTATTTGTACAGACTAGGGACGTAGCTGAATACAAATTCCTTTATCAGAAAGGAACAGATAATGTGTTAAGAATACAGATATAAATAGTATTTATTTATTTATTTATTTATTTATTTATTTATTTATTTATTTATTTTCATGTATTAATTCATGTGCTTATTTATTTGTTTTCATGTATTAATTCATGTGTTTATTTATTTATTTAGTTATTTGTATAATCATTCATTGGTTATTTATTTATTTGTTTGTTTGTTTAGAAAGACTGGTGTAAAAGATTTACGGGACAACTGGCTAAAACCACACGTGTGCATCTGGACAGGGATCCCATGGGAATATGAACATGCAACACTGTATGGTGCTTTACAGCATCTGTAGTAATTGTCTGGTGGGATGTGATGGGATTTTCTTGACATCCTCTTGGTTTCATCCGACTGGTGATGCCATGGTCCACAAAGAGGATAGAAAACATGTATGGGATCTCATTGTCAAAATATTTCGTCAGGGGAGATGTCTAAAAGAAACTCCAACAAAGGACGAGATGAAAAAATATAACTGATCGGAGAGGCTGCCAAGAGACCTGCGGCAATATGAAAGAGGGTCAAGCTGCAGAAATATCTGGCAAGTCAATTGTCAGTCCCAGCATACAGCAACAATTTCATTCATTAGAATATAACGTAAGCATGATAATAATAATAATAATAATAATAATAATAATAATAATAATAATAATAATAATAATAATAACTGAGAGAGCAGTTTCATCAATATCTCTAGCTGACATTAATTCTGAATTCAAGTGATATACATAGTTTCCAACTCTTTGTTGATTTGGTTTTAGTTTTAGTGTTTTTCAGTATATAGTGTTAAGGTTCATAATTAATTCAAAGAAAACAGACAAGAAACACCCTTCCAGTTTAGACCATACCCCATTCAGGTTTAAAATCTGATAGATAGATAGATAGATAGATAGATAGATAGATAGATAGATAGATAGATAGATAGATAGATAGATAGATAGATAGATAGATAGACATATAGATAGATAGATATGATCTATCTCCTCACAGTTGTTATTGCTTCCACTGACTATTTTCAAAATGTTTAATAACAAGAACTCGTTCTGATTATAGCTCAAATTCCTTCCCGCTGATCACAATTAGTACAATTAAATCAACTTTCATATTTCAGATGCAGAACATATCTTAGGTTGTTTTGAAAGCTAGGACTTATCATTTGGAGTTAAGCCCAATTCACAATCAAAGTCTAGCTGCCTGAGAAGGAAAAGCGGATATTCAGCTCCTCCTCAGACCATAACAACACTCGACTCAGTGCCTATATACTCTGATGCACGCTTCCCTGATGGAAAAGAATTATACAGACAAAGCCCTGCTTAATATCCTGAGTAATTTACCCCAGCCTGACCTGATTATCCCTGATTAGCTTGTTGAGTGTTTGTTTGCTGCAATGTGAGTTAGACCATGTCTTATAAGGTTAATATTTAAAATGATGCTCTAAATATCCCAGAATGCCCGTAGCCATCCCTGTTACAATTTATCAGACAGAACAAGGCTTAAACTTATTCATGCATGTTAAAAATTGTCCTAATTTAGAAATAAAACTGTCTGGCTTTGTGAATCCAAGCATAACACCATCCAAGGCAATGTGTAATTTTGTTCGGGGAACAAAAAGTTCTTACATGTTTAGCTTTTGTTCAGTCGCGCCAGGATTTCACAGTGATTTTTTGCTTGATTGCTTGATTTTGCTGTGGCTTTTTTTCCCCTAAAACTTGTGATGCAACTTGCGGAGTGCTTGTGAAGTGCCAAGCGACATTTCAATTGAGATCTATTCAATTCTATGCAAATTAGGTTTGAAGAAACAGATCTAAATGACTGACAGGATGGAAATGATTTCTCAGACCTGTGGTGCGTATGAACCAACTTCACCACTCACAATGTTAGTTCATACCTGCGGTTACTTCCCATTTACCAGTCCCTCCAAGATGTCAGAGTTTTTTTGTGACTGATGTGGCCAAAATTACATAGCTTTGCTGCAGCTTTTTTTTTTTTTTTGGCAAAAATATGCAAACCTGCAAGCACCAGATTCTACTAGTGAGTACACAGTTACTTTCTATGAATTATGTAGATATGTTCAACACATGTAAATCGAGGAGAGCTTTGGCTGAATGTGTGTCGTGAGGATGTCATACGACATGTCCCATATCTGCGGAAAATCAGCAGCAATTTTGCAAAATCGCAAGCTCCTCAGAATATCACGAAGTTTGATAGATTTTGTGCTCATTTCTGGTATTGTGAAATCCTGAAGGGTCTGATTGCTCATTGGTTTTAAAAGGGGTGCATAAAACTCTAAATAATTATTAATTATTATGCTTGACAAATCTGCTAATATGTCATTTTTTGCTCACTGATGTTCTTTTACACACACACACTCACACACACACACACACAATGCAGGTAAGAAAAAGCAGCAAATCACACTTACCTTCTTTTCTTTCTTTTCTCCTAGTGTGACTTCAGTCTTTAAAGTGGGTGACAGTTGCTTGTCATAGCTACTTAGTGTCCCTTAATGCAAGCCACCTATTGAGATAAACACGTTACACTCCATAAAAAATCAGTGTAGCCACACACATACAAAACGCTGCCAAATACCAGAAGGAAGCTGGCATGAAGCCATAAAAACGGCACGTTTGCACCACATGAGCTTGCATCTTATATACATTACTATGCACCGACACAATGCGAGCTGTGGGCTGAATTGCACATGCATTAGATTATGTCGAGTTACATTCGCTTTACTTCCAGCCATATTGAATTTATCATTTCAGGATCGTATTGGAATCTTACTGTCTGTGTATATAATCTGCTTTAGGGCTAAATTTGTTTACTAGGAAATCTTAAAAATGCACTCTGCAAAGAAACATTACAGCAGAACTCCCATACTTCTTCGCACCCAATTAAACCTAGTCTGTCTTTTACATCTACCTGGTGTTCGAATCAGCACTAATTCCCTAGGTGCTGTTCTGTGAAGTCATTTACAGCTTGCATTTTCCTTTTTTAAGAAACGTAAATTTTTATTTGAACACACACTCACCTATATTACTGCCAGTACCTAGAAACTAACTAGCACTTCTATAATATGAGCTCAGGTACCAGCTGAATTTGTTTAAGTTTAAGGTCAAAGATGCATTTTTAATAAAGCTAGTTTTATTAAATCACTCATATGTACACCCCTTCTTCCAAAAACTAATTTGCATCCCCTGCACTTTGCAACAAGGTAATATTTAGCAAAGACAAGTAGCACGTTTCAAATCAATCGGCTGTGTAAACATCTGGCAGGCGGGTGTAAAAATGAACTCCCTGCTGCGTCACATCAAACCTCCTAAAAAACGAGGCTGAACTAATTATGCAAGGCCTGAGATGAATGGCGTGTCAGTGATTCTTTTGCACATCTCAGCTTCGGCTGCTTTTAATGGGTGGAAAAAGCACAGCATCTCAGCACCCTGTCTGGGGCTCATACTCGGATTAATACTTGCGCTGCTGCAATAATTACAGCACGTCAGGCTTAAAAAATAAAAGAGTGTTAAGAGCAATGTGTGGGAAGCTCAGTTATTACTGAGGAACATTTTAGACACGATGCTACAAGAAGTTGGAGGTTAAACAGGAACAAATTTGCGAAAAGTATGCGTTTATTTTGACAAGGAATGGAATTAGTAAAAAACTTGAAAAAAATATGAGACTATATTAAGTCTTATGGAGAAGTACTTAAAGAGTCCTGTTTCTACACCCCAAAATATTATGAATCTTGAATTTGCATTTAGGAAAAAGGAAGGGAATCCATCTTTTTTTTCTTTTCAAATATGTGGTTTGGTATTTTACATACTGTGTTTTTTTTTATCTATATATCAAAACTAGGGGGGCACGGTGGGTTGGTGGTTAGCACATTTGCCTCACACCTCCAGGGTTGGGGGTTCAATTCCCTCTTCCGCCATGTGTGTGTGGAGTTTGCATGTTCTCCCCGTGCCTCGGGGGTTTACTCCAGGTACTCTGGTTTCCTCCCCCTGTACAAAGACATGCATTGTAGGTTGATTGGCAACTCTAAATTGTCCGTAGTGTGAGTGAATGAAAGTGTGTTTGCCCTGCAATGGGTTGGCACTCTATCCAGGGTGTATCCTGCCTTGATGCCCAATGACGCCTGAGATAGGCACAGGCTCCCCGTGACCCGAGAGTAGATCGGATAAGTGGTAGACAATGAATGAATGAATCAAAAAGCTAAGAAAAAGACAAGGCTTAGTTAGGAAACACAGGCACACACAATGTATATTTCAAAACAAGGACAACACACACAAGGGTTTAAATAAGTACATAAATCAAGAATGAATCTGAAAACAGGTGAGTTTAATCATAAAACTTGAAGAAAACTGGGAAATCACAAGACGGGACCGGAGTCAGGACATGAATCGAAACAAAAGCACACGGCAACATAAATAAACTAAGAACAATGAGGAACAGAAGTGGAAGTGAAATGAAGCATTGTAGCGCTGCGGGCTGCCTTGTGTGCTACGCTTCTCGGCTCACAGCGTGAGGAGGAGAATCGTGACACATTCCTTTAATACCTTAATAAAATGGGGGAAAAAAAGAAGTTGTAGATTTAGAGATGAACAGATTATTAATTGTATCCTTATAACTCTTTGTTTAACACTTTGAGGCCTTATTAACTCTTTGAGGCCTTATTAGCTTCACTGTAGTTTCACATTTTTATTCATTTATTTATTTTAAGGACTTCAGACATAATATTAAGGTAAAGACAATTAAGAATGAATTCAAAAATAAATGATACAAAAATGAGCTATAAAACTACTAAAACTACTGTAAATTGGAATGGAAAACTAGAATATTCAAATGAAACCATTTAAATGAATTATATGGAATCAATAAATTCCAGTTATTTGTCCACAGATGTTCATAAATTATTCATTAAATACAATGAAATTTGTAAAAAATAAATAAATAAATAAATAAATAAATAAATAAATAAATAAATAAATAAATAAATAAATAAATAAATAAATAAATAAATAGGCACGGTGGCTTAGTGGTTAGCACGTTAGCCTCACACCTCCAGGCTTGGGGGTTCGATTCCCACCACCGCCATGTGTGTGGAGTTTGCATGTTCTCCACGTGCCTTGGGGGTGTACTCCGGTTTCCTCCCCCAGTCCAAAGACATGCATGGTAGGTTGATTGGCATCTGTAAATTGTCCATAGTGAGTGATTATGTGAGTGAATGAGAGTGTCTGTGTGCCCTGCGATGGGTTGGTACTCCGTCCAGGTTGTATCCTGCCTTGATGCCCAATGACGCCTGAGATAGCACAGGCTCCATGTGACCCAAGAATAGTTTGGATAAGTGGTAGACAATGTATAAATAAATAAAAAACAATTTTTAAAAAGTTACCAGAGAGACAAGTTTAGGTTCAGACCCACGAACAGCCCTTAGGATTTTGAAAGTGAGAAATTGCTGAAATGAATCATCAGGAATGAATCACATCACCTGACTCAGATGAGTCTATTCTGACGCAACATTCATGAGTCAGCTGCACTACTAGCAGGGTCGGCTGAAATTAATTATAGTCTATTGGCTTGATAATACCATTCCATTAAAAAGAGTCCAATTAGATCACTTAATGAGACAGTAGTTGTCATGTTCTGCAATGTTTTATTATTTATTGTGTTAATTTGTCATGAAGCATTGTTACTCTCTGTCATAAGCTTTATGCTTTAAATTTATGTGGGTTCCAATGGAAACAAAGAAAAACAGGTGATGCAAATGACTCAGACCTGCTCTTTTTAGGCATTATACAGCCTATGTTCTTGGATTTATTACTAAGAAACCAGCCAAAAATGCAGAAATAATACACAGATCAATTTTATTCCTAACCATAGAATTTTGTGAGGGAAAAATAATATACATAAAGAGAAAAAAAGCTTAAGAAAGGGTTCTAGGGTTTTAAAGCAAGGATAAGAGTCAAATGAAGTGACTCAAATGACTCTGAGTAAGCAATATGTGCAAACTGAACCAATCAGTTTTGTTCCAGTGCTCAAATGCTAAGTGCATTTGCTGTTTCATCTCACAGCAAATTCTTTTAGGAGGTACGTGACTTGACTGTGATTGAACTGGAACATATTTCTGTATCTTCTGCTTCCTGAAACACAACCACTCACTAGTGTAAACAAACTGACCTGCATTTTCTCACACCGGGTTTCTGCAACGTGATTCATCTGATGGAACTGTGATTTTCGAATGCAAGTGCTTGTTTTCCCAGTCTGCTGATGCTGAAACCCTTCACCTTTCAGCAGAATTGAACAGAGATTACAAAAGTAGAAGTTTCAAAGAGACAGAGGGACACTTTGTCTGAAAAAATAGCCGAAAGGGGTGTAAAAATAGAACAATTTCAGTCAGTTGATTAGTAATATAATTTTTTATAAGAGAAATATAAGCAGACAAAAATGGCAGAAAAGGTTAAGAGTGAATCTGTGAATCAGAATATTTTTTTCTTAAATCCAAATGTCTCCTGTCTCATATTTCTCTTGTAAAAAAATTACATTACTTTTTGGACATACAACAAAAATGTCTGCTTCAAATCAGTGTAGGGAAATGATCAGCCGTGAGCATCTACAGGATGTTGACAACTTGACAAAAATGTCAGTGACCAGGTTGATATATATATATTTCTGTATTTCATGTCCATAGCACATATGCGTATCTGCATATGATGTTGATAATACTGTATATCCACTGTATACAACTGTAACTTATATTTATTTATTTATTTATTTTACAATCCACATGGCAGCAAACATAGTGGAATTTATAGATAGATAGATAGATAGATAGATAGATAGATAGATAGATAGATAGACAGACAGACAGACAGACAGACAGACAGACAGATAGATAGATAGATAGATAGATAGATAGATAGATAGATAGATAGATAGATAGATAGATAGATAGATAGGTTGCATTATTCAGCTTCACCTTCTCCATTGTATTAGAGAGAAATGATCTAAAATTATGCAGAGTGACACACTTAAAGCAGCCAGGCCTTTAACGGTGCTTCAGTCGTCTTAAATTAAAAAAGTAAGAAGACTGATCTCTGGAGAAAATTCAGGGTGAAATACAAGGTAGGTGAACATGTTCAAGGGAAAGAAGGGTGAAATTGAAGAACACATACTGTGCATGCACAACCACACACACACACACACACACACACACGCACACACACACACACACACACACACACACACACACACACACACACACACAACACACCACACACACAGGCCTAGGAGCCAAAAATCTATTTTGTTATTACAGTTTTGTTAAAACATGCTGGAGGGGAATGTTTCACGAGACATGAATATTACACCGCACCAGACAGGGCATTATGAGAGAGAGACAGAGAGAGAGAGAGAGAGAGAGAGAGAGAGAGAGAGAGAGGAGAGAGAGAGAGAGAGAGAGAGAGAGAGAGAGAGAGAGAGAGAGAGAGAGAGAGAGGATTAATAGACAAACTCAGATGCTTGAGCGCTGTGCCAGACAAGTAGTTTAAACTAAATTGTCTTCAGCTTCACCGAGCGTTTTATCCTGGTCAGGTGGAACTGGTGCAAGTCTGGGAACACTGGGCCTGAAGTGGGAATACACGCTGGAAGACACATACATTAGGAGCAATTTAGCAAAACCAGCCAACCCAAATGAAACCCACATGAATATGAATAAGAGAACATGAAAAACTCCACTCACAGTTACATGAGTTCATGATCAAACCTGGGACCATCGAGCTGCCTGTTGCGCCACGGTGCCACCCACATAACATACTGAGCCATTAAAATACACTCCCAGCTGCTGGAACCTGAAATACAAAATAAATTTGTTTAAAACATATAAACGAACACACAAACATAAATCCCATAATATGATTATTTCATTTAGGTCATCAAGTCATTTAGGCTGTAAAAACACATAATACAACGGGAAAAAGCAACAACAACAACAAAAAACTAAATACGAAAGTATTTATAGAAAGTATGACATAGAAAAATAAATAAATAAAATAAAATAAATAAAAAATAAATAAAATGTACTCTAATGTACTATAAATGTACTATGACAGCAAAACCAAAATCAGAACCCCCCCACCCCGAAAATATAAGTATAGCATAAAAAATGAAAAAATAAATAAAATAAAAAATAATTAATTAATAGAAATAAAATAAAAAACAACTAAAATGTACTTTAAAGCATGTTGGTAATATGACAGCAAAACCAAAACCACAACCAAATAATACAAAAAAATGATTCAAAATTTTTTTTTTACAAAAATGCAAAAATAAATAAATAAATAAATAAATAAATAGATAAATAAATAAATAAATAAATAAATAAATAAATAAATAAAAAAGAAAGTATGACATCACAATCATTATTGAACATGACATGAGTCACAGTGGCTTAGTGGTCTGCCTCACGCCTCCTGGTTTGGAGTTTTGAGTCCTGTTTGTGTAGAGTGTGCAATCAGCCAATCAGATACAAGCATGAGACAGTTTTACTATCATGTTTCTGTATTTGTGCCTATGTTTTTGGTTTTGTTGTTGTGTTTTTGGTTCTGCTGTCATATTTTCTAATTCGTCATTGTGTTTTTTAGTTGTGTTCTTGAGCTTTTGGATTTTCTGCCATATTTTTGAATTTGTCATTGTGTTTTTGGTTTTATTCTTGTGTTTTAACATGTTTTGCGCAGTATGGACTACTGCACTTGTGTCACTTCACTCATTACCTGTTATCAACTTACCTGTTATTGATATTTTTTTTTAAATATTAATACAAATAAAGTTGTAGCTAATCTGCTAATGTTGTATTAATTCTAATATTAGATTTGGTAATAATATGTGCCCTCCATTATTAGTGAAGCTGGATGAGAAAAAAAAAAACACAGAACACAGGAAGGGAGTTAGAGAAGAGAGCAAGCAAGACAATACAGAAAAAAAACACTTAACAAAATGATAAAGAAGTATGAAAAAGAGGAAAAAATGTAGTCAGTCAGAAAAAACAGGGAACTATATTTTTTTTTTGCTCCAATGGCTCAAAGTCTCTGATTGAACTTGTTCTTCATTCTCCCCATAGGAGAAAAGACAGAAAAAAAGCTTTGTACTGCTCTGTTTGATCCCTCATTCACTCCACAGGGTCGAAAAAAGGAACCCTGCAATACCGAGTGGTACATCAGTGCAAAACACTACACACACAGACGAGTCTGAAATCCCAGCATGCTGTCTGAGCAGGGTCCAAAAGTCTGAGTCCACTACCAAGATGCGTTAATATTTCAAAAGTTAACAACACAGAAAACATTTTATTCAACTCCACCGTTAAAGCTAGTTCTTTAAGAGTATCTTATACTTTGAGACTTATACTAAAATACATCATTTCAAATAAATCCAGTTTAGTAATAAATCCAGTTTTTTTTTCCCAGAAACTACATTGACCTAATAGTTCCTCATGGGCCCTTGGTTGCTGTTGTAGATAGGACATTATTTACATTTACATTATTTACTGTCCAGTGTCACCCTTCCCTTCTGAGCCTGGTTCCTCTCAATGTTTCTACCTCATATCATCACAGGGAATTTTTCCTTGCCACCATAGGGATTAAAATAGTTTAATAATTTAGTTTAAAAATCCTTTTTTTTCTCCTATCTCTGTTTCTCTTCTTTAGTAAAGTTGCTTTGTCCATTGTAAAAGGCACTACACAAATAAATTGAATTGAATTGAAATATTTCTGAGAATAAAAAAAGAAAAGAAAAAAAAAGAAAAGAAACAGGAATGATTTTTTTCCATATATGTACTGTAAATAGCATGAACACGATTTTTAAAAACTCAAATAAAGGAATGGTATTGACTTTTGGTATTGAGTGATATTTAATAAATAAGACACCTAATAAAACATAATATATAACGTTTGCCTCACACCTCCAGGGTTGGGGGTTCGATTCCCGCTTCTGCCATGTGTCTGTGGAGTTTGCATGTTCTCCCTGTGCCTCGGGGGTTTCCTCCGGGTACTCCGGTTTCCTCCCCCGGTCCAAAAACATGCATGATAGGTTGATTGGCATCTCTAAATTGTCCGTAGTGTATGATTGCGTGAGTGAATGAGAGTGTGTGTGTGCCCTGCGATGGGTTGGCACTCTGTCCAGGGTGTATCTTGCCTTGATGCCCAATGACACCTGAGATAGGCATAGGCTCCCCGTGACCTGAGAATAGATCGGATAAGCGGTAGACAATGAATGATATATGTTGTTATGTGAAAAAGGTACAAAGCCTTTTTCCTTTAGCAGCACATTTTGCATAGTGCAATGATTTGCAAGCTATTATTATTATTATTATTATTATTGTTGTTGTTGTTGTTGTTGTTATTATTAATATTAATGAATGAGGAATATGTCATGTATAAAGTATGTGCATGTATGACAGTTCAGAATTTTATTTATTTATTTATTGCGATGAGGAATACAATATTAGTGACAATGATTAATGATTATAATTACTGATTATATTATTTCTTTGATCCTCTTTCATATATAGCACAAAGGTGTGTGTTCAAATCTGTGTGCTTAAAAATGTGCCATTGTGCAAAAAAAAAAAAAAAAAAAAAAAATTATTTCACTCATCTTCTTAAATTATCAAATTATTCTTTTCTTTTCATCTCTAAACATATATAAACTATTATATCTGTCTAGAATTATGTTGGGTGCATATTTATTAATGTTTCTGCATAAAAGTTTGTAACCTTGACCAATAAATAAATAAATAAATAAATAAATAAATGCAACTTTAAGGTTTAGTTTAGAGACACAAAAATGAAAAGAAAAATACAGTGGAAAGACTGTATTTTTTATTATTATTTCTTGATTTCTTTAGCTGGTAAGGTTACAGGAGTGATCAAGCGTGACAGCGTAGGTGTTCAGTAATTTCTGTTGAAGTAATGTGATGATCAAAATAGGTAAATATTTATCTTAGCATGATATCTGACCTCATGTATCATTTAGCCAAGGTCTGAACAACCTTAAATAACAAACGATGATAAGATGATAAGCATTGTTATTCGTATAGAATCAAACACACAAATGTAGCTATTTACTGCAATATTACATGGATTACTGTATATTCATTAATATTAGCTAGCTAGATATTTTTTGCTAGCTTATATTTTTCAAATATAAACTGAAGTGAGAAGGTCAGTGAGTTACTTTATCTATACCACCACTGCTACTTTAGCTAAAGGATAGTCTGTCCTTAGCTATTTATAGTCAGAAGTTACAATTCTAAAGCTTTCTTAAGACTGCTATAATGTCCATTATGTTTCTCATAGATAAATATGGCAAATGTGCCAGTTTAATAAAATTAAAGCACATCTCATAGCTAACTAACTATATAAATTCTAAACTGACATTTTTGTTCTTGTTAGCTGCTATATTCATCCACTTAATTAGCACTTGTCTTATATTAAATAAAAGTGTTAACTGTTAAGCGAGATTGCATGGCAGATAGAATTCATCTTTTTTCCCATATCAGTTATGTTCAAATCATTTTAATGGCTTATTAAAATAGAAAGAAACAAACCAAAAAAAAAAAAAAAACCTCCCCGAACTCTCATAATGCATCATAAACTATTGTTTTTTGTCTGTTTGTTTGTTTGTTTTGTTAACTCTTTGATGAGTCTGTACCGAGGAATTGAGCTATTGGAGTTGTGGAGTTTATTCCAGCAAACTCTGAAATGACAACTACTTCACATTCTAAGGCATGGTATAATTAGAATTAGTTTTCGTGAAAACTTAATGGCAGATTTGTTGTGTTTATAACACAGTAAAATTTAAGAGTAGAATAAGAAAGTGTATACTGTATGCATGAGTGGTCCTATGTGTGGTAGCCTGGAAACCTTTTCACACGCCCAACTTCGGACAATTAATAATTTAGTTCTGAAAGTTACAGCTCAGGGGGCACGGTGGCTTAGTGGTTAGCATGTTTGCCCCACACCTCCAGGGTTGGCGGTTCGATTCCCGCCTCCGCCGTGTGTGTGGAGTTTGCATGTTCTCCCCGTGCCTCGGGGGTTTCCTCCCCCAATCCAAAGACATGCATTGTAGGTTGATTGGCATCTCTAAATTGTCCATAGAGTGTGTGTGTGCCCTGCGATGGGTTGGCACTCCGTCCAGAGTGTATCCTGCCTTGATGCCCAATGACGCCTGAGATAGGCACAGGCTCCCGGTGACCCGAGAGTAGATCGGATAAGCGGTAGACAATGAATGAATGAATGAAGTTACAGCTCACCAAATTTTATAAAAAGAATAAAAAATAATAACATGGAAAAAGAAAATTATAGGAAATTATTGGGTATGTGATAGCTTAGTGGATCAGAAGGTTGTAAGTTCAAATCCCAGGTCCACCAAGCTGCCACGGCTGGACTCCTGAGATAAAATGAGATAGAAATGTAAGTTGCTCTGGATAAGGGTGTATGTAAGAAATGAAAATCAACTAACATTTTCCGTCAGTATAAACAAATGAGTTATTTTATCGTTGCAAGTCTGATATCAAATGAGTCAGGACTCTTAGACAGAATTTTAGTGTTTGATGATAACACCTTCCTATTTTAAATGCTTATGAACAAGCACTTAGAGCATATCAGAAAGCAGAAATGGGTTTGATATCAACATGTACTGTGAAGATAGAAACATTTGTATGGGGGGAAAATAACGATTTATTTATTTTTTTTATTTTTATTAATTTCATTTATTTATTATGTTTGTTTATTTTTTTATTTATTGTTTTGAATTTATTTATTTGTTTGTTTGTGTGTTTGGTTAACTCTGAATATATAGCCCTGTATAGGCTAGGCCCAAAAAGAAATACTTATGATGAATCTACAAATTCCTAAAGCCCTGAGTGTCTACTTTCATTCAGTCATTAACCATCACTGTGCAGTTTGATATGACAAAGACCATCAATGCTGAAAATGGATACAACAAAGCAGACAGAAATTCTTTTTTTTTCAGCCTCTGGGAAAGGAGTTATCACTTTATCACTTTAATCATCATCCACATCAGTCCCTGGTTTTGATTTGGAAATGCCCATAATAAAGAACACACTGAATTTACTCACTTGTAGCCACAGATTAAACAACAGCATTGTAATGCACAGACATGAAAAGAGCAGCAAAGAAAGAATAGTAGAAAGAATAGATAGAACCTAAGATCATAAATGATTGTAATATTGTAGTATGAATTAGTAATACAGGTAAAAGTATATATAAAAATAGACTTTTGTAGGCTGTTCTTCTTTTCAGTGGTAGAACATAATAATTCTGCATGTGTCTCTATGTGTTCTCATGGACTCTAAAGGATTTAGGATCCATTCCCATTGAAGGTCCTTTTTTTGCCTTAATTGGTCTTTTCTTTCATCTCTTCTCTCCACTGGCTGAAATGTGGATACAGAACACGAGCTCGCATTTAGTGCCCTAAACAAACGAGGGGATGACCACAGCGATTCATTGGCACTGCAGGTTCAGCCACTTAGGAGTCCATTAAAAAGCACTCAAGGCCACCAATGGGTTTTACAACAATTACAATAACAGCAGTGCAGTCCATGGCTATTGGGCTTCTGAAATAAATCCTCCACAAATAAAAGAGAGTCGATGTGTGGTCAGAGATAGAGAAAGAGAAAGAGGGAGGAGGGCTTGGGAGGGCTTTCGAACTTTTTTCGAAAAGCTGTAGTACAAAACTACTTCTAAACACTTGACCTTTAATAGTAGTGCCAAAAAATCTTTTGCGGTCAAAAGATGGAATTTAAAGGGTTATTAAAGTTCAAATAAGTTAAATAATGAGGTCAGACGAGATGATCTAAACATCGACATTATCTTCTTCTTCTTCTTCTTCTTCTTCTTCTTTTGGCTTTTCCCTTCAGGGGTCTCCACAGCAAATCATCTCTCTCCACCTATCCCTATCTTCTGCATCCTCAACACTTGCACCCACTATCTTCATATCCTCATTTATTCCATCCATATACCTCCTCTTTGGCCTTCCTCTTTGCCTCCTGCCTGGCAGCTCCATGTCCAACATTCTCCTACCAATATACTCACTCTCCCTCCTCTGAACATGTCCAAACCATCTTAATCTGGTCTCCTTAACTTTGTCCCCCAAACGTCCAAAATGAGCTGTCCCTCTGATGTACTCGTTCCTAATCCTGTCCAATCTTGTCACTCCCAAAGAGAACCTCAACATCTTCAGCTCTGCTACCTCTAGCTCTGACTACTGTCTCTTCCCCAGTGACACTGTCTCTAAACCATACAGCATGGCCAGTTTCACCACTGTCCTGTACACCTTCCCCTTGATTCTCGCTGATATTTTCCTATCACACAGAACTCCCAACACCTTTCTCCACCCATTCCAACCTGCCTGCACTCGCTTCTTTACCTCTTTCCCACACTCTCCATTACTCTGGACTGTTGACCCCAAGTACTTAAACTCCTGTACCTTATTCACCTCTTCACCCTGTAATCTTACTGTTCCACTTCCCTCCCTTTCATTCACACACATGTACTCAGTCTTACTATGACTGACTTTCATTCCTCTTCTCTCCAGCAGTTTTCCACCACCTGCTCCCTGCTCTCAATACAGATCACAATGTCATCTGCAAACATCATTGTCCAAGGAGACTCCTGTCTGACCTCCTCTGACAACTGGTCCATCACTATAGCAAACAGGAAGGGGCTTAGAACCGATCCCTGATGCAGTCCCACCTCCACATTGAACTCCTCTGTCTGACCTACAGCACACCTCACCACTGTCCTGCTCCTCTCATACATGTCCTGCACCACTCTGACATACTTCTCTGCTACTCCTGACTTCCTCATACAGTACCACAGCTCTTCTCTTGGCACCCTGTCATACGCTTTCTCCAAGTCTACAAACACACAGTGCAACTCCCTCTGACCATCCCTATACTTCTCCATCAAATTTCTCAGAGCAAAAATTGCATTTGTTGTGCTCTTTCTGGGCATGAAGCCATACTGCTGCTCACAAATTTCCACTACCTTCCTTAACCTAGCTTCCACTACTCTTTCTCATAGCTTCATTGTATGGCTCATCAACTTTATACCCCTATATTTGCTGCAACTCTGCACGTCACCCTTATTCTTAAAGATCAGCACTAATACACTTCTTCTCCAATCCTCAGGCATCTTCTCACTCTCTAAAACCCTGTTAAACAAACTAGTTAAAAATTCCAATGCTGCCTAGTTTACCTAGTGTACAACTCGTCATATGCCTTCTACTTGGCCTTAGACACCTCCCTCTTCACTCTGCGCTGTGACTCCTTGTATTCCTGTCTATTCTCTCCAGTCCTGTCCATGTCCCACTTCTTCTTGGCTAACCTCTTCCTCTGGATGCTATCCTGAACTTCCTCATTCCACCACCAAGTCTCCTTATCTTCTTTCCTCCTTCCAGATGACACACCCAGCACCTTTCTCCCTGTCTCCCTGATCACTTCTGCTGTAGTTTCCCAGTCATCTGGCAGCACTACCTGACCACCCAGAGCCTGCCTCAACTTCTGTCTAAATTCCTCACAACATTCCTCCTTTTTCAGCTTCCACCACTTGGTTTTCTTCTCTATCTTTGACCTCTTCTTCTTACAGACCATCAAAGTCATCCTACACACCACCATCCTATGCTGTCTGGCTACACTCTCTCCCACTACCACTTTACAGTCACTAATCTCTTTCAGATTGTCTCTTCTACATAGGATGTAGTCTACCTGTGTGCTCCTACCTCCACTCTTGTAAGTCACTCTATGCTCCTCCCTCTTCTGAAAATAAATGTTAACCACAGCCATGTCCATCTTCTTAGCAAAGTCCACTACCATCTGTCCTTCTAGGTTCCCTTCCCTTCCTTAACTCCAAACTTGCCCATCACCTCCTCATCACCTCTGTTCCCCTCACCAACATGTCCATTAAAATCTGCTCCTATTACCACTCTCTCACCCGTGGGAATACTCTTCATCACCTCATCTAATTCACTCCAGAATCTCTCTTTCTCCTCTAACTCACAACCTACCTGTGGAGCATAACCACTAACAACATTCAACATCACCCCTTCAATCTCTAACTTCAGACTCATCACCTGTCTGACACTCTCTTCACCTCCAAAACATTCCTCACAAACTCTTCCTTCAGGACCACACCTACCCCATTTCTCTTACTATCCACACCATAATAAAACAGATTGAATTCTGCTCCTATACTACGATCCTTGCTACCCTTCCACCTGGTCTCCTGTACACACAGTATATCCACCTTCCTTCTCTCCATCATATCAGCCAGCTCTCTACCTTTCCCTGTCATAGTACCAACATTCAGAGTTCCTATTCTCAGTCCTACACTCTTACCTTTCCTCTTCTTTCTCTGTCTATGCACTCTCCTCCCTCCTCTACTTCTTCGACCAACAGTAGCCCAATTTCCACCGGCACCCTGTAGGTCAACGGCGCCGATGCCGGTTGTTGTTAACCCGGGCCTCGACCGATCCGGTATGAAATTCAGAGTACTGACGATTCGCATGGTTAAATTTGGCAATGTTTTACGCCAGATGCCCTTCCTGACGCAACCCTCTCTTTTTATCCGGGACTGGCACAGAAGTCACTGGACTGTGACCCCCATGGTTAGATTCTAAACATCGACATTATAAATTTATTAAATGGATGCCATGATGCGTTTTTTTTTTCAGGGTTTTTCATGGCCAAGGATTAGAAACACTTTTAAGGATTGATTTCCATCACTATTATAAAGAAGCTTAACAAAACCATGAAGTGTAATTGCTGTGCTAAGGTTAAGTCTCAAAAAATGCATTTTGGCTAATTCAAATGAAGTGAGGTCTAATGCAATACTATAGAAAAACCAGCTGTGTAATCTAAGCTCATAGACACACACAGGTTTAATATCTCTCAGGTTTGATGCTCATGCTATCTTTTGAATAAAGATTTGTTCCCACATAACTGCAACATCAGCAAGGAAGCGTTAGAGTGATTTTTTGGGCTGAGATAGAGAGTCTGTTCCTTTTATGGTTCCTGAATTGTCAAAATGACCTGTAATAAATATGGAGTTCCTGAAATATCATTTTCTACCATGAAAAGAAAAAAGGTCTTCCAAAATAAAATGATTTTCATGCTGTACAAGACACCATCCCATGCTACTGAAAAAACAACAACAACAACAACAACAACAACAACAACATTGACTCCTTTGGTTGCTATTAGTATAAAAGGAGAAAAAATCATGTCATGGCAACCACCATCCCCTGACCTCAATCCTATTGAGAACCTATGAAATATCCTTAAAAGGGAGATCTTTGAGGGTGAGAGGCAGGATACCACAAAACAGCAGCTCTGGGAAGGAATACTGGCCTCCTCACATACAAAAAGATCAGTTCATGAGAGTTGAAGAAGAAGGATTTATTTGTCACATGTACTGTATATAATCAGTATAATTCTTTTCTTCACATTTTCTTCAGAGAAGGTTTAAGGATCTTGCTCTTGAACCCCTGACCTTTGAATCAGTAACCCAGTGCCTTAACTATCGAGCCAGCCAACATGCCAATCAGGGTACAGCGCATGTCTTTGGTCTCGGGAATGAAACCGTGCCAGAGTACCAAAGGAAATTCTTAAAGCGCTGTGAGAACATGCAAACTTGCAAACACATATACAGCTTAAAGGTGGGAATCAAACCCTCAACTCCGGAGATGCGAGGCAAACATGCTAACCACTAAGAATCAGAACTTAGAATCAGGTTTATTACTCTTGGTTTTACATTTACAAGGAACTAATAAAAATATAAATATAAAAATATAAAGAAAAATCTAAGCATTTGAAGCAAGCGGAAATATTAACTGTGTAATAGTGTGGTAGAATATTGTATGAAAAGTATGGTTGTGGAGAAGTGCAAAAATAACAAATCTGAAAAAAATTTACATGTACAAAAACACAATAACAAACCCAGAAACAAAATAAAAAACTGAAAACACAATGACAATACAGACAAACCGGGAAAGGTAGGTATAGTATCTGTCACTAAATACTATATACAAGAAGTAGGAAAATGTGTATCTAACTTTATTTCTTGTACATGTGTGGAGTTCTGCATTCACTTTAAACCATTTTTTTGATAGTGCAACTTTAAATCTTTTAAAGAAAATAACAAACATATACAGTCATGTGAAAAAATTAGGACACCCCAAAGAAAGCCTGTGTTTTTTTTAACATAACTAAACATATGGGCATTTGATCTTAATTTTAACAATATTGAAAAATTCAAGTAATATAACTAAACCGAAGAAAAATTCTTTTAAATGATCTATAAAATGTCATTTTAAAAAATCCTAATTCTTGTAAGGAAAAAGTAAGGACACCCCCACATTTATTTGTATTTAAAATGGATAATATGACCTACAGGTGTATCACATCAGGTGCAAATTATTAGCACATTGTTACAGAGCATTTTGAAGGAGGCTTGTCTTATTTAAACCTCGGACATTTAGCTTGGTTTGCTCTTAATTGTTGAAGTGAGAGGTATCACCATGGTGACATCCAAAGAGCTCTCTGAGGCCTTCAGAAAGAAGATTGTTGATGCTTATGAGTCTGGTAAGGGATATAAAAACATTTCAAAAGGATTTCTAATCAGCCGTTCCATTGTCCAGAAAATCATTTACAAGTGGAGAACATTTAAAACAACTGCCAACATGGCCAGGTCAGGCCGTCCAAGCAAATTCACCCCGAGAGCGGACTGCAAGATGCTTAAAGACGTCGCCAAAAACCCTAAAATATCATCACGATTTGCTACAGTTTATGTCAAAGTGCATGAATCTACAATCAGAAAGAGACTACACAATTTTAATTATTATGGGAGGTGAAGGAAACCTTTGCTGTCTAAAAAACATGAGGGCGAGCCTGAAGTTTCCCAAAGAACACAGAGACAAAGGCCAAGACTTCTGGAATAATGTGCTTCGGACAGATGAGTCTAAAATTGAATTATTTAGACACCATAACAGGGCATGTTTGGCGTAAACCAAATACAGCATTTCAGCAAATGAACCTCATACCAACTATGAGACATGGAGGTGGAAGTGTTATGGTTTGGGGATGCTTTGCTGCAGCAGGACCTGGCCAGTTCACCATCATAGAATCCATGAATTATGAATTCTACATTGCATCAGAAGGTGCTTGAGGAACATGTAAGACTATCTGTCAAAAAAATTGAAGCTAAAGCGGAACTGAACCTTGCAACATGACAATGACCCAAAACATCCCAGTAAATCCACCAAGGATTCTGCATTGAGCAGTGAGGGAAACTTTCTTCCAGTCGATGTCAGAAACTGGTAGATGGCTACAAGAAATCTCATTGAGGTTATTTCAGCCAATGAGGGAAACACTAGCTATTAGAGCATAGGGTGTCAAAATCTTTTTCCTCAGGTGAAATACTCATTTTTGTTGATTTATTTTGTTTAATAAGTGAAAAAGTGATATTTTGTTGTTTACATGCAATTAAATCACTTTCATTTACAGGTACAAATTAAAACAAGACCATAAATTGACATGTTGACATTTCTTAATAAAGAACTGAATATTCAGTGAGGTGTCCTAATTTTTTCATCTGACTGTATATTTATATTTATAAGAAAATGGAAGTCATTCAATGCTACTTTAAGGAAGGACATTCATATGTGATTTTGGATATACTGATAGCGTATCATTGAGTAAAGTTTAGTTTGCGATGTCTAAAAACACACTAAAGAACGCAGATATGTTTATAGATTAAATGATGTAAGGGATGCTATAAGAGCAGAGCTGCGTTCATACACACACCAATCCACTTTCTACTGCCGCATCCGGCTGTACTTCATATGAACACAACAAAGGGGGTTTGTGCATTTGTGTGTTAGTAGTCGGATAAGTGACCATGGTGCATCCTGCATGTTGTTGAACTTGCACTAGACTTGGTAATGTCACAAACACACAGGAAGTGAATATATACTATATATAAATCAAAGGTACTTATAAACAGTCTTAATCAATACATACATAATTAAACACAGGTGGTGTTACAAAGAACTAACCCGAGCCAAGCATTCCATGGCAAAGGTCCTCACAGGAAGTCATGCCACCAAGCTTGGGCTAAAAACAGAACAGACCACATAAAACATATCCTCCTATGGCCATGAGCAGTAGTTAAAATCTAATCATGTATCTTAGAGTACACTATATCCTCTAAAATGCCACTCTGGGGACATTTACACTGTCTAGCATGTAAGGAGGTGATTAACAATTTTGGGTTCAGGAGCATCAAGGCAGATTAGCTCACTCTGGAAGCTCACTCAAGGTCTCACTGAAAGTCAATGAAAAATATGAGCTGACAAACATGTAGGTTGAAGTCATTTCACATGTAGAGTTTTTATGAATGAGGGCAAAATAATCAGCATTTCCTGATCTCTATTTAGACATGGTACAAAATATTCAATACATTATTTATTTATTTATTTATCTATTTATCTATCTATCTATCTATCTATCTATCTATCTATCTATCTATCTATCTATTTATTTATTTATTTATTTATTTATTTATAATAATATTCAGAATATAATATTCAGAATATTCTTCAGTATAGGTTTTGGGTCTTAAAATGATGACACACACACACACACAGCATCTGGCTGGGTTGAATGTGGCACTTGAATGTGAGTGTATCTCATGCTTGATTTGAGATTTTGGCATATTTTTTAAACCTAAAATCTCTCTTTCTTTCTCTTTCTCTCTCTCTCTCTCTCTCTCTCTCTCTCTCTCTCTCTCTCTCTCTCTCTCTCTCTCTCTCTGTATATGTGTGTGTGTGTGAGACTGTGTAAACCACCTGTTTACTGTGAGATACCTGTTGCAGCACCTGTTTCTCACATCTCCATTTCTTTTAATCCCTCTATGTGAAAATGTTCAGGAAACTAAAATTGCTATTTCCGATTTATTTCAATCTGCAACGTGTCGATATTTACTTTTGTTGTTTTATTCCATTTCAAGCCATTGATTTGAAGTGAATGTAATCTCATGCTTTTGGAATTCGAAGCAAACAAAGCCGACCTTCTTCCTCCCACCTTTTAATCTCTCTCATTTTGTTTTCCTCCGTCTCAGTCACAAACACACAGGTGGATAAAATCCAAAAGAACAAATAAAGATGGAAATAGTTGAACAGATTAAGGTATAAAAAAACAGAGAGAGATAGACAGCTGATAGAGAAAGAAAGATGGTTTTGTACTGCATGCTCTCTATATGATATCCCTGTAATGTAGATTCCTACAAGGAAGTACTTCCTTTCAACAAGAAACCTTTTAGGAAGCTATGAATCTTTAATCAGCAAACCTGATGAACCTCTTTTCTAAGAGTGCCCACAGAAAGAAGAAAGAAAAAAGTTGTTTTTACACAAAGAGCCTTAAATTTTAAATATTGGCCAGATTATAACTCTTTAAAATGAACCAAATGAACCAAAAACTCTCTCTTTTTCCTTTTTCACAGGTTTACATTTATTCATTTGGCAAATGATTTTATCCAAAGTGACTCACAAATCAGGAAATACAAGCAGAGAAAATATAAATATATCAAACAGAGGGCAATCTAAGGGCTATCATACAAGATTTTTAATTATGAGCTAGATGAGAAAATGCACACAGTAATGGTTAGTGTAAATGCAGCCTTTTTCCTGACAAATTGTCTGGTGTGTGTGTGTGTGTGTGTGTGTGTGTGTGTGTGTGTGTGTGTGTGTGTGTGTGTGTGTGAGTGATTGCACTTTGATTGATTGCACTTTGTGATAGACCAGCACCTTGTCCTGCGCCTTGTGCCCTGAGTCCCCTGGGATAGATTTCTCTCACCCTGTGTAGGATAAGAGGATGAATGGATAGATGGATGGATAGATGGATGGATGGATGGATGGATGGATGGATGGATGGATGGATGGATGGATGGATGGATGGAAGGGTGGAAGGGTGGATAGGTGGATTGGTGGATAGGTGGATGGAAGGTTGGATGGATAGGTAGATGGATGGATGGATGGATGGATGGATGGATGGAAGGGTGGAAGGGTGGATGAATGGATGGATGGATGGATGAATGGAAGGGTGGAAGGGTGGAAGGGTGGAAGGGTGGATAGGTGGATGGAAGGTTGGATGGATGGATGGATGGATGGATGGAAGTATGGATGGATGGATGGATGGAAGGGTGGATAGGTGGATAGGTGGATGGAAGGTTGGATGGATTGATAGAAGTATGGAAGGGTGGAAGGGTGGAAGGGTGGAAGGGTGGTTGGATGGATTGATGAATGGATGGATGGATGGATGGATGGATTGATGGATGGATGGGTGGGTAGATGTCAATGCATATACATAATTTCAGCAAAAATTATTCTTCACAACAACACTAACAGCATACAACAGCACTAACTTCCTGATCCCTTTTAGTAACATGTTATGATGTTATTAAATATTATGTTATTATAATAACATAATAACATGTTCACTGCTCAGAACATTCCTAGCATTCTCTTCTAGATGTGAGAACAATCATTCAGTTTCTAGTGTCTTTGGTTGTCTGAGATTTCTGATCCTCACTGCTGGTGCTGGCTATGATGACAGTGTTGTAGAGTGAATCAGTGTCTGCATGACAAACACAGTCATCACAGCCAGAGCCAGAAATGAGTAGAAATGCCAGGCTTTGAGACACACAAGCCCGAGATGGATAAAACCTGTCTCTTCATTTTATAATGTCTGCACTAGTTTGCAGTTTCCACTTTCCTTGTTTTTTTGCTTTTAGTGTTCACCACTCTCTTAGTTCTGGCTCTGGAATCAGATAATTATTAGTTTATTAACTGAATATGGTGTTTAGTTTAACTCCTAGATGTTTATTAATACATTAACTAACAAACATGTACTAACGTGTACTAAGGTGGTCATTATTCAGGCAAGAATTCATAAGACTCGCATCATAGTTAAGGATTGATCTTCATTAGTTTGTGATTAGTGCATGCCTTACCTTATCATTACCTCAATTATTAATTCAGGTATTAGTGCAGAATTATTCATATACAGTAGAACCTCAGCATATAAATCCCCTCACTTACAATTTTTCACTTAATAATGGAAATTTTGCAAGAAATTTGCATGGGCATATGAAGCATTTTCGACATACAAACGAACCGTTCAGGCTAAGGTGCGTGTATCCGGGAGCCGTGCAAAGCTTGTCTGTGTTAGTGGAAAGCCAAGCAAAACCAACTGAAGCAAGTTTACGAAAGAGACAATCCACGACACCCACGTTGCCTTCGGCATGCATTCAAAAGCTATGTGATTTTCCTCTAGTTTTTTTGTTGACAGATCGGTGGCGTGGGTGGTCTGTTCTATTTTTAGCCCAAGCTTGGTGGCACGACTTCCTGTGAGGACCCTTGACATGGAATGCTTGGCTTGGGTCAGTTCTTTGTAAGCAGCCATACAGTTTACATACGCTTCGTATTGGTAATATTGGTAATATTTTTGGGTGGCTGGAATGGATTATCTGCATTTACATTATTTATTATGGGAAAATTCCTTTTGCAATACACATTTTTTCGCCTCTAGAACGAATTTAATTCATATGTCGAGGTTCTGTACTGTATTTGTAAAGTTTTTCTCTTAAAAGCTGTTCAGAAAATGATCAACTATTGAAAACATCAATAAAGTTCAGGAAAGCTGAACAAGTTCATTATGTTAAGTTACATTATTATATAATTATAACTCTAAAAAACTTTGATCAATGATTTGATTATCACTTTAATCAACAAATATTTACACGTTATGCAAATAGTGAAAGATAAAAAAAAAACAGATTTATTAAACTGCACTAAAAACAAAAACACCATGCTTTGACTTGCAGTATATATAGTGATAGAGCTGGGCTAAGGATTGTGTGTGTGTGTGTGTGTGTGTGTGTGTGTGTGTGTGTGTGTGAGCTCCAGCACTAACCTTAGCCCTGACCGCTTAGCAATCTCCTAGACCTTGGAGGTAACGAGACTCCTGGGAATGCTTTTCACCTCTCTCTCTTTCTCTCTCTCTTTCTCTCTCTCTCTCTCTCTTTCTATTTTTCTCTCTCTCCTCTCTCTCTCTCTCCCCCTCTCTCTCGCTCTCTCTCTCTCTCTCTCTCTCTCTCTCTCTCTCTCTCTCTCTCTCTCTCTCACACACACACACACACACACACACACACACACACACACACACACCAAGTGACAGTACTAGTACCTGGTAAAATCCAACCTTCATTGACTGCTTCATAGTCCTGATTCTGATAGTGTGTCTGTATTTTTTTTGTGTGTGTGTGTGTGTGTGTGTGTGTGTGTGTGTGTGTGTTCGTGTGCGAGCAGACACTGGGTCAAGATTTTTTTTTTACACTCATTCTAGGGATCTCAAAAACAAAGAGAGAAGGAGAAAGGATAAAACCCCTCTAACTAGAGCTAGGCTGAAGTTTTGCATTCAAACTGAAAGTTACTAACACACTAAAGCCTCTTCATCACAATCTTAAATTTCTCCAAATACATGCCGTAAATGGTTTCAGACAAACAGCCTTGTTGCACTGACATCCAGGACATGTTCGAATAACATGGTTAAGTAACAAGGATCAAGGATCAACAGCTCCGAGCTACTCTTTAGGGAAACAGCACAGGCAGATGGAGATGGAGTTGAATCCCAAGTGTGTGTGTTTTAACACCAGTTCAGTAGGAAAAGACACACAGGAAGACAATGAAACAACAAAGAGAAAAGTGAAGACGTTAATTTAAAAGGTAATGATGAAATGACACAAGTGGAGATGAGAAAAAGAAGCAGGGCAGAGGAACAAAAGAGAAGAAAACAGAAGTGGGAAGATTCCTGAGAACAGAAATGAGCATGAAAATGAATTCATGGCACATACGATATAAGAGAAGTGATAAGAAATTAGCATAAGCGAAACGATTGTTGAGAACGAGAGAGGCGCAAGGCCATCAGTTCAAAAGAGACGAGAAACGCAAAGAAGGAAAGAGAGGATTTGAAATTAAATGAGTTGAGATGAAGAGTAGAACTGATAAAAGAAGGAAGAAATAATAAGAGGGTAGGAGGAGAGAAGGGAATTAATGACGATGTACGTGCCATAAAAGAAGACAAACGAAGGAAAAAAAAAAGACTGAAAAGAAGAAGAATACAGAAAAAAGAAGATGAAGAAGAAAAGAAAGAGAAGAGGAAGAAGACAGTAAAACAGGAAGAAAAAACTGAAGAAGACAGAGGGAAAGAAAAAGAAGACGAAGAAGAAGAAGAAGAAGAAGAATACAGAAAAAAACACAAGAAGAAGAAGACAGAACAAGAAAAAAACAGAAGACAGAAAAGAAGAAGAATACAGTGAAGATAGACAATGAGGAAGAAAACAAATGACACAGTAGATAAAGAAGACAGAAAAGAAGACAGAAGAAGAAGAAGAAGAAGAAGAAGACAGAAGAAGAAAACAGTACAAGAAAAAGAAAAAAACAGAAGACAGAAGTAGGATGAAGACATAAGATTAAGACAGAAGGAGGAGACGAAGAAGAAGAAGAAGAAGATGGAACAAGAAGAAGAAAAAAATAACAGAAAAAACAGAACAAGAAGTAAAAGAAGAAGAAGTAAAAGAAAAACACGAACAAGAAATACAAGAAAAACAAGACAGAAGATGTAGATAGAAGATGAAGACAGAAGGAGAAGAATAAGAGACAATTATCAGACTCAGTAGCAGTGGTCAGAGAACAGCCAGCCGGACACAAACTATCAATACTCAAACACAAGAAAACAGACAGAGGTCTAAACCAGGACGCACTTCCTGAACAACAGGTAAACATGGAAAAAGCAAATTAATTGACATTAACACGGAATAAGACACCGCGCTAAGATAACAGGGTATAAGCAAACAAGCTAATTATGAACTTAAACAAAACACCTGGAAACAACTGGGAGACACCCAGAAGACAGGAAGTGATGACAGACACATCACAATAAAAGCTGTGCTCTTTACTTTACTGTTTACACAGTCATTATCAATTATCAAGTTTCCCAAAATACCAAAACAACTTAAACCCAATTGAAACCACCAGACCAGACAGTGTCTAAGTGTGCTTTAAATGACTCTACCTGGTCTCTTGCTTGCACTTGTATGAAAATAAAAACCTTCCAATCACACATTTCTTGTCTCTCCCAGTCTCCTAGCACACCTCTAAACTCGACCCGACTCGATCCTTTAGATCAGTTTAGAACACATTATCTATTTGTTGAGAATAATGCATCAGTATTTGGTTACATCCCTAATGTACATGTAATGTATGTACAGGCAGACAGGCAGAGTGCAGTGAACAGTTTGTGCTTTCTATCTCATAACCATCATCTCCTCTTAGCTTGGAGTGCAGAAGAACAGAAGCTGTGTATTTTGGATTTCGGATCATAATCCTCTGTCAGATGGAGCGCTTCTTAGAGCTTTGCCGATCAAGAATGTCCATAACGGCTAGCAAGGATTTCTGATTTTTAACATCTTCTGCATTTCATATTATCTTATTCGTCATCCCAAGACACGGTATTAAAAACCATCTACTTTGTCTAGACACCAGCGCACACTGCACACACTATACTTATTGCTGCTACACTACTAGAGGGTTTAGTGTTAATACCCCATACTCTGTGTATTTATTGTTCTGTTCTGTGTATCTGTTGCTCTGCGCTTGTGTCACACTGTTGTGTATTTGAGCTTTGTGTAGTCTTATATACTTTTATGTGTGGCACCGTGGTCACATGTATACAAAGGAAACCCACTTGACTTGACAAGATGCATAGCCATTAACAGCTGCTCCTTGGGGGTAGTAGTAGATCAAGTGGATAAGGCACTGCATTGTTGCTTGGAAGATTGGTGATCAAGCCCCAGCACCGCCAAGCTGCCACCATTGGGCCCTTGAACAAGGACACCTAACCCCCCATGGCTCCAGGGGCAATGCATCATGGCTGACCCTGCGCTCTGATCCCAACCCTCCAAGGATGGGATATGAGGTAACAGCTGAAGGTAACTTACTTTTGTGTCTTAAATGCATTTCATCTGATCTTACCATCAGGATTGGAACCTGTTGTGATCTGCTGTTGTATTCGATCTACAACATTATTTGATATGATGCTTTTGACTCAGTCTTGACTAGTCTTGGTCTTGGTCTTGATAATGGACTAAACAGCAGCCCTAGCTGATGTACTCAACATTAGCATGCTTTATCAGTGAGAAGTATGAGAAAAAATAAAAAATTGTACACACAAAGAAAGAGACATAAATAATGTAAGCCAAAATATTAAACTCAGTATAATTGAAAAATTAAAAAAGTCAGAGAAGTTAAAATAGACATAAAAACAGACTAGAGATTTGGAATGAACAACTGGTGCAGTACACATTTTTATCCTGCTTGTACTTACTTTTCATTTATCAGACACACACACACACACACACACACACACACACACACACACACACACTGACAAGTTTAATCATATCATGTGAGATCAATACTGTCCAAAGTCTGTTGATCTGTTGTACACTATTTCTTTAAAATGTACATACAGCCCATGCAGGTTTAGCTAATTAGAGCCTCTGCACTGTTCCCCTCATTACCCCATCATTACCCCACATGTCCATAATGAGAAAACACACCATCAAGGGCAATAAAACACGCTCAGTGTCTTTGAAGGAGCATATTTTGAGTGGCTCAGTTATTGATCACTTGAAGGCAGAGAAATGATTCATTTTTTATTTAAAGTCAGATAGACGTTCTATAAAAAAGAAAAAAAAAACGTTTTTTAGTCATGATGTTTTTGTTGTCTTTTTTGTCTATCAGTGAGTATCTCAACTGATAAACAACAGACTTTTTTAATTATTGGGATAAAATCAATTTTATGAAAATTGGAACAAAAACATGAACAAACAAACAAATAAATAAATAAATCCAATTTCTTATTTAAAAAGTCATGTTCATGAATACTCCAGTTTTTATTTATTTATTTATTTATTTATTTATGTTATTGCACTATTATCAAAGCTTAGGAAAACGTATTCATTCATTGTCTACCGCTTATCCGATCTCGGGTCACGGGGAGCCTGTGCTGATCTCAGGTGTTATTGGGCATCAGGGCAGGATACACCCTGGACGGAGTGCCAACCCATCACAGGGCACACACACACTCTTATTCACTCACGCAATCACACACTACAGACAATTTAAAGATGCCAATCAACCTACAATGCATGTCTTTGGACTGGGGGAGGAAACCGGAGTACCCGGAGGAAACCCCTGAGGCACGGGGAGAACATGCAAACTCCACACACACAGCAGAGGTGGGAATCGAACCCCCAACCCTGGAGGTGTGAGTGCTAACCTCTAAGCCACCGTGCCCCCCGTAATAATTAATTATTAATAAAAAATAGTTGATTACTTATTATTAATAAATTAAATTAAATGTTCCCCTCAAGGTTATCTGTACTCTATATAAAAACAATTGTAATTACAGTGTAGTTGTAAATATTGTAATAAATGTTTGGGGTTTTGAAAAGTCTAGTTTGTACTTCATCTTACTGGAATTTCTGAGCGTGCTGAGCTGAAAATTCAGAATGTTAGATATGCCTGCAGTGGGGATCCGAGAAACCCCAGATGTGAGTCAGGAAAGCTGTAAGAATCACATGGATGCCCAAGAAGCCATGGAGTTATATATGATGCTGTATTTCAGCTGTTATCATTCTGGCCTGTCTCTCTTCACCAAGTAGAGAGTGTCTCATGTGGCTGTGGCCTGTTTTTTTTTTTTTTATTCTGATGAGAAACACAGATGAGGAAGCTAACTAGCTAAACACCAATTAAATAATGTGTAATCAGTGTGTGCACTAGTTACATACACTCACAGGAGGCATTAAAGTCTGCTGCTGCTTTCTTCCAAGCTTTATTTGTCTTCGTACTTGTGGCAGTGAGGGTATGGCAATGTTCATACTGTGAATAGGAAGAGACAAGAACCAGTGACCTAATAAATAGACACTGTCACCTGTTTATGATTCATGGCTATGTATATATATATATATATATATATATATGTATATATATGTATATATATATATATATATGTGTGTGTGTGTGTGTATTGTGATGTGTTTTGATTTAAAGAGCTAACAATCTGAATGAGAGCGCTTCCACTCAACCATGCCCTCACTGCTACATTAATTTCTTAATAAACATTCTTAGACATTCTTAGTAAACATCTAATGGCAAGGCAAGACAAAACCACGCTAAAGCATTCCCTTCAGGATTTTCTGATTTTGTGCTTGCAGAAATGAACACAAAATCAAGCAAACTCAGATATTGGGAGGAGCTTGTAATTTTTCAAAATTATTTTCTGTAGATTTATGATGTCATCACAACACACATTCAGCCAACGCCATCTTTGATTCGCATGCAACAAGCATTAGTACAGCTACCATAGAAGGAAATTATGTGTCTTCATCAGTAGGAGTTTAAAAGACGAATCCTTTGTAGTTTTCTGCAAAATCTCAAGCGTCGTTGGTCACAAAAAGCTGGAGTAATGGAGTAATGGGAAGTAACATTGCGAGTGGTCAAAGTTGGATCACACAACTTTGAAGACCATTGGACTGGTCTGAGGAATAAATTTGTATCCTGCCAATCATCCTGCCAATCATACCAGTCGCTGTTGATGAAATCATGGCTCAGTGTCATCGTGTAGATAGAAGTTGAACAATCGGTTGTAGACTGCAGTGTAACACGCGTAATTTGTAGATACTCCAGTGTCATGTGGCATATTACATATGGAGTCAGGTGTCCAGCATACCTATAGGCCATGGCAGTAATGTCCACAAGTCAGTAGGCCAATCTCTGTTCAGACAGGGGAGACAGGGTGTCTTTCCGACTTGACAGTTGTTCTTGAATGGATTGAACAGGTTTCACTGACTGCTGGCAGGGTGGCTTAATGGTGGAAAGGGTTGATGCATCCACCCTGCATGTTCTCCCCACCTCTAGCTATTCCGGTTTCCTTCCCCAGTTTCCTTCCCCAGTCCAAAGACATGTGGTAGACTGATTGGCATCTCTAAATTGTCTATAGTTGTCTGTGTGTGTGTGTGTGTGTGTGTGTGTGTGTGTGTGTGTGTGTGTGTGTGTGTGTGTTTGTGCCCTGTGATAGACTACCACCCCATCCAGGGTGTCCCCTGCCAAGTGCCCTGTGGATAAGCCGCAGGTTCCCTGTGACCCTCGCATGTCAGAGGTTCTGAAATTGGATAAATGACTGGAATTATTTCAAGCAGTCTGTGATAGGGTGGAGTCAAGAGGCTTTGGACTGATGATGTACGCACAAATAATTATTCTGCCCCAGAGTACAGTTTTGAAAACGTAATTTACTTGATTTGAGTCATGGCTTAAACATTTTTTCAGGTTCTATATATGTTCCAGTTTTTTGTATTAGTAATTTTAGTCCTTGGTGGTCCAGCAGTAGGATCCAGTTCTCTCACCATTACAGAGAAAGTTCGATTCCTAGGCAGGGGACCAACCCTGCCGCTGAGGGGTTAACTCTTAGTGCTGGTCCCAAACCCAGATAAAATGGGAGGGTTGTGTCAGAAAGGGCATTTAAACCTGAGCCAAAATATGCGGGATGATCCACAGTGGTGACCCCGGACAGGGAGCAGCTAGGCAACAACAACGTTTGTATTAGTAATTTTCTTCTTAAATTCTGTTGAACTTTTAAACAGTGTAAATGTAATTAAAATTCAATGTATGACACTAATGTGTACAAGACTTTTATGAAACTCATATTAGCAGTGTTTATGGATATATGGATTTTACGCGTTCTTCATATTGTGTTCATATGTTGTTAATATAAATGATGTGATCTCTTACTATCTTCCTTTCTAGTTAAACAAATCTATTCCTTGCAAATCAAACACATCTTATTCAGCTTTTCCAAGTCTTCAGGAGTGCTTATAATTATGAATGTCACATCGCATGTTATATAGGTAATATAAACAATTCCTGGAAAGTGAACGCATCTAAAATGAGATCTCCTGTTTATATTGTTTTATTGACTGTGGCTTATGAATATCTTATTTTATTCCTTGTGTGGATGAAACAAAACCTGGTGCAGTGCTCATACTCTTAGGAGAGATTATTGCAGAGAGGCACTATCTGAATATTTTTGAATATCTGAATATTTGAAGGCTCGTCTGGTTTTGTTTGGAGGTGCTGAGCTTTTATTAAGCCAATGCAGAACTTGATAATATGATTTTAGGCATGAAAAAACCAAAACAGCATAGATTTACACATATATTAACACGCAAACAGAAAGTGAGTTGAATGCACAATATTTCAGTCCTTTAATGTGTTGACATGCGACAAACATAAAAAAAAAAGGTTATTATAATGTTGGTTAGACAGAATGTAGCTCTGGATTTAAAATAAAATAAATAAATAAATTTTATATATATATATATATATATTTTTATATATATATATATATACAAATAAAAAGAGAGTGAGGACATATTGTGTTTGTAATTATTATTACTCAGACCCAGCAAGCGTTTGCTCTGAATCTGTAGACACGGTGCTCAGACATTCTGTATCTCATTAGACGGTGACCCTGTGCTTATTCGAGCAGCTGATGGTCACAAAATACTTGTTCCAGCCACCAGTTTAATTTCTTTCCTCTTTAAAGACCACTGTGGAGCTGTTGTAATCTGTCCCAGAACACCTATGAGACATTTTGTGGACAGGGAAACCCCAAAAAGACAACATTACCATCTAGATTACTCTGACTGGGTATGCTACAAATCATGAAGTAAAGATTCAAAGATTCATCTCAGGCATCAAGGCAGGATACACCCTGGACAGAGTGCCAACCCATCGCAGGGCACACACACACTACGGACAATTTAGAGATGCCAATCAACCTACGACGCATGTCTTTGGACTGGGAGAGGAAACCAGAGTACCTGGAGGAAACCCCTGAGGCACAGGGAGAACATGCAAACTCCACACACACAGAGGAGGCTGGAATCGAATCCCCAACGCTGGAGGTGTGAGGCAAACGTGCTAACCACTAAGCCACCGTGCCCCCCCAGTAAAGGTTCAGAGATATTTAATAAAGAGGTGACGTTAAAGTAGATATGAAAGAGATGTCAGATTTATTTTTATAGTTCCATGCTTAGCTGATGAAAGATACATTATTTAATCGTTTAATCACTTAATCATGATATATATGATTGTATATGGTTTTTCATTGTTTATGTTATTCTGTTTTTCTCTTATTTCATCACTGAGCATAATTTATATGGTTCTTTGCACAGACATATCAGTATAAAAGTCAACTCATTTTTTTTCTTATTTAGACTATGGATTGCCCAGGCTGTCTTTCTGCACAATAAACCATATTTTAATGCTTTTTGGCTCCTGAGCCATCTTGCTTCTGGTGAAACTGGAGTTTTGGATTAACCAGAAAGATATACAACAGATAATTTAGGGCTCTGTAGTAAAATATTCTTATGTTCCTTCAAAGAAGAATATTATACTTCACCTCTGCAAATATGATGCTTTTCACTTGTGATTATGTGAGTAATATGTGATCTCTTGTGAATAATTATAAACATAAAAATGCATTTCACCTGAAACATACGAATGTGAGAACAAATGGAAAATAAAACCACATGCCCTACATCTGAAATTAACATGGAAACATATGATAAGCTTCCTTTGAAAAATCATGTGATTAAACTGAAAAAAAAAAAAAAAAGGAAAAAAGGTCCACATGTGGAAAATGCCAAGTGTGAAACAGCACCTGTGTAAATTTCACATGCGAATAATATGTTTTTTTTTTCACAAACCTGCAGACTCTGTGCTGTCAGAGCAGTCAGGCCACATTGATACATATTTTATTCAACTGTCTTTGACGAAGGCTGAGAAATCTCTGCTCTTTCTAACTTGCCTTCAGCCACTCACTCACATAAACAAAACCCACACACACACACTGAGAGAGAGAGAGAGAGAGAGAGAGAGAGAGAGAGAGAGAGAGAGAGAGAAACACAGTAAATGTAGGACTGGGGAAAGCAGGATCACTGTGCTATTATTGATTCACCAACAAGTGTGAATTTTCTTCCAAGCTGAAGCAGATAATTATGGAGCAAAGCAATTTAGCATAATTAAGCATATTGTCACACATTCAGTACACACAGTTCTCTCTAACAATACTGGCCACATTCTTCATAGCTGCGTCTCAAATCGTATACTTAAGCGATATTCTGATATTTTGTAGTATATATAGAGCTATTAGTGTACTCACACTGAAAGTTCTTGGTTTCAACATTCAGAAATTCATTGTATTCTACCAAAGATAGCATTTTCTATTTGACGTCATTTGCCATCGTCTGGGAAACGGCTTATACTTTCGGGTAGTAAATAAAAAATTTTAGTGTTCCATTTTAGATGATTGTAAAATGTATACTCTAGACTGGAGAGTACATAGTGCATAGCGTGTATTGGACACAACCCATATGATGTATGTGTAGGACTTTCTTTCTTCACTCTAAATGCACTGTATAGCATCTTTTTGACACAAACTCAGCTAGAAATCTGAGTGGCTTATGAAGCAAACACTGAGCCTAAATTGACACTTTTACCAAACCGAATCTTTTTTTTCAGTTCAGATAATGTTTTCCTGCCATATACAACTCCTTATTAAATTTCTATAGCAACAGTCCAAAAAAATAAATCCTGAAAGGAAGTAGCAGCAAATGTTGGTGCTTCTGGTGAGTATACATAGCTAGGACAGCTAGCTTGTTGCTAACACTATTTACTATTATCTGATGGCTAGCTTGTTGCTAAGCTATTAAAATGTTGTACTGCAAATTCAGTTTAAAATATTATATAAATCTTTTTAGGTTTACTTTAGTGGAACGATACCAATAAACACTGTAACTGAAAAAGTGCAGTTAAAGCAGATTTTTATGTTCTTTTTTATTATCTCTGAAAGCAAACAAAAGACATGCAAACAAAAGACATCCCCCCACTTCACACGTTAAATATGCCGAGGTGTGAAATGACAATATTATAGATTGCAAATTACCACTTACATGGCACCATACATGCAGCATTATTCTCTGATATGACACTAAGTGTAATTATCTGGGCATAAACTCAAGATAAAATATATATTACCAATATTCCTTAATTAATTCATAAAGGTAGAGTTGTTTCTTTTTGTTTACTTGTTTCAACAATATATAAATTATAAGTATTCATTCATTGTCTACCGCTTATCCGATCTATTCTCGGGCGTCAGGCGTCATTGGACATCAAGGCAGGATACATCCTGGACGGAGTGCCAACCCATCGCAGGGCACACACACTCTCATTCACACACTACAGACAACTTAGAGATGCCAATCAACCTACAATGCATGTCTTTGGACCAGAGAAGGAAACCAGAGTACCCGGAGGAAACCCCCGAGGCACGGGGAGAACATGCAAACTCCACACACATGGCGGAGGCGGGAATCGAATCCCCAACCCTGGAGGTGTGAGGCAAACGTGCTAACCACCAAGTCACCAAGCCACCGTGCCCCCTAAATTAAAATAATTTTTTCTTATCTAGTCTAAACAGTAATAACACCACATCTACTTGCAGATTTGTGGGATTAAGTAAAGGGTCCAAATTTGCAATTTCAAAAGATTTCCTTTTTCCTTTGCATTTTTTAGTAAGCTATGACTAAGGCTTGATGAATAAAGTTGAAAGTATAAAATTATAACATGCATAAATGTACATTACGACCTTGCAATTAGATCAGGCAGATATAAAATGTGCTTTTTTTTCTTTTCTTTTTTTTTTTTTTTACACAAGGGCCAAAAAGAATGTGAAATGAAAGGCATGCTAATAATTTCCTGAGAGCTTATTACTAGGCTGTCAAGCTCCAGTCCTGGGAGGCCACAGCACTGCAGAGTTTACCCTTCTACCTCATTTAGCCCTCTTGATTTATCTCATCGTCTAATTACCAGTAGGCTGCTGTGGTGTGTTAGAAGAGCAATATACAGTTGTATGCAAAGGATTAGACACCAAGTCCAAATTTCATATTTTATTGATTTGTGAAGTGAGAAGAAGCAAACACAATCTCTGAAGCAAGCTATTTTTGTAAACATAATTTATTATTATTATTATTATTTTTACAAATTCACAATTTCTTTATATTTGGCATGTGCAAAAGTATTCCAGTTGTAAAGCCTCAGAAATTAAATAAGGGATTGTTATCCCTTAATTGACCCCTTACAACTTCTTAGGCAGGTTAGCAAAAGTCATTAGGAATAACAATTAATAACAATAACAATAACAATCATATGCTAAACTTCAACAAGCATGGGCTTTTTTATACAGCTGACTGAGAATCAGAAAATAAAGTTAATTGATGCCTACTGTCAGGAACAGCTGGACATTTCCAACGAACCTCGGAAGCCTACTCATGTGTGTCTATTGTGTTTTACCCTGCCTATTGTTCTCTATCCTGTTGTGTCACCTGTTCCTAATTAACCATAATGTGTAGCCCTATAAATAGGGATCCTGGTGTTCATGTCTTTGTCGGTCATTCTAAAGACACAGCGGGATTTCCAGCTCACTCCTGTTCACGACGAGCATCTACAGTCTACTAGCGTGGACCCCGGACTCCAGTGGATGACCACCTGCCTCGGAGATCGTTCGAGCAGGTGGACTCCCTTCCCCGTTTCCCCCAGGGAGGTGCCTCCAGCCTTGTCCACAGAGGACGCCGCTCGACCCCATGCCTTTTTATCGGTCACACTGGAAGCATGGTTTCCACCACATTGCCAGCCGGGGATGCCGCTCCACCATGGCGTTTTCCGTCGAGGACGTCACTCGGCATCACGGGTGGAAGACGCTTCCCTCTCGTGTTTTGCACGTGTCGGATGTCACTGTATCCCCTAGACCTACAGCATTGCAGTGGACTGTATCCAGGGACCAAGTCTTGCCTTGCACCCCCCCCCCCCCCCATACTGGACTACATCTCCTACCCTTAGGGTGTCCTCCAGTGTTAATGTGGGTGCTTCAGGAGCTGCGCCTTAGAGGGAGGGTACATACAAACATGCATGTACATGCATACAAATCCAAGAAAGGCTATAAACAGATAACAAATTGCTACCATTTACATTTGTGGCATTTGGCAGACGCCCTTATCCAGAGCAGTGCACAAAATGCTTTGAAGTCTCTATAAATGAATACATCAACACTGGTTCAATAGGTCAAAGACTTAGGATACCATCAGCCTAAAACCTGTGTTGGGAGAAAACAAAGCACATTTTTTAGTGCATAAAACAAACAGAAGGATAATGAGAGGTAGTTTAAGTGTTTCAGGAAGAGGTAGGTCTCTATCCACTACCAATTTCCACTGTCTGAAATGTCATTAACAAATGGCAGTTAATGAGATTTATGAAAGCCATGGCAAGCTCAGACACAACTAATAGAATTGCCCTTATACTGGGTGGCACGAAAGCAACCAAATCTCCCATATTACACCAGGGAGCTTCTGGAAGGTTCTGAAAGGTTCATCTTACTCTGTAGCATTGCTTATGCAACCATGAGCTGCAAATCAACATCTGATGTATGCAAAACAACATCTAGATGCCAGAGGGCAATTTGGATATAAGCACTGTAGACTGATGAAGTAAAAATCAGCATTTGTTTTAAAAAGAATGCATAGTTAAGTATGAAGGTGGATCTATTATGCTTTAGTTTTGTGTGACAGTCAGTGGGATGGAAAACACTGCACTGATAGATGGAAGAATGGACTCCAGTAACATAAACAAGTTAGTCAAGAAACTAAAACTGAAAAGTGATTTGTTTCTGCAAGAAAACAATGATTAATATCTCATCTCAAAATTTTCCCATCAACCTCTTTAAGAAATGTAGGCTGAAGCTTTAGGAATGGCCTTCACAGTGTGCTGAGTTGAACATCATTATTACCAGATCTTAAATACGCTGTGCATACAAGATGGGCCAAGAATATCTCAGAACTAGAAACGTTCTGCAAGGAAGAGTGGGTGGAGATTCATTAAAACAGAACAGATAGACACCTAGCTGGCTACAAGAAGCACAAGCAGTGATATCTGCCAAAGGGGGTGTTACAAAATACTGACATAGCAGGCTATCCAGATGTCTGCACATACCACAATTACCACATTTTGTATCATTTTTTAATGGAAAATACAACCTTACAGTCCATTATAAATATTATACACACCTCAGAAGACTATGAACAATTAAACAAGCTAATATATTCCTAAATAAGTTTGTAATGTGTCATAGGTGCAACTGTTTGAGTGCCTGAACTCTATGAGCTATATTCATCACCAGATGCTAAATATCTTCCCTAGTGAAGCTCTGCCAGTGTGTGTACCAGGTTTACATGTGTGCTGTCTGTTGTTGTTTGTGACTCATATTCATTTCCAGATGCTGGCCATCTTTTCTGGTGATATGCTGCCAGATCTGTAATGGATCCATTTTCCATAATTGTTTTTCTTCTGCCTTCAGTCTTATCTGCAGAAATTGAAATGGAGTTCAGTATCCAGTCAAAGAGATCTCACTTTGCCCCCAGAAAATGACATGGTTGCTTGGTTGTTTTAGGAGCATGGGTTTGGGGATTCATTCATTCATTTATTGTCTACCACTTATCCGATCTACTCTCGGGTCACGGGGAGCCTGTGCTTCCCTGTGGATGTCAGGCGTCATCGGGCATCAAGGCAGGATACACTCTGGACAGAGTGCCAACCCATTGCAGGGCACACACACACTCTCATTCACTCAAACAATCACACACTATGGACAATTTAGAGATGCCAATCAACCTACAATGCATATCTTTGGACCAGGGGAGAAAACCGGAGTACCCAGAGGAAACCGGTTTTGGGGATTGGCACAAGTTAAATTAGAATTTAGGAAGAGGAGAGGCCTAATTGTTTCACAAATATGAATAATGAACAAATTTAGGAGCATTTACACAAGGTGGTATAAATACAATGTGGCATATATGTAAAACAACATAAAAATGTTCATTTGGAAAGACATTAGTATCCTGTGGTCCTGATTTTGTGTGAATTTGTCATTTTAAGACACCTTTACCTTTACCTTTCAGGTACAATTCTCTAGTAGTTGTCACCCAGCAATATCTGAGCTCAGGATGCATTCTTTCACAATGTAGTCACCATTTTCTCAGTGAGCTCTGACTTATATGCAGTTATGTAGAAATAGCTGAATGAAAATCAGATGTGACATGAAAGTGCTTTGAAATCTATAGCACTGATTGGCATTTTTAATATACACACATGAAGATCAGCATTGAGTTAGCACTAAGTAAGCATGACTAAAACATAAGTCAAATAATCTCTGCTACAGCTGGATGTTCAGAGCTTACATTTATTTGGTTTGACATCAGCATGATGTCAAATTATCTTCAGATCATTCTCTGATAAAGATTCTTGATACAGTAAAGCTTAAAATAAGGAAATGAATGCTTTTTGCTGTAGTGAGCAAACATGACCTTGTCATGCACCAGTTGCAAAAAAAAGTATGTGTTTATTAAACAATATACCAGGATATCAGAAGCACAGTGAATAAGTCTTGGCTTTGGCATCAGAAACAAAAACACTGAATATTTATTTGCACTGGAGTGATGTTTGGTGTGTGTACATGCAGAGGTGAATAGTAATTGGTGATTATGTCCATGTGAGTAATCATTAGTTGGTTGACTATGAACATCTGGGTGTGTCTCATTCATCTCCTTAGTTCAGTAGTCAGGGCACTGATCAATGTGTCGGCCATTTTAGGGGATCTGTCTCTTCTCTCTCTCTCTCTCTCTCTCTCTCTCTCTCTCTCTCTCTCTCTCTCTGTCTCTCTCTCTCTCACACACACACACACACACACACACACACACACACACACACAGAATCCTTCCATTGCACTGGAGCATTCACTCCCTAAAAAAGCCCACATTGCACTACATAAACCAGTGTGGCGGCAGGTTTGTTTACAACCACCTACTAAAGACCTGCAAGCATTCCTCACACACCTTTTACAGCGGTGCTGAAGAGAAGGCAATACTTCAGCACCAGGGACAGCACCAGTCTTGCTGCTGTGGGGCAGGGTTTGAGCAGCACCAGCTGCAGCCAATCAGCAATACCGCTGACTTTACTCACCCTCACCAAGAAGAGGAGAGAGCTAAGTGAGGCCAGGCAGCTCACTAATGACTTAAAAAAAATCCTATAGCTAACTTATAATCCAGCTTGAAGTTACTTGATAGAAATGTGTATGATTAAACTAAGTGAAATGTGAGTACAAAATTAAAGAAAATTGAGTCATGAGTGTTAAAGTGAGCCAGGGTCCTTATCAGTGCCTAAATGTGTCTACACAACGTTCTAATTCATGACCTAGAGAGCTGATTGAGATGCATCCAAGTTCAGGGAGCCCATGTTTGTAGGCTGTGGGGTGAGCTGAGAACTGGAATTTATGGAGGCCATGTTTGTAGTTTGGGGAGCAGAGTTGGAATTCCTCTAATTCCAGCATAGACATGACAGTGCTCTACAATAACTAGCTATGAATCTGTATTACATCCAAATTAATCAGTATCCTGTTGTATGCATTATAATCAAATACCTCTCCACTCCTCCCAGGTTGTCCTGTGCTTAAACACAGACAGATAAGTCTTTCTTATTCAATCTTTAATATTCTACCAGTCTATTTTCTCAAATAAGCAATGTATACCTGCTTCGATAAAACTTTCCATGTCACTTTTATTACCTGCTTACTGCAATTGACACTTTTTTTGTTGTCATCTTGAGAGAAGCCAGATTCCAGATGCAAGTGCCATCCTGAATCAACTTTTTTTTTTGGTTACATTTTGTGTACATTAATTAAAGCCGCATGAACAAACTGCTAGAACAGAAACAGAGTGTCCAATTATTTTTATCCTACATAATGTTAGGTAGTGTGTATAAAAATCAGTAATTGCTGTATAGTTCACCTAAGCAAGCTAGACATCTCCAATTCTTAAATTAGACTGAATCTGAAGTTCATTAGTCAACATCTTTCAACAATACACACTCACAGAAGCACAAGCATTTAACATTATGTAATGGTTTCTTAAAACAGTGGAATTTAACAAACACCCAGGCTAAATTGTAATAATACAAATAAATGAGTACAATAGAACCAAGCAAAGAAAAGAACTGGTGCACAGTTTAAGTAAAGCACATATTGAAATTACATATATTAAAGCTGCTTTTTAACTTCCTAGTCATTGATTTATTAAAAATCCATTATGGTGGTTAAAAAATTTTTTTTTTTTAAATTGTGCCCTTGTCAGATGATTAATGGGCTGCACTGTGGTGCTGTGCAATATGCTTAGAAAAAAGCAATACAGGAGCATTTGTGTATGTCTGAGGGGCGACTAACTGAAGTGTGTTTGCATGGCTTTGTAAATTAATCACAAGAAGTGAAAAGATTTAGTGGGAATACCCAGCAGAATGCTGAGTACAGACAGACACACACACACACACACACACACACACACACACACACACACACACACACACACACACACACACACACACATACATACTGACACCATTATTAATGCAGTTAATTAAAACTATACCTACAACTAAGTCTAACCCTAAACTTGACCTCAATAACCAAAGGGAATCCATTTGGCTCTTTTAGTTTGTGATTAAAAAAAAAAAAAAAGGTAATCAGAAAATGTAAACATTGGCAAATTCCTGTGCTTTAAGAGGAATTAAACACCTTATGAGAAAATAATCAAATATCACATCACCCTGTTCCTGGACCAAGGCATGTGAATGCATGTTCATATATCTTGGCTAAATTGAGATGTTTCCATAAGAACAGGAATATCTGACAGTTTTGACCTTGGGAAGAAGGAAAGTGTGAATGTGTGAATATATGTAGATGAGTCTGGTTCTGGATGTTTCATTCAGGCTCCTTCGGATCCAACGTGACCATAAACAAGATAAAACGCTGACAGAAAATGAATGAATGAATGGGTGGATAGATGGAAGACTGAACAGATAAAAATAAATAATCAAACAGATTTCCATTTCCTTGTGTCAAATGAAGCTTGTAGGTGAAAGTGACAGTTGTGGGATTGACTATGAGAGTTTTCTGTCTCCACTGGTTTTATGTATTATGCAGGCGTGAGTGTGTGTACAAGAGGTATTGAGATATCTGTCACAGCTGATTACAGTGACGGTGACAGGACAGCCATCAGTGCTAAAAAATCACAGTTGTTAACTTGTGAGTGAGAGAGAAAAACATACAGGGAGAGACTTTTTACATGCCTTAAATGCACTGACTTAGCATATTTATACTGTAAGCCTTCAATATTCCTAAAACCATCAAGTACTCTGTAGCTTCACACCCACACATCCAAACACAACATAAAATCTACATAAGAAGAATATCATATGCAAATAGTTCCTCAGCCTAAACCAGTCTTTCTGCAAAAAGACATCAAATCGCCGATTAAGAATCCAAATTCACTGTGAGGACTTGGTCACATTAAAGCTCACAGAAGATCCTCTTATGAATATCTTATGAACAACTGCTGACATATGGGGGTTATAATAACCCAGTTTACTGTAGCTTACCAAACTTTAAAAAACATTCAATTTGCCCATTTGAACATTTCAAATTAAATGAAAGGACCGTCGTACTAGATTAGAATAGTGTAACATGCCATGCACGGAATTGCAGGATTGCATCAAGGTCAGTATTTTATTCCTCATCTTAATCCAAACTGCCAATTAAACGAAAGAAAATTCAATAAACAGCACGTTAAATGTCATGCAGATGTTCCAAAGATAATCAGATGTTATTTCTGTAGCTGATGTTACTTTTATTATATATATACCACAGTGTGTATACTTCTCTAATCAAAAGGTCTAGATTCATTTCCTGTAACAGCACAGGATATAAGGTTTGTATTAATGTGCTCTGTCTTCTCTGTAGAAATAGCTCATAATCAGGGATGCTCCAGATAACCTATCATAAACATATTTTAAACAATATTGTGAAGAACATATAAGTGATGTGAAAATGTTTTCTTTTGGAAGAGTATGTAATATTTGTGGAAGTTGTCTAGGGTGTCAGTGCTTTGTAAAAGTCAACAAGTTAGACCTATAAAGTGCAGAGAACCTGAGCTGCATTAGGAAGGGCAACTATGAATATGCATATGGTTACTATGAATACATAATGATGCCATACGACCTTGTTAATGCACCTTCTATTTTCCAAGGATTTTTTGTGAATTCCTAAATTTCTCCAATAGGAATTCACAAAGAATGTGGTAGCTTAGTTGTTAAGGCATTAAACTACTGATGGAAGGTTGTGAGTTCTACCCTTAACCTTCAGTTGCTCAGTTATATGAAATGAGATAAACTGTAAATCGCTCTAGATAAGGGCATCTGCCAAATGCCATAAATGTAAATGTCCAATGATTAACTCTTCTTCTACTAGTACAGTATGAATTTCACAAGCCATCAGTAGGATACATGTCATTGAAAACAGAGTGCAGATTCATTGGGGAAAGATAAAAGCAAAAGACCTGCAAGACATCCTTGGCTTGCTAACAAAAATTTGTGTTTCATTAAAAGGATTTAGCACCATCTTCCTGACCTCCCTGCTAAAACAGAAACCTAACCTTAAAGCAAAACAAGCATTCAACATCTTAAAACAGAGCTTCATATCCATCCCCATCCACTGCCACATAGATCTTGATCTGCAATCCATTATGTAGGTGAATGTCCCTGAAAGCCATACCACCAGGTGACCGAAGGTGAACCACCCCACTGTATGGAGATTGAGGGCACACCTGCATACTGCATCAAGACACTCCTCAACTCCAAATGATGGGGTAACATCATGGGATGGTGGTAGCTCAAATGGTTAAGGCTCTGGGTTGTTGATTAGAAGATCAAAGTTCAAACCCCAGCACCCTTGCCACTGTTGGGGCCTTGAGCAAGACCCTCAACTCCCCCTGCTCTAGGGGTGCTGCATCATGGCTAACCCTACACTCTGACCCCAACCCCCAAGGATGGGATATGCAAAGAAAGAATTTCTCTAATGTATATGAGACAAAAAAAGGCTAATACTAACTACCCTGCACACTGCAAAGGTTTGTGGATTCCTGTCCTAGATCATTCACTGGCCACTGAGAGGACATCCTGACGGTCCAGCCCCTAGACCCAGAGGGAGACCCCATCATAGGGACAGTTTGGCATAGGGAACAGCTCACTTGTGGGGGCTTTAACATCTGTAATCTTCAAATGTAGTGTGTTTGTTGCACAGAAAATGCACATGGAGCTTTCATTGCAAAGCCTTGCAGTTTGGCAGGCATTCTTGTGAGTTATATGTTGGTTTGTTATTCTGTATATTACCTTGCCTTGCTTTGCCCTGCCTTGTCAATGCTTCTACCTTCCCCTTTTGATGAAATTTCTGATTACTTGTACTTGTATTGTCAGTCGGATTTATCTTCGTACCAACATATCTCTAGAACTGACCTTGACATGCAATAAGAACAATTATTTCAATTAAGTTTGCGATATTACATTTTTTAATATTTGCATCTGGTGGCCATTAAATGGAAAAGTAACAGTTCACTGCTGGCACAAGTTGTAATTTTGAGAGCTTGGGGATTTGTTTTTTCTTTTTTTTTTGTACGGAATATCTGGTACTCCCTGTTGTGTTCAACCTATAGCATTAGGACACTAATCTTAGTGATTGCAAAGGTTTCATGCTTCACTGTTCTCTTCATCTTTTGAAAGCCCACTAGTTCCCAATCTCCAGTCTATTCCTCTGGAGTAACAGAACCTCTACAGATCTATTCAGTAAGTCAAAAGCCATTTCATGAGCTACACTTACCATGTGAGTGCTTCATTGAGCTTCTCTCCGAAGCCACAATGGATTTAAACTTTTGCCATGGAGAAATATAGCGGGTGATCTCCAGGACCGTTCAGAAGCTTTGAAATCACAGGGTTGCCCTTGACACTAAAACACAACAATCTGGATTAATGTAGAGAAGGGAAAAAAAGCATGTTCCATTGTTCTTTGAAAGTGAGATAGGTCTTTAGCTGTCTACTCAAACAGATTTATTGTTTGCATCTTTTTTACTGTTTGAATACAGCAGGGGATTTTCTTATCATGGATGATTTGTTGAGGATGTGTGTTATTGCAGAGATAAGTGTAGGGAAGGTGACTGTATGTGACAGGGTTTGATCAGATGATAAGTCAGTTGGAAAGAGGGATGAAGATTAGTCTATGAAATCACCAACTTTATTACAAGGCTGAAGCAAACTCTATTTTGGAATAAGGTGGTGTAATAAAAATGTAGAACAGTTCACGTGCAAGCTTACTTCACTTTTGAGGCGTGATACTTGCATGTCAGCATGGTGGCTTCCTAATTATTTTGTGGCAGATTGTTAACAACTAAGAGTGCCTGGCTAATTAAACATGTCAACTAGGAAGTTCTCAGCAGGAACATATGAAACGGAACCAAAATAAAACCTGTTGTTACCTGATTCGAGTAACCTAATTATTCTCATGCTGTGAAACTTACTCTGAACTCTCAAAACAAGGATGGAAACAACACTAATACACTTGAAAACATTTAATGTATTAGCAGCTCTAACCAATATCAGTTTTTATATGTGTTAGAGCTGCTTTGTTGTTGTTGTTATTATTATTATTATTATTATTAATATTATAAAAAACCACCAAAGTACAGATTTCATTTACAAAATGAAATTTTAATATTTAATTTCTGAAAATTCAAAACATTTATTAAAAATAAATATATTAAACCTTTAAATATAAGATAGAAAGTTAGATCATTCATAGGATTAAACCCATTCTATTCAAGTGACCAGACAAATACTAAAACTCATAATACTAAAAATTCATGTAAAAGGAAACATAATGGTGTGTCAGATAGCTTTGGACTGGTCTCAATCCGGAACTTTTGTTACTGTCTGCTCTGGGTTTTGCATGATCTCCTCAAGCTCATGTGGGTTTCCTCTAGGTTCTCTGGTTTCTCCTACCTCTCAAAAGCATGGCAGTAGATTAATTATGCTAAATTGCCCCTAGATATTAACAAATGTGTGTGCTGGTGTGCAAGGTGCCCTGGGATGGACTGGTGTTCTAGGGTGTAATCTAATGCCCAATGTTCTCTGGAAAGGCTCTGAATCCACCTCAACCCTCTTAACCCCTTCTACAATTCATTGTCAGGTCCAGCATTTTCTCATTCTTGTAACTAAATACCTTTCCTATTAGTTTCAAAGTTACTTAGTAATTGAAAGCAGTTCCAAAGTAATATGCTTTGAATGAGTAAACTGAATCTTCAAGGGATTCATGTTAAATATTATCATTATAATATTGAACAATGCAAACAAATCTCTGAAACAAAACAGTAAAGTTCCATGATATTTTAAGCAAAATGTTTTGTTTCAGAGATTTGTTTGCATTGTTTGCAATTTGAAATGTATTTACATTAGTACTGCATTCTATCTATCCATCTATCTAATTTTTGTACTCTTATCCTACACAGGGTCACAGGAAGCCTGGAGTCTATCCCAGCGGACTCGGGGCACAAGGCGGAGGATACCTTGGACAGGCTTCCAACCAATCACAGGGAACAATCACACACACACACACACACACACACACACACACACACACACTATAGACAATTTAGAAACACCTATCAGCCTACCCTGGGGGAGGAAACTGATCCATGGGAAGATCATGCAAAATCCAAGCATGCAAGGCAGAAATTGAAGCCCAAACCCTGGAGGTTCTTTTATGCCTCATAAATAGCAAATTATTTTAGGCTGTTTGGGTTAATCATTGTCTCCCAGCTGTGGGAAATTGGGTCTTACCCTTCCTTAGGTGCACATATTTTTTGTTGGAGGTTACCTGCTATGGTGCTGATACTTTCTCAGCAGTGCTCTGAGTGCAATGATATCCTTTTGTACTGAAGCCCTAAGGTGTGAAAAAAAAATCCTATTACATTTCTTATTCCTAATTAAATAGGAAATTTAATAGTCTTAAATAATCCTGGTACTTTTTCATGATCTGTTTTGTGCCAATATAATTTCTAGCATAAATCAGTCATTTCTTTTAATGATACATTCTGTTATATTTTACCAATAATATTGTTAACAACCAAGAGTTCCTGGTGTAGTTACAGTGTTTAATGCTTACTGTAGCGTACTTCTGTGTTGACTCCTGTAGTTCTGTGTTTTATGTAGCAACATGGTCCCGGAGGAACGTTGTTTTATTTTACTGTGTACTGGACCAGCTGTATGTAGTAGAAATGACAATAAAAGCTTCTTTACTTAATATTCTGTGCTCCATTCCCTCTAACCATTAAAGTATGACATATTAAAAAAAAAAAAAAATGGTATCCAATATATTATCTGTTAGGAAATTTACTCCAATGTCACAGATTATGGATGGCAGATCTAGGATTTGTTCCTTAATGAATCTGGACGAAACTCATCTGGACTTTTTCCCCAATATTCAGCTGTCCACTCTTACTTACTGTAGCATCAGATTCCTGTTCTTGGCTGGAAGGCGTGGATACTCATATGATCCTGATTTCTTCCTGATCCCCTTTAACACACGTCTGACATGTTTTGTGTTCTGAGATGATTTTCTGCTCATCATGAGTGTAAACAGTGTTTTTTTTTTTCTTCCAGCAGTGTTATGAGCCATAGAGAAGCTAGTTTATTAGTTTGCACAGTTTATTTTAAAATAAAATTTATTTGTCTTTAAAGGTTTATGTTTTTGACACTGGATTGTGAACGCTTGACTAATGTGTTTAATATAGAAAACCAGCGTATGTTTTATTCGTCGAAGCAGATCGTGTTTCAATATCAGTGTGATGTGCTTTCAGCAAAAGAAATGAAAAACTATATATAAGAGAGAAAGATAAGAAAAGAGCTGAGGACAAATGGGAAAGCATGAGACTGACACAAAGCAAGGAATGAGACATTAGAAAAGCTGGGCAAAAGACAGAAGGGAAATGATAATTGACAGACTGGTAGGTTGACATCTGCCTTCTTTAATCACTCTCCCTATCATTATCCTGATGAAAGAAAAAAATCTCTCTCACTAGCACAAAGTGAAAGTAAGCTAATGAAAGTTGTCCTTGAGTTTCTTGATTGAGATGATGGCACAGATAGATTGGTTTTCGTGAGGAAAAAAGAGAGGAACCCCTGTAGCATAGGTGTGCTCACACACACACACACACACACACACACACACACACACACACACACACAGAAATCAAGAGAGATCAGTTGACATGGAGAAATGGAGGTTAAATCACTTCAAAAGCATTTAGAAGTTTTCTTGCTTGTGCAGGTTGTGCGCGCACACATACACACACATACACACACACACACACACACACACACACACATACACGTGAGCAAATCGAGAAAGATATCCATCAGCTGAGATGTTAGAAAACCTGCCAATCATCTACAATGTGGTTTAATTGAGGAAATGGAGGCTTTCAACCTTAAAGGCATTTACAAGATCTGTGGCTCAGGTTGCATGCACGTGCACATACACACACACACACACACGCACACACACACACACACACACACACACACACGTGCACATACAGCCTCCATCTCACACATTAACAACAAAAAACTCAAAATAGCTAAGAAAAATACTCTGTAACAACAAACTGCACTGGAACACATATGCTTTAATATACATTATAACATAGCTGCTCGTCACACTATAAATAGGCTCTAACACCCACACTACACGCACAAAAACAGAGGCTTTATCTCTCTCTGTCTCTCACACACACACACACACACACACACACACACACACACACACACACACACACACACACACTTCTTTTTCTTTTTATAGACATTCTTGGACTCAAGGTGACATGTTACATTGAAAGCTGTATAAAGGCTAAGTCTCCAACAAGCATGTATGTAGATAGGATATCACACACACACACACACGCACACACACACACACACACACACACACACACACACACACACACACACACACACACACACAAATGCAGTGCAAGCCTGATTTTAGAGGTTAACTCTTATGTATGATATGCATTCAACAAGGAATTAGAAATACCTATCCAGCTGAATGAATCTACGCACAACTTGCCCTTCCTTTCTCTCCATCTGCATTTCTGGCCTCTCTATCCAGGTTTTACATCTCATTTCACAACCTTCCTCCTTTTGCTTGTACTGTCACATGCAGAATGGCATTTTGACTGTTTAGTATTTGCTGTTAAAACAGGGTATTAATAACAGCCAGAAATAGCTTAAGACTTAAACAAATGCTTTAATATGAGAGGGATCTGTCCTGCCTTCTGTCAGTCCTCATGCAATGCTACATGGTATAATATCATTCATTCATTCATTCATTGTCTACCGCATGTCCGATTTATTCTCAGGTCACAGGGAGCCTGTGCCTATCTCAGGCATCATAGAGCATCAAGGCAGGATACACCCTGGACGGAGTGCCAACCCATCGCAGGGCACACACACACTCTCATTCACTCACGCAATCACACACTACGGACAATTTTAGAGATGCCAATCAACCTACCATGCATGTCTTTGGACCAGGGGAGGAAACTGGAGTACCCGGAAAAAAAAACCCAAAGCAGGGGGAGAACATGCAAACTCCACACACACATGGCAGAGGCGGGAATTGAACCCCCAACCCTGGAGGTGTGAGGCAAACATGCTAACCACCAAGCCGGTATAATAACAATAAGCTAATATTCTGAAAATTACCAGTTAAACTAGTGAACCATGTGTCAGCAGGGGACATTATTTTGGATTGAACTCTGATCAGTGTTAAGGATTGTGCAATTTTACTATATTCAGAAATAAATGAAAAACCTAAATAGAAGAGTTTGAAATTTGTCTAAAATACTGCAGCCAAAGCCTGCTTCCATTCACATGCATTGAATATGAGTAGAAAGTAACTACATATGTGTCTTCCACTGGTAGGAGTTTAACAGAAGAATCTTGTGCTTGCAATTTCACCAGATCAAGTACTTGTAAAATAGATAGATAGATAGATAGATAGATAGATAGATAGATAGATAGATAGATAGATAGATAGATAGATAGATAGATAGATAGATAGATAGATAGATAGATAGAATGAATGAATGAAGAAGAAGAAAGAAAGAAAGAAAGGAAAGAAAGAAAGAAAGAAAGAAAGAAAGAAAGAAAGAAAGAAAGAAAGAAAGAAAGAAAGAAAGAAAGAAAGAAAGAAAGAAAGAAAGCACCAAAAGCTCTGCAAGCTGCATTGTAAATTTTGAAAATAAATAAAAATAAAATAATAATAATGTACAATACTACTACTACTACTACTACTACTACTACTAATAATAATAATAATAATAATAATAATAATAATAATAATAATAATAATAATAATAATATGCAAGAAAATCAAGCATTTTTGGTCACACCAAATCCTGGAAGGTCTGATTAGTTCCTGCTCTTGTTTTGCTGCTTGTTTATTTTCTTATTCGCACTTTAACCGGCTAAAGTTACTGTAAATAGTTGACTGTGTAGTGAAAATGTTAGCTAGTTTGCATGGTGAGCTAGATGACTGATATCTGTTTTTGGGTGTTACCTGCTGAACTGAGATAGGGCAGGGACTTGCAGACTGTGTCTCCTGATGCAGACCCAGAATTTTAGTAGACTGAACTATGTACTTAAAAAAGAAAAATACTGTAAAACTGATAAACATACTTAAAAACTGGCCATCGTTCACTGAACCAGTGCAGCTTCTGTAGTCGATAGCTTCTTTTGCGGTCAATCGGACGTATAAGGCTCACTGGACCAGAGACTATAAGGCTATAAGGCTCAAGCTTTGGTCAGAAAGGGGAAGGTTTTCAATGATTTTTGTAGATTTCTACGACACAAATAGAACATTTAAAGGAGTAAGAATTTATTCTCCTCACATCAAATGCAAACAGCTGTATAAGTGTTAACATGAAGCACCACAAAAACAAAACAGAGTGACTTTGAATTGTGTTTGAATTTGTAGAATGATTATATATGATCAAGCATTAAAAGGTGACTGTTGTTTGCTTACAAGGAATGTAAAAAAATGATCGAAGCAAGTGATAATGTTTTTAATATTATATTATTAATAGTCTAGTCAAAAGTATCTACTGTTTATTATTCTAATATAAAAAAACAAATATAATATTATTAATCTTATTTCTGGACATATCTGACTATACATTGTTTTATTCTATTGTCAAATAATTTTTTCTAGAATATTAAATGCTTAAAAATCATCAAAATTCTAATCTACCAATAAAACCAGAATATTTCAAGCTGATGTCTAGTAATAGGTTTATTCATCTTTATTAGATTTTATTTCTCATAGGAAAAACTAGATCATTTGATTACATTCATGATATTTTACGGATCTAATGTAGTTTTAGGGAGTTTTTCTTTGCCACTTTAAATGTATAATGTATAATTTCTATCCTGAATTGATTTAATCCTGTAAACCTGCTTTGTGACAATGTTCCTTGCTAAAAGTGCTGTACAAATAAAAATTGAATTGAATATTTTACCTGGCTAAAACGTCTTTTTTTTTTTTTTGCAGTGTAACTGCGTATTTTTATAGCTGGATATCTTTTTCTTTCCCGTCCAGCAATGTGTTGGCCTCTACTCCAACACATTCTTTGATCATCTTTGCCTCAGTGAAAGCCAGGTTATTCTTAAAAAGTTCTTGGGCTGTAAGATAATGGATTATTTAAACCCGAAAGTTCATTTGAACTGATTATGTTTAGTTTCATAGTGGTTACATCATTTTAGCAAATTTTGACTAACGTCACAGAACAAACCCTGACTGAAAGTTTCTAGCTCTGCAGCTAGTCTCTGCTCCGTGACTGGCTAAAAACCCCAAATAGAGGATCTGCTACAGAAGATGAGAGGTTTCGTGTGTTGAGTAGCTGAAATACAGGCGGTTTTTTTCACATGGTTACTGGCTCTGTTACAGTATTTTTTATCAGGTGCTCACTTTTATCCAGCTCCAACTCCAAATCCATGTAAATGTCAAAGAAACCCCCACCAGCAGAAAGAGAGAGAGAGAGAGAGAGAGAGAGAGAGAGAGAGAGAGAGAGTGGCAGTAGGTATATAGTGAATTCATAGCATGAGCAAACTGCAAACTCGGTAGATTTGATAATGAGAGTGACATCAACCCGTATTGAGTATTTTATTAATCCATAACCATTTAACTAAAATATTTCTCCTATCTCTGTTAACAGGATCACAACGTTTAATCCCACTGCCTCTATCACTTCTGTCTCATTGCAGGGTTTTTTTCCTCATATTTCTGAGACAGAAAGTTAAATAGCTGCATGATAAATATACAGAGAAAGCTGTGATGAAAGTGAAAAAAAGATCCACTTGAGAGTGAAACTGAATTTTTAACTTCTGAACCTTTCAAGCAATTTTCTGATGGCACTAATGAGCAGCTTCATAATAAGACTAATGTTATATTCTAAACACATCATGACAGATGTCATAGGCTTTCTCACAATGTAAAATGATATGCCATTTCATTGCTGAGTACATGTACTGGGCAAAGACAGCAAAAGTTCTATCTATCTATCTATCTATCTATCTATCTATCTATCTATCTATCTATCTATCTATCTATCTATCTATCTATGATATAAAAATGCCATATTTCTGTTATGTGACTCAAGTGACATTGACACATGACACTGAAAGCTGTGTAAAGTCTCCGACAAGCACATATGTAGATATGTACACACACACACACACACACACACACACACACACACACACACACACACACACACAAACACACACACTGCCAGACATATTCCATCTTTTAATCCTCAAGTATGATGTGCAACCATTGAGGAACTAGAAACACCTCTGCAGCTGAGTGCAAAACTACTTGTGCCGTACACACACACACACACACACACACGCTCATTATGTATATACATTGCCCGTTTGCATCCAGCTGCAGAGGTATTTCTATTTCCTCGCTGATCCAATATATATTTATAGTATAATCAGGACAGGTTCTCCCTGAACTACTTTTTGATCTACCCTTCAGTCACCCTTCGCAACCTTGGGGTAACCAAGGACACTCAACACTCCCTCCACTGGCGTCCCTTAGCTACCCGCATCAGATTTAAAACATTGATGCTTGCCTACAAAACCAAAACCAAACCAGTACCCTTTTACCTCACACCTCGTACCGCACCACGCTCACTCCGATCCTGCCCCGCTCGAATGCACCCAACATCTCTCAGGTTATAAGGAAGGTATGCATCAAGACTCTTCTCTGTTCTACCACTGAGGAGGTGGAATGAACTTCCCACTGATGTCAGAACAGCCAAGTCACTGGCTGTCTTCAAATGACGGGTGAAGATCTACCTGTTCACTTTTTCTTGTTTGTTTAAAAAAAAAAATGTGTGTGTGTTATTCCAACAGAGATTTAGAGTCATGGTATTTTTAGTCTGCTAGCATTTATTGCCAATAGCAATGTATTCACTGATAAAGAGTTCAAAGCACTTTATATGTCGCTCTGGATAAGGGTGTCTGCCGAATGCTGTTAATGTCAACATATATCTAAATATATATAAAGCATTCCTAAAGTTTAATGGAGTTTCAGCTACTTTTTTCAAACAGCTTTAGTACACATTATAGTATTTAGCAGATGTTATGTGATGCTGCTGTGTTTTCTGTTGCTAGCTAAGAGTCTTGCTGAATTACAGCCATGATTGTGGAGCTTGAAACACACACACACATACACACAGACACAGACACACACACACATGCACACACACACAAACAAATTTAGATAATTTAGAATATTACATCAATGGAAATTATTCTGATCGTATATGAAATGTCACTTGACTTCGACATAATTGCGTGCAGTACAAGTTTGTGCTCCTCTTCTCACAGACATCTCATCTCTCTGTCTCTCTCTCTCTCTCTCTCTCTCTCTCTCTCTCTCTCTCTCTCTCGCGCGCGCGCTTTCTTCTAATCGGCCCATGAATAGGACTCACTCTTGCTTAGGCTCCGATAAAGGAGTCATCATTTAGCTGGAGACAAAAAAGCTGCAGTCATTTTCCTGCTCAACAGAGCATGATCCTATTTGTGTGTGTGTGTGTGTGTGTGTGTGTGTGTGTGTGTGTGTGTGTGTGTGTGTGTGTGTGTGTGTGTGTGTGTGTGTGTCTGTGTGTGTGTGTGTGTGTGACAGTGTAATTGTGTAAATGTGGAGAAGTCTGAAGGCACCATGTATTGAATTTGTGCACAGTCGTTAAGCTATGAAGCTTGGGATAGATGTCAGAGCAGTAACTGTAGGATCCTGTGGTATCCGGCATCTCCAGCAACACATTGTGTGTGTGTGTGTGTGTGTGTGTGTGTGTGTGTGTGTGTGTGTGTGTGTGTGTGTGTGTGTGGGAACTGTTTTGTCCTTAATGAGTGTTTAACTTCGCTCCATCCAAGGCGGATGCAGATTTGGAAGTGTGTGGGTGAAGAACAGCTGGGAGGAGTGTGATATGTGTCTGGCTCCCTGTCGAGAGATGTGAGCATGGTATAAAATTCAACATGAGCTGGATGTGTTGTGTGACGGCTTTGACACACCAAGTCAACGCCGAAAAAAAACTAGTGCTAAGCGAGGTGAAAGTGAGCATCATCTTAATCTTTTGTGGAAAGACACACTTAATTGGTTGACATCCAACACATTCATTGTTCTGCGCCTACATGAACTCATGTACAGCTGTGTGTGAATGTGATCTATAATTGTGTCCAGATGTTGAATGATAGTGGATTGAAGTTGTTGTTTTTTTTTTCTGGTGTTAAAACAGATGGGAAATGAATGATTAGATCTTTTAGATCTACAGTATAGAGTGTCAGCTTGTGAGATTGTGTTTGTGTTTTGGTGGAGAATAACGCAACAGCAATACTGACTGTGGGGAAGAAAGTGGGTAAGCTTGCAAAACTGAACTTGAGACTGTAAATAAACCGAACTAAGTTTTCATTCATTCATTGTCTACCACTTATCTGATCTACACTCAGGTCACGGGGAGCTTGTGCCTATCTCAGGCGTCATTGGGCATCAAGGCAGGATACACCCTGGACAGAGTGCCAACCCATCACAGGGCACACACATACTCTCATTCACACACTACGGACAATTTAGAGATGCCAATCAACCTACAATGCATGTCTTTGGACCAGGGGAGGAAACTGAAGTACCCGGAGGAAACCCCCAAGGCACGGGGAGAACATGCAAACTCCATACACACTGCGGAGGCGGGAATCAAACCCCCAATCCTGGAAGTGTGAGGCAAACGTGCTAACCACTAAGCCACCGTGCCCCACCAAACTAAGTTTAAATGATAAAAATCAAATAAATGATATAAAGTCTGAGGTAAATTATTTACAGTCTGTTAATAACTTAAAGAGTTAGCATTTAAAGTTTGGAATCACTTGAACATTTCCTTGTATTCCAAAGAAAAACCCATTTTTAATTTTCAAAAACATCAAATTAATCACATGATTTTTAAAGAAAGATCTACATTGTCACACAGAGGCCCATTATCAGCAACCATCTTTTGCTGTGTTTGAAAATCGAAGTTAATCATTTTATAAGGCTAATTGATTTTTAGAAAATTCTTCTGCAGTTGTGCTAGCACTGCTGAAAACTGTTGTACTGGTTAAGGGAGCAATAAAAGTGTCTTTCTTTAGGTTAGTTTAGTATCTGGAGCATCTGGAGTTGTAGGTTTGTTTACAGGCTCAAAATGGTCAGAAAGAAAGAACGAACTGTCTTTTCATGAACTTATCTTACCATGCTGTGAACTACTCCCTTCATAGAACAACATGGTTGTTTTTCAGGGGTTGTGCTTGGCCCCTTAGTTCCATTGAAAGGAACTCTTAATGCTTCAGCATACCAAGACATTTTGGACAATTTCATGCTCCCAACTTTGTGGGAACAGTTTAGGGATGACCCCTTCCTGTTCCAATATGACTGCGCACCAGTGCACAAAGCAAGGTCCATAAAGACATGGATGAGCGAGTTTGGTGCGGAGGAACTTGACTGGCCTGACCTCAACCCGACAGAACACCTTTGGGATGAGATAAAGCAGAGATTGTGAGCCAAGAAAAATCTCGGATGTCTGCTTTTACATACACAAGTTTAATATGGAGTTGGCCCACCCTTTGCAGCTATAACAGCGTCAGTTCTTTTGAGAAGGCTTTCCACAAGATCCAAGTGTGTGTTTGTGTGAATTTTTGACCATTCCTCTAGAAGGGCATTTGTGAGGTCAGACACTGATGTTGGACCAGAAGGCTTGGCTCCACTCTAATTCATTGTCCAAAGTGTCTTAGTATGTTGAAGGATTAACAGTTCCATTTACTTGAACTAACAGGCCAAGCCCAACCCCCGAAAAACAACACCTGAATTCAATGATTTGGAGGAGTGTCCTTTCGCCAATATAGTGTATATATATATATATATATATATATATATATATATATATATATATATATATATATATATATATATATATATATATATATGTATATATATATATATATATATATATATATATATATATATATATATATATATATAACAACATGTATCCATATAAATAACGCATAGTTTTATTTTTTTTATTTAAGCCTCTGTTCTGGTTCCATGTGTAGAAGGTTGTTATAATTTTATCTGTTTGGCAAGCCTGGACATAGGATGCAAAATCGATTAGAGAAAGATGTTTTGTTGCCCTGCTCAAAAGTTGGTTCATGAGCCGTTAAAATTCATGAAGGGTTACACAATCAGCTAAAATGAAGCACATATTATGAGATAGAAAATAATTTGTTTTTGTCACTCAATACTGCAGAAACCACATTTTCCATCTGACGTGGACCTATGTGGTTCAACTTGGCAGCCATTGTGATAGATGAATCTTTTGGTGATTCCCAATACTATCATCAACTGTCTCAATCCTTATAGAGTGAATAGAAAGTATATAAATGCTGAATGTGTCAGGTTTGGATACTTCTGTGGGTATCCAAATGCAGACTGGGGTTTTATTAACAAAATAACAAAACAAACAGATACAGGAAAACACTAGGAATTAAACTAACAAAAGAACACAGAAATACAAAGCCGGATCCAGGGAAACAGAAAATCATTCATTCATTGTCTACCGCTTATCTGATCTATTCTCAGGTCACGAGGAGCCTGTGCCTATCCCAGGCGTCATTGGGCATCAAGGCAGGATACACCCTGGACAGAGTTTTCCTCCCCCAGTCCAAAGACATGCACTGTAGGTTGATTGGCCTCTCTAAATTGTCCATAGTGAGTGAATGAGAGTGTGTGTGTGTGCCCTGCGATGGGTTGGCACTCTGTCCAGGGTGTATCCTGCCTTGATGCCCAATGATGCCTGAGATAGGCACAGGCTACCTCTGACCCGAGAATAGTTTGGATAAGCGGTAAACAATGAATGAAATGTTATTGTACTGTGAGCATTCTGTAACTTGATCTCCCTGAGGGGATGAATAAAATATTCTGATTCTGACTTTGATTTATGTTCAAACCTTTGCTTCCCACTTACACAACAAACCCAAGGTGAAGTGGCCTGGCTAGTATTAGCTAATGTAAACTAGCATTAGTTTAGTTAGCTAACACTATCTGTGAGCAAATCTAAAAATATATAAATACCAAAATCAGTATATCAATCATGTCTAAAACAGATGAATGCATCGTGTTTATATTTTAATGTGCATTCTACGGTAGTATATGTATATACTGTAGTATATATTATGATAGTTTAATGTTTACTCTTCTATTAGCATTTAGATTCAAATTTTCCTTCTGTGTGTCTGTGTATGTGTAAAGCGTTTTTTTCTGTTATTTCTCCAAAAGCTGGTTTCTGGTAAGACGACGCAATGGATTTTTTTTAAATGTAGTAAATTTATCCCTGAAATTTCTCAGTCCCAGAAGACAGTTAATCAGAGACAATCCTATTCACTGTGTCCTGAATCAGTATTCTACTGTGTTAACCAGCCCGGATGAAATGTCTTCAATATTATCAGAGAGTCACAAAGGCCAATGCTTTGCTTGACAGATTACAGCAAGGGAAAGCTGTCTTGGGGCTCCTTTTTTGGCACCTGAGGTAACAGGGGAGCTAGAATGGTGAAGTAGGATACTATTAACACGAACACAAACAGTTGCAGAGATGAATAATGCTGTAGGATGTGTCAGAAACACATACCAATACAGACAAAATCAGATTAGCACACGAGGTTTATCGGAGGAAATGGTTGACTTCTTAGGGCTTAAGATCATTGAAATGTCATGTTTTTTGGATCAACAACTGCCAAAAATATCACAAGAGAGGAAAAAAACATCAGGAAATTACAATCTCTTAGTTTTCAAAGTGCTTGGAACTCTGTACATGCAGTTCTCAGGAAGGTTTAATGAACAGGATTAGCGACATGTGTCTATTATCACAAATTAAATCCAGCTGAGTGCAGCAATGGCAGAGGGACAGCTGAGAGATTTGGTTGACATTCTGTTAGTGAATTGGCAGTGGCTTTTCTTGTCAAATGTTCAAAAATGAAATTGCCTGCAATGTCCAAGAAATAGTACCCTGTGATCCCTTCTATACTGCAATCCCATATCACTCATAACTGTACGCATCTGTACACATCACATCCCTCATAATGAAAACATAGCAACAGCTGTAGCTGACAAGCTGTTTTCTGACCTCTAGAGCAAGTTCAGACGCAGGCTTGGGCTACTACTGCATTCATTCATTTGTTGGATTATTTCACTAGGAGACCTTTGTTCAAATTGCTGCTCGTGAATGATGCAAAATCAATTCAGTAAGTGCATATGCTGGGTGTTTCAGGGGACAATTCACAATAATTTAAAAAGATATGTTTGATATGTTAAGATCAAGTTTCTATTAACAGAGAGAGAAATTATTAAAAGAGAAACAATTTATTATCACACTCTCTGGTGTCTCTGGGTTCCCTTCTGAGTCTCTCATCTCAAGGTTTCTTACTTTTGTCACCTCTGGGAGTCTTTTCCTTGTCATCATCACTTCTGGCTTGCTCATTAGGAACAAATTTTGCTATTTCAACAGAATATGACTTCTGTAAAGCTACTTTGTGACTATTTCCATGATTAAAAGCACTGTATAAATGAAATTGAAAATTAAATATTGGTTAATTATAGTTACTTTGATGGACCATTAAGATAGCTAGAACCAAATAATCAGAATTTGGTAAAAATCAAAAACTTGTAAAGCATCAAGACATGATTTCATCCTGTATTCCCTATGCATCTAGAAGTGCTGTCTTGACCTTCTTTATTGGTGCCTCTGTGTGTCTCTCAGGAAATTATGATACAGCCTTGAGAATGGTAGAGAGTTTGTTCTGCTTATTGCTCTAATGACATGTCACTGCTGGGTAGGCATGCAAGTCTGCTGAGGTCCACATATTAGGTGTTTTATGACTCCTGCCATTGTTTTGGTCTAATCCTGGATTCCTCCGTTGTCTTAAGGTGATTTCTTCTTGGAAGCATATAATTACTCACAACGTTTCTGAGAATGTCATCTTCCATAATAGAAAATAGCTGTTTTTTATGAAATTGTGAAAGAAAAAAAAATGTTAAGTAGATAGATTCACAGACAGACAGACAGAGAGACGGACAGGTGAATAGATGGATGGATTTATGGATGGATGAGTGGATGGATGGATGGATGGATTTATGGGTGGATAGATGGACAGAGATATGGATGGGTGAATGGATGGATGGATGGATGGATGGATGGATGGATGGATGGATAAAATCCATAAAGACATGTGTCATTATAAAAAAATATACCATATGTAGAGCTCCAACACCAGATGTTGCGCTGGCACTTGAAAACTCAGGATGCCGATATGAATGAATTCGAATTTGAACGACAGCATCACCACATTGTTGTTGTATTACTTCAATAAGACAGATGTTCCTGGCAGATAAAGTATTTTCCTTGTTTATCTTCAACCTGTTTAAAGAGATACCCTACTACAGACCTGGTTCTGTTTAAGCTTCTTTCATTTCATCAATGTCAACATGAGCAAAAAAGTATAATAACCTCATTTTTTTTTCCTTTTGAAGTTTGTACTCATGATACCATAGTCTATAGCTGATGTATAGTGAACATCAACATACATAAGCCCCATCCAAATAAGGTAAAATAACAAAAAGTACAAGTTGATAGTGTGTTTATGTACTTGTATATGTTCTTTCACAGACTTTTCCGGAAGGAATAAATGGGACATGTTGAACTCATTAAAATCAGTGCAGTTTTTACTGGAATACAGTAGGAACACCACAACAGAAAAACAAAAAACATCTTTCTGGTCACACCATTCACCTCGACAGCAAACTCTGATATATATATATATAGTAATTAACACATTATTATTATTATTATTATTATTATTATTTATTATTATTATTATTATTATTATTATTATTATTATTATTATATGATGAGCACTTTAATATTATAGTTATTATTATTGTTATTATTTTTTTAGATTATTTATTTATTTATTTTCTACAAAGAATTGCACTCAATGTTTTCACTAAAAATTAATTGACATAAACAGATAATAATAATAATAATAATAATAATAATAATAATAATAATAATATTTTAGTATGAAATGTAGTAAGAAACATTACAACAGATAAAATAACCATGTCCCGTTCCCAAGTTTATTTTATCTAGTTAGCGATTTATCTAGTTATCGATCAAAATTTATGGTTTTACTTAATGAGAAACAGATACGAAAGAAGCTTATCAAATCAAGTTTAATACACAATCCTAAAGCTTTACCTCTAATCGAACAGTGTTTTGAGTACCTTTATATGTAAGCCATGTCGAGTAAATACTGATTACAATACTCTAAATTTTAATGTTTTGCTGACCGAAAAGTCAAAACAGCTCCAGGAACGAGCCGTATAATGCCGAAGCCACAAACTTTCTTCTCTCAGGTTATCCACCTTTTGTCTGCTCCGGTTATTATGAATTAATCCTCTTCTGTCTGATTCCTCTGGAAGCAGTGGGGCAAGCAAAGCCTTTTTCACCTTGACTTCTCAAAGTAAGAAAATAAAGAGGCCCTCAACTAATACAACACAGCTTGAAATTGGTGATTTGAAGGATAAGAAATAACCACCATTATTTTTCCATGTAAATTAAAAAAACATTGCACAGTTTGTTTGCTGTATTTATGCCACACAGGATTGTCTTTATGCTTGCTATGCTTTAAGGCCAGAGGTGAAACAAAAGAAATATACATATGGTTCAGGTTTGGTTCTGGGGCATGTTTTTTGGTCAAATATACCAGATAACAGCCAAATGTGACCCTAATGTGCATGCTATCTTGGCAGAGATAGTTAGCTAATATTAGCTGGCTATGTATGTTCTTATTTCTTCTCGGTCCATTTATGCATCACTGACCTTGTTCTTTGGGATCAGAGCACCACAAAGCCACCAGACTGAGTTAGCCAGCAGCTAGCACCAAGTAAATACAAGTTTTTTTGCTTTGATCCTCAGTTAAATGTGCAAGCAGGGTCCCAACTCTCCACAGTGTATCGTGCGACTCCGAGGCTACTGGCAAGTAGTCGCCTAAATTTAGCTAGCTAGCTAAAAAACAGCAGAGTACAAAAGACGTATTAGAAGAAGATGGCCAGCTTCAAGGTTACCAAAATGCCATGACAGCAAAAAAAAGATTACAGCAATGCCAACTGTCTCCCTAGATAGTTGCTCTATCTGTCTCTCTCTTTCTCGCTCACAGATACAGAACAGCAGTGACATGATGACGCTGCAGTTTCTAATGCATCTACATCAAGTCTTACTTACATTGTATTCTATCTCAATTACGAAATCAATATTGGAGTCATGGGGGGAGCCACAGACAGAAAAAGAATGAAAGAGATTAGCATTGCACAAATTTTATAACATGACATTCTCTGCCTTTGAGACTAGAGGTACGTCCCAAATTGCATGCTTATATATCTAGTAGTATAAATAGTGAGTAGTTTGTTCCAATAAGAAGAAGTGCACTTCAAGTACCCTTCATGGATCATGCACTAATTCGACCAAATAAATAAATGTAGAACATTAGACATTCAACACTCGCAGCTTTGCTTACATTGAGGGAAAGGGGCGGAGCTACCAGGCGATGATACTGGATGAGATGAGAAAAAATTCTCAACACTCTGGTGGACAAGCTATCTTACAATTGTCTTTGAAAATGAGTTCACATTGTGTTTTGTTTTCTTAAAAATAAAAAAAAAAATCATTATATTCTGCTAGCATCACTTTTCACACATTTGACACCATTTGCCATGGACTGGGTAATGGCTTACACTTCTGGTTAGCAAAAAAACGTTCAAATGTTCCATTTGAGACAATACGACCCTTCTATGATCCATATACTAGGGTTAGTAGAGAACATAGTGTGCAGTACAGCACATTATTTGGAAAAAAGTCTGAACCCCAGTTTCAATTTCTGTCTGAATCCTAAGCATAAGCTGACGATGAGCAAAGACAACATCCACTAATGTGTAAATACTGACGTTCCTGTTGAAATTAAGTCACTGACTCTGAAACCTGCCTAATGTGTCCCGGGAAAAGTACTGAATGTTGAGAGCAGTTTGTGTCTGCAGCATGTTTGGGTTGGCTCGTGAGGGTGGTCTCGTCTTCTCAAGTGCAGGCTGGCGGGTCAGCTTCTCCAGGAGATTATGAGTCGAAAGAGAGAGAGAGATATTCATTAGTTCTCAGCTTTGATAACAAGAGTAGCATTCTTTGTCTTCTCCCAATGAGCAACTCTTTTGTGCTGCATTGATTGAGCTGCCAGCTGGGGTTGTTCTGAATAATCATCAGTCTCTAACAGCAGGTTATCAGACCTGGCCTGCTTGCCTCAGGCACACATTTATTTGTTATTGTGAAAGCTGTCAAGTGCACACTGTGGTGTTTTCTGGACTTGCTGCTGATATTCCGACACTGCCGTGATGTCATTCTGCATGGTTGGGCATCTCCATTTTTTTTCTGGTTTAATTTGGAACAAAAGCAACAGTTAATGACCGTTTCAGTTTTTTCTCTCTTTTAAAGCTGAGTCGAACAAAGATCATCAGAAGGTGATGGAGGGAGGGAGGCATTCTAATCGTTCTCATCCAGATTTCTTTAGAAGGCACAACGGCGGTACAAGAATAGTAGTCTAATTATCAGACTTTTACTTCATTCTGAATATGGTCTAAATGACATTATTACTTTGTTCTTGTACATGCATCCTGGATCAGTATTCTAATGACTGGACCAGTGTTTAACACATCACCACCGTAGGAGTCCAAATAAAAAAATAGCAATGAATTAACAAGAATTTTTATTCCTGATTGGCAGTGCAATTAATTTTAATGATTCATTTCTTTCCAACAAATCAGTTTAAGTAAAACTATATAAGTAATAAAACAATAAAAAGTCTGTAGAGCCTTATGGATCCATTCACAGTTTTGTTGGAGTTTTTCTTAAGCCCCATATGGATGCAGATTGAGGAACATTTATACAGTTGTATGCAAAATTGTGCACCCTGACCAAATTGCATAATGCTGCTAAAATAAATAAATAAATAATAAATGAACAAAATATAAAAATTAATAATAATAATAATAATAATAATAATAATAATAATAATAATAATAATAATAATAATAATCTTCTTCTTCTTCTTTCGGATTTTCCCTTCAGGGGTCACCACAGTGAATCATCTCTCTCCACCTATCCCTATCTTCTGCATCCTCAACACTTGCACCCACTAGCTTCATATCCTCATTAATTCCATCCATATACCTCCTCTTTGGCCTTCCTCTTTGCCTCCTGCCTGGCAGCTCCATGTCCAACATTCTCCTACCAATATACTCACTCTCCCTCCTCTGAACATGTCCAAACCATCTTAATCTGGCCTAGATTAATAATAATAATAATAATAATAATAATAATAATAATAATAATAATAATAATAATACATAACACTGCACAGTAAAATGGTGCACAGTTGCTCTTGTCTCAGGTAAACGTTCCTGAAGGTCCTTAATGGTCATTCATAGTTTACAGTTCATTCTGAAATATTTTAGATTGTTCAGATCCTGCCTTGACGTCCACAGTTTCCCTTAACTGCTTTTTCTTGATGCCATTTTGAATAGTGGAAATTGTTAGCTTAAAGCACTTTGATATCTTCTTATTGCCATCTGCTGCTTTGTAAACATCAATTAATTTCATTTTCAGATCCTCAGTCAGCTGCTTAGAAGCCCCCATGCCTGTTGAGTCAGAGATTTTATTATGCTCTGGAACTGTTATTCTTAATGACAATTCCTGACCTGCCAAAGAATTTCTAATGACTCAATTAAGGTCTAATGAGTGCATTAAGTTCTGGAAGGGTGGCCAAACTTTTGCACATATCACAATTACCATGCTTTTTTTTTTTAAGACTACCAGTATAAAGTAAGATAATAATAGCTCCATGCAGAAGAACTTCTTTTTTTTTTTCATCTCAAATCAATACAAAACAGATTGGCAAACTTTTACATGAACATTCATTCCCACTGCAAATCTTGTGTTCCACCAAATCCCACACCTCAAAGTGATGAACTCACTGCCGTGGTTTGGGATGATCTGTGCTTTGTGACATGCTGGATTACTCTCCTGCTGGGAGGATTATTAATTTATTTATTATAAGCAAACATTCTTTTTGCAGTTAACAAGCTAACATTATCGATCAAAAATCTGTGCCAAGTAAATTAGATCTGGAAAATTAGATTAGTCTTCATTCAGCTAAATTAAAATTCACATATTAGTGATGAACACAGTGCTAAGCATTAGCCTGCTAGTCACCTTTCCTCAGCCCTCAGCTACACTGTCGTATTAGGAATTATCGTCTGATTGCAAGTCGAGGGGAGGGGGAGCACAGTAAGAGGGTGGGGTTTATGATCGAAGAGGATATGCAAGATATTTTCACTTCAGCTGGTGTTACAATCAGCCTTTATGTTTAAAATAATTCAAATGATGTAAATGACATGTTTGTATGAATAGGAAAGGCTATTTTCAGATGTATCCACTGTACAATGTTCTATCAGGAAAATTCTACTGGGGGTCTGGTGATTCCCCTGGGGTAAACTGTGTTAATAATGAATGCAGTAATAATATTCAGATGTGCTGAGACAGTCAGTGGCATGCCGTATTAAAAACCCCAGTATAAGTGTCAAAAACACACATCATTACATCACCACCACCACCACCACTATCCTGAACTGTTTGTTACCAGGCAGGTCCACGAATTCATGACCCTACTTTTTGCATGTCAGGGTAGATGGTAGGCTGTGGAAGCTTAGTGGTTAAGGCATTGGACTACTTGTGAGTTTGAATCCCAAGTCCACCAAGCTGCCACATTTGGGCCCTTAAGATAAACTATAAGTTGCTCTTGGATAAGGGTGTCTGCCCAATGGCAGAAATGTAAATGTAATAACAATGTTCTTCCATTCTTCAAATGGAGTCCACACCCACTGTAGTCTTTAGATTCCTGTTTTGACTTGGCAGGACAGTGGTCCTCTCCTGATGTGGTTTGTAGTGGTGACCATTTTGAGATGCTTTTCTTCTCACCACATTTGCTAAGAGTGGTTATTAAGACCTTTTGTACATGTACAGGTACAATTTGTAAATAGGTACATTTTTCTTAGGTAAAGAAGCAGATCTGGAAGATTCATAGGCATAGAGTGTTTGGTGAACTGGGATATATGGATGCTGTCACCTTAACACACTTGCAAGTCACTCAGGTTTGCTGACTGTGAAGTGGTTGGACACTTTATGTCTCAGGAAGCCCTCATCTGTCACCTTCTGGCTATCCCTTTTGGTTATTCTGTCTCTTCTCTCTCTCTCTCTCTCTCTCTCTCTCTCTCACTCTCTTTCTCTTTCTCCCTGTCAAGCTATGCATGCCACTCCCAAGCTCCCAGTGTTCTGGGTTCCCCATGTGACCGCTTCTTCTTTCTGGACCTACCTGATCCATCCAGATGCTCTATCTCTGGTTGGAGGCTCATCGCTTGGTGGTGCACACTGCTGCTGGGGATAGATCTGTGTGGTCAGCCCGTGAACTAGCTGCCATGGATAGAACCACTCACATACTATCACGCCGTCTTTGGACTTTTGGCAGGAAGGAATCAGTGTTAAGTCTATGAACTCAGAAATTACACTGACCTATTAGTTCCTGAGGAGCTCTTGGTTGCACAGTTCCACCTGACTGTAACCTGTTGTAGAAAGGACATTATTTACATTTACATTATTTATTGTAAAGTGTCACCCAAATGTGGTTAGCATGTTTGCCTCACACCTCTAGGTTTAGGGGTTCGATTCCCACCTCCACCATGTGTGTGTGGAGTTTGCATGTTCTCCCCGTGCCTCGGGGGTTTCCTCTGGGTACTCCGGTTTCCCAGTCCAAAGAAATGCATTGTAGGTTGATTGGCATCTCTAAATTGTCCGTAGTGTGTGATTGCATGAGTGAATGCGTGTGTATGCCCTGCGATGGACTGGCACTCCGTCCAGCGTGTATCCTGCCTTGATGCCCAATGACGCCTGAGCACAGACTCCCCGTGACCCGAGAATAGATCGGATAAGCAGTAGACAATGAATGAATGAGTGATTGGATGTCACCCAAATGAGGATGGGTTCTGAGCCTGGTTCAAGAGTTCTTCCTCATATCATCTCAGGGAGTCCTTGCCACCATTGCCTCAGGCCTGCTCATTAGTAATAAATCTTCTTCTTCTTTCGGCTTTTCCCTTGAGGGGTCGCCATAGCAAATCATCTCTCTCCACCTATCCCTATCTTTTGCATCCTCAACACTTGCACCCACTAGCTTCAAATCCTCATTTATTCCATCTATATACCTCCTCTTTGGCCTTCCTCTTTGCCTCCTGCCTGGCAGCTCCATGTCCAACATTCTCCTACCAATATACTCACTCTCCCTCCTCTGAACATGTCCAAACCATCTTAATCTGGTCTCCCTAACTTTGTCCCCCATATGTCCAACATGAGCTGTCCCTCTGATGTACTCGTTCCTAATCCTGTCCAATCTTGTCACTCCCAAAGATAACCTCAACATCTTCAGCTCTGCTACCTCTAGCTCTGACTACTGTCTCTTCCTCAGTGACACTGTCTCTAAACCATACAGCATGGCCAGTCTCACCACTGTCCTGTACACTTTCCTTTTGATTCTCGCTGATATTTTCCTATCACACAGAACTCCCGACACCTTTCTCCACCCATTCCAACCTGCCTGCACTCGCTTCTTTACCTCTTTCCCACACTCTCCATTACTCTGGACTGTTGACCCCAAGTACTTAAACTCCTGTACCTTCTTCACCTCTTCACCCTGTAATCTTACTGTTCCACTTCCCCCCCTTTCATTCACACACATGCACTCAGTCTTACTACGACTGACTTTCATTCCTCTTCTCTCCAGCGCAAACCTCCACCTCTCCAGGTTTTCCTCCACCTGCTCCCTGCTCTCACTACAGATCACAATGTCATCTGCAAACATCATTGTCCAAGGAGACTCCTGTCTGACCTCCTCTGACAACTGGTCCATCACCATAGCAAACAGGAAGGGGCTCAGAGCCGATCCCTGATGCAGTCCCACCTCCACATTGAACTCCTCTGTCTGACCTACAGCACACCTCACCACTGTCGTGCTCCTCTCATACATGTCCTGCACCACTCTGACATACTTCTCTGCTACTCCTGACTTCTTCATACAGTACCGCAGCTCTTCTCTTGGCACCCTGTCATACGCTTTCTCCAAGTTTACAAACACACAGTGCAACTCCCTCTGACCATCCCTATACTTCTCCATCAAAATTCTCAGAGCAAAAATTGCATCTGTTGTGCTCTTTCTGAGCATGAAGCCATACTGCTGCTCACAAATTTCCACTACCTTCCTTAACCTAGCTTCCACTACTCTTTCCCATAGCTTCATTGTATGGCTCATCAACTTTATCCCCCTATAGTTACTGCAACTCTGCACGTCACCCTTATTCTTAAAGATCGGCACTAACACACTTCTTCTCCATTCCTCAGGCATCATCTCACTCTCTAAAACCCTGTTAAACAAGTTAGTTAAAAATTCCACATCTGCCTCTCCCAGACACTTCCAGACCTCCACTGGGATGTCGTCAGGACCAACTGCCTTTCCACTTTTCATCCTCTTCAAAGCCTTCCTGACTTCATCCTTTCTAATCTTATCTACTTTCTGTTCCACAGAGTTCACCCCTTCTACTCTTTTTTCCCTCTCATTTTCCTCATTCATCAGCTCCTCAAAGTACTCCTTCCATCTCCTCTGTACACTCTCCTCACTTGTGAGCACCCTTCCATCTCTATCCTTAATAATTCTAACTTGCTGCACATCCTTCCCATCTCGATCCCTCTGCCTAGCTAACCTGTACAAGTCCTTCTCTCCTTCTCTAGTGTCTAACCTAGTGTACAACTCGTCATATGCCTTCTACTTGGCCTCAGACACCTCCCTCTTCACTCTGCGCTGTAGCTCCTTGTATTCCTATCTATTCTCATCAGTCCTGTCCATGTTGCACTTCTTCTTGGCTAACCTCTTCCTCTGGACACTATCCTGAACTTCCTCATTCCACCACCAAGTCTCCTTATCTTCTTTGCTTCTTCCAGATGACACACTCAGCACCTTTCTCCCTGTCTCCCTGATCACTTCTGCTGTAGTTTCCCAGTCATCTGGCAGCACTACCTGACCACCCAGAGCCTGCCTCAACTTCTGTCTAAATTCCTCACAACATTCCTCCTTTTTCAGCTTCCACCACTTGGTTTTCTTCTCTATCTCTGACCTCTTCTTCTTACAGACCATCAAAGTCATCCTACACACCACCATCCTATGCTGTCTGGCTACACTCTCTCCCACAACCACTTTATAGTCACTAATCTCTTTCAGATTCCCTCTTCTACATAGGATGTAGTCTACCTGTGTTCTCCTACCTCCACTCTTGTAAGTCACACTATGCTCCTCCCTCTTCTGAAAATAAATGTTAACCACAGCCATGTTCATCCTCTTAGCAAAGTCCACTGCCGTCTGTCCTTCAAGGTTCCTTTCCTTAACTCCAAACTTGTCCATCACCTCCTCATCACCTCTGTTCCCCTCACCAACATGTCCATTAAAATCCGCTCCTATCACTACTCTCTCACCCGTGGGAATACTCTCCATCACCTCATCTAATTCACTCCAGAATCTCTCTTTCTCCTCTAACTCACAACCTACCTGTGGGGCATAACCACTAACAACATTCAACATCACCCTTTCAATCTCTAACTTCAGACTCATCACCCTGTCTGACACTCTCTTCACCTTCAGAACATTCCTCACAAACTCCTCCTTCAGGACCACACCTACCCCATTTCTCTTACTATCCACACTATAATAAAACAGCTTGAAACCTGCTCCTATACTACGAGCCTTGCTACCCTTAACCTGGTCTCCTGTACACACAGTATATCCACCTTCCTTCTCTCCATCACATCAGCCAGCTCTCTACCTTTCCCTGTCATAGTACCAACATTCAGAGTTCCTATTCTCAGTCCTACACTCTTACCTTTCCTCTTCTCTCTCTGTCTGTGCACTCTCCTCCCTCCTCTACTTCTTCGACCAACAGTAGCCCAATTTCCACCAGCGCCGATGGCGGTCGTTGTTAACCCGGGCCTCGACCGATCCTGTATGAAATTCAGAGTACTGACGATTCGCATGGTTAAATTTGGCAATGTTTTACGCCGGATGCCCTTCCTGACGCAACCCTCTCTATTTATCCGGGCTTGGGACCGGCACAGAAGTCACTGGACTGTGACCCCCATGGCTAGATTGCTCGTTAGTAATAAATGTTAGAAATAAATAGTAACCTAATTTTAAACTTTATGTTTTTTATTCTATGTTTCTATATTTTTGTAAAGCTGCTTTGAGACAATGTCCATTGTTGAAAGCACAGTACAAATAAATTGAATTGAATTGAATTTGTTTGTTAAGCATTGATAAAAACATTCATTCATTCATTCATTCATTGTCTACCGCTTATCCGATCTATTCTCGGGTCACGGGGAGCCTGTGCCTCAGGCGTCATTGGGCTTCAAGGCAGGATATACCCTGGATGGAGTGCCAATCCATCGCAGGGCACACACACACCCTCATTCACTCATGCAATCACACACTACGGACAATTTAGAGATGCCAATCAACCTACAATGCATGTCTTTGGACCGGAGGAGGAAACCGGAGTACCCGGAGGAAACACCAAAGGCACGGGGTGAACATGCAAACTCCATACACACATGGTGGCGGCGGGTTGATAAATACAATTATGTTTAAATTAACTCAAAGGACCATGGCCATTTGTAACATGGTGTGGGGTAAGTTGTAACATTTTAATTAATTAAGTCTATGACAGATAAACACTTTTTGAGAACTTTATTAGGAACACCTGTACACCTACTCATGCATGCAAATATTTAATCAACCAGTGCAGTGTATAAAATCATGCAGATGTGAGCCAGCAGCTTTGGATTACACTCACATCAACCATCAGTATTTTTTTTGGGGGGGGAGTGTGATTTCTGTGATTTTGAGCATGTCAGGGTTGTTGGTGCCATATGGACTGGATTGAATTTTTCTATAATTGCTGATCTCTTGGGATTCTCACACACAACAGTCTCTAGAGTTTAAACAAAATGATTTGAAAACCATCAAGTGAGTGACAGTTCTGATGGTGGAAATGCCATGTTGATGAGAGAGGTAAGAGGAAACTGGGCAGATTGAATCAAACCAACAAGGAGGATACAATAACTCAAATATTCAGTCTTTAAAACTGTAGTGATGAACAAAAAAAAAAAAAAAATCTCAGAACAAACAAAATATCAAGCCTTAGGGTGCAGGGGCTACAATAGCAGGAGTCCACATTATATTTCTGTACTGTAAACCCAAAACAGGAATCTGAGGCTATCATGTACAGAGACTCACTAAAACAAGGCCGTTAGAAAAGATTAGAAAAAAATCTCCTGTCTCTAGAGTTTGTTGTGTCTGAAAATCTCAGGAGATCATCAGTTTCTGAATTACTCAAACCAGCCCGTCTGGTGTCCACAACCATGCCATGTTCAAAGTCACTGAGATCACACATTTGAGTGAGTGTGAAAGTACTTAGTTGTTGTTGCAAGTTTCTCTAATGCAAAAAATATCCCTTATGTACTAGTTGCATAATGTTTGCTGCTGTGCTTTGGTCACTGAGCTTAATCTGGAAGAAAACCATTTTAAAGTAAATTAATTCTTTTATGTTTTGTTCAGTTTTTGGATTGACAACACTGTTACAACTAACCCTACACTGTCAGCCATCCCAAATCTGATATGATAGCAGGTGAACTCAACTGTGAGCGATTCAGAATACAAAATGAAACCCTATTTCAAAAATGATGAATTATGCCAATGTGAAAAAATATATTTTAATTCTAAATCTGATGATACATTCTTTGTAGGCAGGCAGAGGACACGACTGGGCATGTGCAGAGTGTAGCTTGTTGCCGATTGTGTCACAAAGCAGACTCACAGGATTTGTACGCAAATGCAGGGCAAAATTTATTTGCAACAGGAACTAAACAGTCACTCAAAACAGGCACTGGGAAAAGTGTAGAGGCAGTCATAAAAACAACAAGGAGCAAAGGAACAAAAACCTGTCACAGAAATAGGAATATTTAAAACTATCAAAGTAGGCAAAATTATCAGAAATATGCAGAAGGGCACCGGTGGAATATCCTAAACGCAGTCAAAAACACGGGTTGAATAGGCATGGGTCAAACAGGATCACAACAAGAATATCCGAGGCAAGCTGGGTCAAAAATCTGAAAAACAGGATGAAAAAAGACCAAAAACCGCAAAACACGACAAAACATATACTTAGTAACCATCACAAATCAAAGAAACAGAGCATATACCTCTTGAAGAATTAAATGAGAATGACACTGAGATCGTCAGCCATGTTGAAATGTTACACGCTGTGATGGATTGAAGCAATCAGTAGAGTTAAAACTGACCTCTGTTACAACTGACCCCACTCTCTCTGTCGTCCGACAGAATACGAATTATAACAAGAGACATTAACATAAAAACTGTTCTTATTATTCACTTTCTACATACATAATCAGCTACTTTTCATTTATCAGCCTGACATTTAACTTCATGTTCTTTTCTCTTTAAACCTCTTTGCATCTGCCACTAATTATTATTAAATACAATAATTTAATTTTCCTTACTAATCTTTAGGCATAACAATAACAGCTTATGGGTTTAATTTAGCCCTGGCTGTAATTAAATTTTTGTCTACATGTTAATGTAAATTAAAAAGCTCGTGACATTTCTTTCAGCTTGCTATTTTAAAAAAAAAAAAAAAAAGAAGAAGAAGAAAAAAAAACACTGCCTCTTTATTCCACACTTACTTGTTTTACTTCTCTAAGTCAAAGTGTTCTATAAAGATCCAATTAACATTCATTTAATCATTTTCTTAAATGTGTAATGTTTCATTATATCTGTTATTACTTTATTGAAATAAAATTGAAAGCTTCCCTTTGGATCTAAATGCGCTATTTCCTAGACATATTAGTCTTTCATTATACGCTAATTATGCCACATTATATCTTGTCAATATTTTTTATCACTGAAGCCTGTTGTCTTTCTATCATTCAACTCCGAGAGACATTGATACTGTTCGGGATCAATATTCATCAGACCTGACCATCTCAGATTTTTCTCTACATTTTTGCTCCACACTGATTCATGTTTAGTTGCATTTGTTTTATTTGCATGTATTCTATTTGGATTTTTTTAGATGTGAAAATGGGAGGTTTATACATTAAAATGATTATTAAATTAAAGTAATCGAGGTAAACAGATGCGGGGGACATTTGAGTTGAATTGAAACCACAGAGTCAATCAAAGATATGGCTTAGGTAAATCTTGAAACAAAAGAAAATCTAAAGTTAAAACATTTTGCAAATCATAAATACATCTACTTAAAACGGATATTGAATCCCAGTAACAGGCAAATCCACTGGAAATTCCAGAAACTCCCGGAGCTCCAGAAATTGCATGCCATACCTCCACAGGTTTATGCAGTTAAGAAAATGCCAGTTGTGGCCAACATCTGGACCATATAAAGTTTGTTATATGAGATCCACTGCTTGTAATTTTGCTTTGCCACACTGCTTTCTCACGTCACAGCCGATTGTGACCGCAGTGTTAGATATCATCATTTCTCATTGCCCTGAACTTCTCTATCCAATTCCCTGAGGCACATGTGAAACAGCATTTCTAAGCATTCACTGATCAGTCACTGTGTCTACTGACTGCAGTCTTATCTCAGATATAGCTCAAAAGAAGACATTTAATTATGTTAATCATAAATGTTTACATTAAAATAAAACGTTTCAGCTGACAATGTTGCAATGCACGTTTGTTGAATATTAAAATATAACAGAGAAACATACAAAAATATTAAACAGCACAATGCAATGACTCTTTGCTTGTTTCTGTTACGGGGGCAAGTGCCCCCGATGGACCACTAGGGGGCCTTCAGCAGGGGTTTTGTTTATTTAGCCATGTGTTTGTTATAGCCACGCTTTCCTAATGTGTCTCCGCCTTTGTTCACCTGTTCCTAATGTGTCTATGATTATGTGTCTTATTTATAGTGGCCGTCTGTCTCCTTTAGTTTGCTAGTCATCGTCTTTGTGTTGTGTCTGTGTGCTGCATGTTCTTTTGTTTAATAAAACCCCTGTCCGCCGTCTAACTCCACGTTGGGTCTGATATTTCTACACTGGCACAACCAGCGTGCCTCCGTCTCGTCAGCTCAGCAGCTCCGTGACAGTTTCCACATGACACTAACAAAAGAATGCTGTTCATTTATCATTTTTCCTCTTTCAGATTAGGTACAAAAAAAATCTAAAAATGAAAAATAGACAATGGCGTAATCATTAATGCATCTTATTCATGCAACATCTACACCTAAACTTAGTCGTAATCTCAGTGAACAAAAGCTGCACAACATTCCTATCCGCACATATGCACATTTATTTTCTCCAGCCCCCAACACCCCCCAACACACACACACACACACACACACACACACACACACACACAAAGAATTCTCTTCTTCAACACTCCACTTAATTAAACTTCTATTCGTGTGTGTGTGTGTGTGTGTGGTACTTAAATACTTAAAAGTAATTAGTGAAAATTTATGCAACGCATGCACACACACACACACACACACACACACTCTCATCTTTAAATTAGAACTTGTAATCTGCCTCTAATAGGCTCTACTTAAACAAGTTTGATTTTTTAACATAACATCACACTCTTCTACCCTGAATCGATATATACCTGAAATAACTTCATCAGTAATAGTTAAAAAAATATTATCACCATAACCTAATATAATTGATTACAGTTTATTAATACCATGGTGATTAAATAACACATGTTAATCGTCAGTCTTAGAATTCTTAGAAATTATCGAGAGATCTTGTGTGAACAGAGACTACATCACTCTCCCAGCACTACAGCACTCTCTCCAGCTGTTGATTTAAAACATTAGCACAGTGAAGTGACAACAGAAGGAAAAGCCTAAGGTCAACTAAAAAGAGAATGTTGTTGAAGCGATTCAGGAAAGAAGGATGTGTAGGTAATATTAAAGATGTTGGTTGTTCAAAGTGTTGTGCAGTGGATATAAAAAGGTTATAGAATTGTGAAATAGAAATGTTCAATATCTTGAATATTTAAGATTTAAGATCCTGCACAATTTGTTATGGCAAATTTGTCATATGGGCCATTTGAACTTGCTTTGTCCGAGAAAAAAAACTATTTTCCTCTTGTTTAATCTCTTCTATCGAAGCACACGATCAGACGATACTCCTGTGTATTTGATCTATAATGGATCATAAAGTTTTGCACAAACTTGTGAAGTCCATGCCAGCACGAATGCACACAAAAGGGATGGACCAAATGCTAAGAAATTGAATTTCATGTCAATATTTCCAAAAAAGATCCAACTTTTCACTCAAGTTGTGGTCAGTACCCTTGTGAAAAAATCTTACAGTAAGAAACATGGACAGGTTTCTAATTAGAATTTCTATAATATTTCTGAATCATTCTTATAAGATTCCATATTATGGAACAAGACATAAACATCCTGTAATTAAATGGGATCCATATGGGTCCTTATTCAGGTGTGTGGTGGCAGATATCTCTACAGGTGGGCTGACGACAGAGTGTAAGAGTGGGCTTGACACATTGCTTATTCAATTGAAACAAAGAATTCCTTGGTGGCTTAGTGGTTAGCATGTTCGCCTCACACCTCCTAGGTTCGAGTCTCACTCTCGCTCACTGTGTGTGTGGAGTTTGCATGTTCTCCCCGTGTTTGGTGAGTTTCCTCCGGGTGCTCCGGTTTCCTCCCACAGCCCAAAGACATGCTTCTAGGCTGACTGGAGTCTCTAAATTGCCCGTAGTGTGTGAATGTGTGTGCCCTGCCATGGTTTGGCACTCCATCCACAGTGTATCCTGCCTTGATGCCCGATAATCGGATAAGAGGTACAGACAATGGAAAAAAAAAAATTCCTTGGTCTTACCAGGTCAAGAAAGTATGACCATATAACCCCAATATTATCATCCCTGCACTGGCTACCTGTTAAGTTTAGAATTGATTATAAACTAGCACTACTTACATACAATACTCTAAATGGTTTAGCTCCCACGTATCTAGCCGGTCTTCTAACACATTACAATCCATCACGCTCCCTAAGATCTCGAAACTCCGGACTTCTGGTAGTTCCCAGAATATCAAAGTCTACAAAAGGGGGTAGAGCTTTTTCGTATTTAGCTCCTAAACTTCGGAACAGTCTTCCTGACAGTGTTCGGGGCTCAGACACAGTCTCCCAGTTCAAACATAGACTAAAGACATATCTCTTTAGCCAGGCATACACCTAATAAATCCCATAACCTTGTACTCCAATACATCCGATTGATGCACATCATCATCTAGTGCCTCCTAATATCATGAATAGCAGCTACGCTAATCCCTTTCCATTTGTTTCCCTTCTTCTACCCACCCCCGAGTCACACAGAGATTGTGCCAGCTCCGGTGGCATCCAGAGATGGTCCAGCTCCAGCCGGGTTCTGCTTTCTGAGGACTGGAGTATTCAAAGCAGCACTGCCAACCCTATGTGGACATTTTACACATAACATTCTACACATGCTGTATCTGCATCACACAACTAATGCAGAAAGGACATTGTTCATATCACACTCTCCGTGTGTCACCCAGATGAGGATGGGTTCCCTTTTGAGTCTGGTTCCTCTCAAGGTTTCTTCCTAATACCATCTGAGGGAGTTTTTCCTTGCCACAGTCGCCTGAGTCACCTCAGGCTCGCTCACTAGGGAAAATTTTGTCTAACATCTAGGACTGTTTGTTTGTATGTTTATTGTTTTTTATGTTCTGTAAAGCTGCTTTGAGACAATGCTCTTTGTTAAAAGCGCTATACAAATAAAATTGAATTGAATTGAATTGAATTGAATTAAGGAATTTCTTAAGGTCTATCACAAAATCAGTACAGAGCGTGCCGAGGTATATTCAAAATATTTCATTTTACATATTAAATAAAATCAAACAGGATAAACCTTTCCAATAAAATTGTTTGGATTTTGTTTGTAATAAAAATTGTTGTTACAAAACTATTGCTCATAGACTTTTAGACCCCACTGTATCTGCATCTAAATAGTTGACTTTAACGCGGGATATTTTCTTGAATGTGTTGATTTGCTGATTTTACTTACTTCTCTCATCCATCACAACAACAGTGTAGTGCTCTGGGTCAAAAGATGTGCTGGCTGACAGACGCCTCTGCTGTTTGGCTGGTGATGAGAACAGACTGAATTATAGACATAATTGGAAAGCAATGCTGACTAACCCTATGTTCGCACTAGCAGGCGACAAGTCGCTTGCTCATGTGGCTTGTAGTTTGTCTCTTGTGCGTGTTGCGACCATTTCTGTTGCTGGTTGTGGGTGTGCGTTGGCAAGTTTGTCGAAAATGAATGGAAAATGAGAAGCTTTTCAGTCAGTAGTGTGAACATAAGGTAAAAGCACTTTCCCACTTAACACTGTTCGCCAACACACTGCAATAATAAACCAGTTCTGTTTGTTTTCTTTTATAGTTGAGGATAATCTACTGCTCCAAGAAGCATGACATAAAAATAAACATTCACATGCATTCTTAACCCTGGGTGTGACAGTCACCACTTCCTAACCTCCAGAAACACCAACTATTAACGCCAAAAAGCGTCATAAGTTATCTTGTTCATTATTTTAATGATTTGTTGGGTTTGCTTCTTTTAATTGTTTCCTCTATTACTTCTTGTCATTCTTAATCCTTGAGCGAGAAAGAACCCACCATTACCATTGCATCTTCATCATAATTTTCTACAGTGAATCATTTTTTCACTGTCGATTTGGTGTCCTACTACATGAACTCCCAAAATAGTGGATTGGGTAAGTATGTAGTAAGCAATGAGTAAGTCAGAGCACTAGTGCACTAATTATTGACATTAATACTGCATTTAGAGATGTCCAATTACATTTGTTGTTGTTAATGGGATTTGTATTGAGCATATGGTTGGAGGGATGATGGGGTCCCTGAGGACAGACCTTTATAAATAATCTGAACTGGAAAACACAGACACACGCAAACACACACTCACACCCTGGAAGACACAGACTGTAGCGGAAAGAAGATGCATTTGGCAAACTATAGGGTTGCTATTTAAGGAGAACGTGCAAGTGAGAAGGAAAATGTAAGCAGAGAGGCGACTCTGCTGGGAAGTGACAAAGGAAAATTCTATTTCTTTTTTCTCTTTTTTAATTTTGCACTGAACTCATATTTCAGTCCCTCTGGGGTTTCATGAGTTTACAGTTCTAAAATGAGAGCAGATTTTCTTCAAATTTGGGCTGTGATGTGTCATGTGACATCATCACAACACAAATTCAGCCTAAGCCGGCTTCAATTTACATGCATGGAGTAAGACTATACTCGACTGTATCATAGAAAGTCATTATATATGTTTCTCCACTGGTAGTAGTTTAGAAAAGGGGTGTCCAATCCACTGGCCACAAAGAGCCCGTGTGGGTGCAGGTTTTCATTCTAACCAAGCAGAAGCCACACGTGATTCTATTGAAAGCCAGGAGCAACTGATTAAACAGGTAGAATCAGGTGTGGCTCCTGCTTAACTGGTATGAAACCTGCAATCTTACCTGCTCATTGCAGATAAGATTGTTGACCATTGCTTTAGTTGAAGAATAATTTGTTTGCAATTTCACCAAATTAAGTAGGCTTTCTTTCTGTAAGATGCATCACAATTTTTTTTTTTTTTTAAAGAGATGCCTCAAATTCAAGAATTTTTGGCCACAACAATCACCAAAAAACTCCACAGAATCCTGGAAGGCCACACAAAGCAAGCACAGAATGTCCAGCAGTCCTGTAACTGCTCCGAATTATGGAACCAGAGATTTAACTCTTTCTTCCTACAGACAATAAATTGAATTTGTGCCTGTTTTGTTGTGTCCGTGTTCAGCTTTGAATGTCTTTGTCATGTCACACTGCACAGTGGTGCTTAATGACTCATATGATGGTAGACATTCAGGGCTTTAAGAAGTTCATAAGCATTTCTAAGTATTTCTGTTTTTACTTAGCCTACTTGGAAGCCTCCTGGTGGTCCGGCGGCAGGATCCTGCACTCTCATTGCCACGGCCCGGGTTTGATTCCCGGGCAGGGCGCTAACCCAGCCACTGAAGAGTTACCTCTCAGTGCTGATCCCAACCCCAGATTAAATGGGAGGGGTATGTCAGGAAGGGCATCCGGCGTAAAACCTGTGCCAAATTGAAACATGTGGACCAAACAATCTGCTGTGGAGACCCCAAACATGGAGCAGCCGGAAAAAGAAGAACAACAACTTCGCCTACTAGGGGTAATATTTTCATAGAAACAAATGTGTTATAAAATAAATGGTGATACATTTCTGCTCTCTGAGATGTGCTTGTTCATAAGCATCTGAAATTTGTAGCTGTTTTCTTCAACCACTAAATTTCCCAAACAAACATTTCACACTGAAAGCCAACAGTGTCCTGACTAATTTTATATCAAACTTGCTACTGGAAATAAAATAATTAATTTGTTATGGATTGAAAATATCTGATGAGTCAATTTTCATACTAGCAGTGGAATGGAACAGCCTTGTACTGTTGTAAAATGAGGCAACTACTGACATCACAATTTATGTCTGCTCAGAATACAGTATATGTTTTAATATAAATCACTAATTACATTAAAAATATATTGAGTGGAGGCTTTGGAGGCTTGGCTGAGAGGCACCATGTTAGAGCAAAGGAAAGTAAAGCTTTACTTTAAGAAGAGAGAGAAGAGAGAGAACTAGGGAAAGAGAGAGAACTAGGGAAGAGAGAGAACTAGGGAAAGGGGATAACATGAAAGGGGGATAGCGAGGAAGAAAAGAGAAAGAGAAATTTGATGAAGATGTGAAGTGTTAATCACAATAAGTGTCACTCCTTGTCCTTTGTGTCTTCATTCAGAGTCGGTACTCAGAAAAGTGGGGTGTGGAGAGGGAAGCTGAGCATTTATTTACCCGTCTCCAAGTCATGATTAATGAAGCACATATTCAGTCTCTGGAGTAGAAAAGGGATCGAGGGCTTTCGTCAATGCTTCACAGAGTTAATGAAGAATTAAGAGGGGCAATTCTGGAAAAATTAAGGAAAGGCATGTTTGTGATCGTGTTTATATGCAATGAGTTTAGAGAGAAAAAGAAAGAGAGATTGTTCATGCAGCATTAATAAGCAATATTTTCCTGCATTTCCAAGTTCTCAAGTTCATGACCTTATTTAGTCTGGTTTCTGTGTTATGAGTATAGTTTTCTCCAGGATTGTTTTGTCTGTCTGTAAAAGTCAGACATGACTGCTTATTCTTCTCTAGCTAGTATCCTTATATTCACACTGGCAGTTTAGTCAGAAACTTAGTAAGGTTTGCATGGAAAATTGAAATGTAAAAGTTGTAACGTTGTGCACCTGCTGTACCAGGATGGGGAAGCTATGTGGTTAAGGTGTTGGACTACTGATCGGAAGGTTGTGAGTTCAAACCCCAGGTCCACCAAGCTACCACTGCTGGACCCTTGAGCGTAATTGCTCAGTTGTATAAAATGAGATAAATTGTTAGTCGCTCTGGATTTCGGTGTCTGTCAAATGCCAGAAATGTAAATATAATGTAAATGAACCTGTAGAAGTTGGTGTTCAGTCGCACTGGAACCGTGACACTATTCCTGTGAAAGTGAACACAACTCGTACTCAGGTCCGCATGCGTTCGGGAAGTAAAGTAACCTGGGTGTGTGTTTTTGGATGACGGTATCATAGATATCATACAAAGATCGGAGCAATATTAGAAACAGTTCAAAAGATGAAGCAAACAATCCAAAAGATTAGGCAAAAGCAGGATCGAGACAGGCGCAGGTCGATGAGGGTACAAACGCTTTCAAAACAGGTACTTAGTCAGAAACTCAGGCTAGATAAACGTCACAGACACAAGTGAAATGAATGTGTACTTTAATATACTGAAACAAAGGTGCCTTTATACAGTGCATGCTAGTTTTAAACAGAACATATTGATTAAACACAGGCGAACATAATCAGGATTGTGACTGGGAACGGGGAAGTGCAGGTGGTTGGCGGAAATGTGAGCCTGGGGCGGCCATGCTTATGAGCCATGATGAAGCAGAGTCTGGGATGTATAATAATAATAATAATAATAATAATAATAATAATAATAATAATAATAATAATAATAATAATAATAATAATTCGTTCATTCATTGTCTACCACTTATCCAATCTATTCTCAGGTCACGGGGAGCCTGTGCCTATCTCAGGTGTCATTGGGCATCAAGGCAGGATACACCCTGGACAGAATTCCATCAACCCATCACAGGGCACATTGACAATTTAGAGATGCCAAACAACCTACAATGCATGTCTTTGGACCGGGGGAGGAAACCCGGAGTACCCGGAGGAAACCCCTGAGGCACAGGGAGAACATGCAAACTCCGCACGCGCATGGTGGAGGCTGGAATTGAACCCCCCAACCCTGGAGGTGTGAGGCAAACCTGCTAACCACCAAGCCACCGTGCCCCCCTAATAATTAATAATAATAATAATTATTATTATTATTATTATTAATAATAATTAATAATAATAATAATAATATGCTTTGTAAGAAAAACATTATTAGAGGAGGAATTTAAAAATATATATTTTGTACATATTTAAATTTTAAGTATATTTGTATTAATGTGGTCCATCAATTTATTTATTTTTTTCTCAGTTAAAGAAGTCCCTGGCTGCAAAAAGTTTGAGAACTCCTGCTCTACAGCTAACTACAGCAATAACAATTTAAAAGTGTTGTTGTGGAGAGAAACCCCAGTGTGTGCTCCTGTAAGTGGGCTTTGTATGAAAGATTTGAACTTTCTTGCTACTCCTTGACCTTGTTTTTTTTTTTTTTCTTCACGCATTGAGTTATTGGAATTCAGACAGGTGTGTATGTCTAAGTGTGTGACCTGAAACTTCAGGAGCATGTTCATTCACACACACACACAGACACACACACACACACACACACACACACACACACACCTTAATGGAACATGATAACCCCTGAGTCATTGAACGATTCCCTTTAGTGTAAGTCAAGAAATCTGAAGAAGAAAAAGAATTTTCACTCATGAAATGATTCATAATTAAATGACACATAAGTGATGTGTCTGCTGCATAGCACTTGAGTAGCGTAAGCAACCTTCTATCCGTTCCACATTAGTGTTAACTCGGTTCCCATAGTGATGTTGGCAGAAATAAGAAACAGTACACTTTTTTTTTTTTAAAGAGTTAACACTCTTACATTAAGTACAAAATCTTACATTGAGAATGGAAAGGGAAAGAGTTGAATATTTGATTTAGCACACAATATCATCAAAGAAACTGTAGATGTGTTCATTTTGTGTTTTTGTTTACTGTGATCTGTAAGTTTGCGGATTGCAATTTTAAATACAGATTAAAAATGTGTTTAACGAAACAATGTGATTTCACAACAACACAATCGGTTTAGGTGATTAGGCATAAAATATGCTACAGTGACATAAACCAGTGCTATGAGGCTCTTTACCTTTGGTGTTTCAGGGCTCTTTCCTTACCTCATGATTCACTGAATAATAAGAAGAAAAATCAGAACAAAAGCAGGCAATTTCAGCACTAAGTGCTTGGAAGCGTAATAAGAGGGAAAAGTTGCTGTATATTTTGTGGCAAAATGTCAGAAATTTGTATTTCTCTCTCTCTCTCTCTCTCTCTCTCTCTCTCTCTCTCTCTCTCTCTCTCTCTCTCTCTCTCTCTCTCTCTCTCTAAAGCTGCACAAATACAGATTTTATGCATGGCTGTGGTTACAAATATAAATGAAGTAGCATGCAGCATTATTATGTCATTATATTTGACAAAGATCATGCTAAGGTCTTATTATTAACATAGAATGCTTTCATTGAACTGTATACCATGTGTGTGTGTGTGTGTGTGTGTGTGTGTGTGTGTGTGTGTGTGTGTGTGTGTGTGTGTGTGTGTGTGTGTGTGTAAGAGAGACAGAGAGAGAGAGAGAGAGAGAGAGAGAGAGAGAGAGAGAGAGAAAATTGAGAGAGAGAGAGAGAGGGGGGGGAGAGAGAGGGAGAGAAAGAAAGAAAGAAAAAAAGAAAGAAAGAAAGAGAGAGAGAGAGAGAGAGAGAGAGAGAGAGAGAGAGAGAGAGAGAGAGAGAGACTCTGAATGTGTTTATCCACACAGGAGTGACAAAGTCATTTACAGCACTCTCGTTTTCATCTTTTTTTTTTTTAATTAACCAGGCTGTGTGTGCGTAAAGTGTCCTATAATTAAGTCAATTAATCAAGTGTGAGGCAGCATAAACTCTGGGCAGGGATGCCATCATTGTCCAGTGAGAAATGAGAAGAGAGAGAGTGAAAGAAGGTCGAAGAAAAATAGCTAGATAATAGGGAAAAAAATAGCAAGATAAGTGGGAGAAAGAGGGAGGGAGGTAAAGAAAAGAGCGAGAAAAGAAAGAAAGAGTGAAAAGCTTAATGACTGAGTAAATAGACATAATTATAGATGTTATTATAGATGTTATAAATATTTTTGCTAGACATTTTGCAACTTTTTTTTTTTTTTTTTTTACTCATGGGTTGCAGATATCATGGTATGCTTGAGGATTAGTTGTAAATTAAATTTCTCTGTTTTGTTTTTTTTGTTTTGTTTTGTTTTAATAAAAACAAATGGCAAAAAATTGCCAGTGCCAAGAGTCACAAAAAGGTTTTAATGATATCAGAAGGTTTAGGGGAAAATGAGTGGATTTTTTTTTTTCTTATTAACACACACACACAGTAAGGTCACTGACTGTAAAGGATTGGATCCAAGCAATACAAATAATCCTTATATTTCTAAATATTTTATGTTAAACCCCTTGAACTGAAGTTGAAAATCTCTGTCTAAATATGTATTGACCCAACTGTGCATGCTGTATAATATGCCTAAACATTTAGCTTTTCTGGCACACCATTTAAATGTGAGGAAATAAATGTTTGTCTTCACAAAGCTTGCGAACTAACACCCATAATCTCTCTTCTCTGCCAAGATGAGAAATAAACAAAGGTTGGCAGCCGAATCTGTGAGCTTCAGTTTGCACTAAAATAGAAAATTAATATTTATCTTATACTGAAAAATTGACTGTGTGACATATTTAGTAGTGTAGTTCTAATTCAAGAGGTAAATAAAGACACCGACACCCCTCAACACACACAACCCACACACACACACACTTATGCTTTGTATGGAGTTCAGAATTTTCCATAAAAACTCTCCATCCTGTGATAGTGCTTAGGTTTTTTCCTCTCCCTTTTCCCAATTTTATTAAAAGAACTGACTATAAGGGTTAATAAGGGTTAAATTGCTTTTCAGTGATAATGTGTGCAGGTTAATTTAAAACATTGTAAAGCTGTGATAAGGTGAGCCACTGACCATAATACGAATCCATAAAAACAAAAGCATGCTATGGATTTAATTCTGTCACCAACTTGAATGTAGAATACAAATGCAGACCGTTTATTGAGCATCACAAAAATAGGTATAGCTCTAAAAAATCTGAAAAACTATCAAAAAATAAGGAAAAGTAGGGATCAATAAAGGACTAGAAGATCAATCCAATACACAAAAAAGAGCAAAGAATATTTTTTAGTCTAGAAACCAGGTTCAGATGAGCATAAAGGGCAGGCTTGGTGAACGTCATGAACGTGAAAGGAATGAACGTATACTTTGAGACTGAATCAAAGGGGTTTTTAACACTGTTCAACAAATCATAGATAAATAAACACAATTCGAATGATGGTGATTAGGAGCGTGCATCTATGGCGGCCATGTTTAAAGGCCACGGTGAAACAGAGTCTGTGATGTGGGAGGATGTGAGAAATATTATTATTTACTTTTTTTTTCATTTTGCAATTTAAATCCATCAAGGCAACCAAGCATAGTATCAAGAACAACTTATGAAAACTTCATGGTTATATACAGAATAGAAAATACATGCATGTATATATCCACATATAGTGTAGAGTGTAAAATACAGTGCTCTTTTCGATTTTCTTAACACTTCATATTTCAAAATTTGCCAAAATATATTCAACTGAAATAAATAGTGAAGTGTTCTTGGCAGAGGACTCAGATTTATAGCCCCTATTGTACACCAGTGTCTGAGTCATGCCTAATAAATAAATCAAATCTGTCCAGAATGTTTATCCTACGCAGATGTGTAATGAAAGGCAGCAAGTGAAGAACGTGAAGCTATTTCGTAATTGTACCTCATCTCAGCGGAGATTAAACACATTCATTACAATGTAGTGTGTGTGGGAGTGTATGAGTACACATACAGCATGTGCATGTCATAGAGATGGCTTATTGCTTGATTTTTTTTTCTTTCTGTATGAATCTTTGTCTACGGAGAGGACATCATAATAATCTATTTCAATTCCCGACTAAACTAAGTGGAATAATAAATAGGTATTTTGGTGGGAAAACTCTTAAAACTTTATGGGTAGGTTCTTACAGGAACGATTTTCTGCATGATGAAATATCAGTATGTTTCTTACAAAGAGGAAGATGTTGCTTTGATGAGACAAGGCTGGGTCAGAAGAGTTTTTACCATGAGCTTAAGAGTTTACATCAATAGCCACACCACTGAATAAAATCTAAAGAATTTTTTAAAAATCATATTTTCCCATGAAAGCATACAACTAGCTTCTAGAAGAATCTGGAAAACATAACACTACCATAAAGCCGGTATGAAAGAGGAAGTATTACTTAATATCCACCCTGTGATGTCCTTCACACACTCTTTAAACTTGTTGAGTTGGGCTTATTGGTGCAACAGGAAAGTGTTCACTCCATCATTGGGAGGTTGAATCCTAACGATGCCACAGCAACCCACAGCCAGGAGTTTAAGAGATTAGAGAATAGTCCGTTCTTTCAGGGAGGGAGGGATGGAGGGGTGGCATACTCTCTCTCTCTTCCCTATCAACTACAGTGACACTAGCCAATCGTGAGAACAGTCTGTCAGGTCGTGCATACAGACGTTCACAGATAGCGGTTTACTCCGAGATTGTTTCAACAGTCCCATGACGCCGCATGAGAATCAGTTTGAAAAGATGTGAAGAAGATGTGCTTGGCTGACTTCACGTGCCTGCCAGGATGCATGCGATAGTCTTTACTTTGCGTAGTTCGTAGCTGTCATGTAATAGCTGACTGCCTGGTGAGAATTGGCCATGATTGCCTGGTGGGAATTCATTAATTATGGAGATCATGACTAAATTAGGGAGAAAATCTAGCAAGCAACAACAACAGCAAAAAGTTGGCACACATTATATGATTTGGCAGTTGAGTGTCATCGATGTAGCAATGCATTTAATGTGAGATTAATGAATAGCTGTGTCTAGTGTCCTATATAATAGTGAAGTATTGTATAACACTAAATTTAGACATTTTATATTTTGATATTTTTTTGATAAGCTTTGAACCAGATTTACAATTCTGAGTGAAAAAAAAAGAGTCATGGTTGCCAGAACTTCACCATAAATTGTAAGTTAGACTGTTCACCACTTTACAGAATGTTTTATTAGCAACTGTACATTTCACAGTTGTTTGTTTACAACAAATTACTGTTAAAAAACAGACAGAATGTAAACCTGTTAACGGTAAACTATTTGAAATAACTGCAAACCTAAGTACAGTCTTTCTCAGATCAAAACGCAACCCAACTGTATATCATATTATGGTATTTTAATGTAAAGTTCAAATTTACAGTAAATTACCGGCAGCTGTGTTTGCCAGAATTTCATTGTAAAAAAATATGGTACAACACATAATGCATTACCGTTGGTTGGTATAGATTTTAATATTATTATTGTTCGTGAATAATATCCCAATGATTTCTTACATTTCACTACTAGTCATCCACAGTATAATGGTCGCTTACTCGTCCACTGTCTAGTCATCCACCTACTAACCCATGTTTTTAGTCTTCTAGTCACCTGATAACCTAATTTTTCATTCAAGGCATGTCTCATCTGTCTTCTCCTGTTTTAGGCGTACTCTGTCTTTTTTGCAATGTAATTAAAGATTTGTGATGTGTTAAACAGGACAACAGAGAACAGCTGCAAATGCAATCATGATTTCAGGGTTTCATTTTCTGATAAGAAGGAGAGAGAGAGAGAGAGAGAGAGAGAGAGAGAGAGAGAGAGAGAGAGAGAGAGAGGATGGGAAAACAAACAAAAAGACAGGCAGATAGAGACAAAGCGATTGAGACACTGTATAAGAAACGGCTAAATAGAACAAAAGAGGACATCAGTAATCATAAACATCATCACACCATGAACATTTCTGAGGACAGAAGGATAGACAGAGAGTATTTATGTGCTCTTGATTTCTTTGATATACCTATATGTTTAATTTGATATGCATTACACACCCAGCAACATGTTTGAAATGTGAAAATAAAAAAGAAAATGTGCAAAAATATTTAGAATCAATAATCATATTGCATTACTATATTGAATTATATCATATTGTATCATATGGTCTTCCTGTAACAACTGAAACACAATAAGATACAATAAATTGCTGCATAAATTATAACTGTTAACTGTACTTACATAGTTGTGCACTGTGTAGGTACAGAAATGAAGTGAAATCACTGTCCACAAATGTCCTTTTACAGCAATTTACAAATTACGTTTCTCTGAAAGTAATGCAATTACTAGCCAATAATTTCCTGTAAAATCCCAGAAGATTTTTTCAACAGTGTAAAAAGACATTGTACCATATAGATTTATCATAAATATTATTTTCAGAGTTAAATTAATATGTTTGCATATCTTAAACAAATAGGTGAGTTTAGTCACTGAAGCATGTCTTACTTATCTAAACAGAAAGATTTCTAAGCTTGAGAAGGTCTTTTAGGGGTCTATTGAAAAATGTATTTGATAGGAAGAACATTCAAGGCTGGGATTTGAAAGTAATATTTGGCATTATTTTGCAACCCCTCTCTCTCTCTCTCTCTCTCTCTCTCTCTCTCTCTCTCTCTCTCTCACACACACACACACAAACACACACACACACACACACACACAGTAATTTATCAAGGTGGCATGACCTGCCATTTTTTCACTAGCTCTGAGGAATAACATGACAGTCCAGTGTAGATCTGTACAGCAGCATGGTGGATTTACAGTCTGTCACCCGCTCTCTCTCTCTCTCTCCCCTCTCTCTCTCTCTCTCTCTCTCTCTCTCTCTCTCTCTCTCTCACACACACACACACACACACACAGATTCAGAGATAGCGTTACGCTATTACTGTGACATTTACTCCCACAGAGGTACATATGCAGTAGCCTATTTTCCTCATGTGCATGTGCCAGTCATAAAACACCATTCAGCCTACATAACCTATCATCATACTCTGTACTCCACCACATTTCAGACATGTGCAATGCCCTTTCCAGTGCAAATAGTACTATTTTAGGCAATTCTGAATTGAAATGCCAATATGTACAAAATGATATGAGAAAAATGCAGCGGACCAAAAAGTGTACTGGGCTTGTGCATGTTTATCCCTGTTCCTCTTGCTATATCTGTGTGTTCTGTGTGGGTGATGATAATGTGAGGGATTAGGGTCCTAATACTGCTTTAAGTTTTTAAAATGTCAGTATCATAATTGTGAGTTTTGAAATATGTACACATTTTTCAGTATTTAAATCAATTCAGTTTTATTTGTATAGCACTTTTAACAGTAGACATTGTCACAAAGCAGTTTACAGCAATACATAAATTCAGGATATAAATTATAATTTTATCAATTTTATCAATGTATCCCTAATGAGCAAGCCTAACTATTGCTATTGCCAAGGAAAAAAGTCCCTGAGATGATATTAGAAAAAATTTTTGAAAGGAGCCAGACTCAAAAGGGAACCCATGCTGACCCGGATGAAACCAGATCATCAGTGTGATCAAATAATTAAATAATTTTAAAAATTTTTTTTTCCTTCTAAATTGCATGCTGTATGGTCAAAATGTGCAACTGATTTACAAGAAAATTCATTCTAGTCTTAAAATGAAGTATGTCTTGGTGATTTATTATTATTATTATTATTATTATTATTATTATTATTATTATTATTATTATTATTATTATTATTATTTTATTATATGCAAAGCTCTATTCTGGACATACGTTGCAGCCAATTTGGGCAAGATGTGTCTGTGTCTTCATCTGCATGCATATTCTTAGCTCATTCACATAATCTCTGCACCCCCACAAGTGCTAAAAAGCACATAATTATCATTCCTCCACATAATAAGACCACAGACTCTTTTCTTTATATATTTCTAATACAATTTCATGAAATTACCAAATCATGACGCCGAATAACTTTCTTTTCCGACGTGCCATTAGCATTATATTACAGAAACAAATCCCATTTCTGTGCAGTGAAGCAGTTTTTTGTTCACAGAGTCATTTGCTGTGATTAGCTTAGTGTATTGTTCACTGGTTTGGTGTTTATTAGGATGATTTGCTAGCGCATTGACAGATTAATGATCCTCTAGACAAAAGCTTCTGCCAACAGCATCGTACTGTATATAGGACTCTAATCCCGTTTGGATCTTAATGACAACAGTGTAAGATGTAGTTCAGATTTGTCGTTTTTTTCTCATCTTGTATAAGCCAGGATGTTGGCTGGGTTTTTATATGTGCTAAAAGAGCTGCATTTCAACAATGAGAAAATAGTAATAAACATATGCTGCTTTTGCTGCTCACAATCAGCATTTACACATGACACATTTTTATATACAAAATACACCAACCAGGCCTGATATTATGACCACTTGCCTAATATTGTGTTGGTCCCCCTTTTGCTACTAAAACAGCCCTGACCCATCATGCACTGTGTATTCTGACACCTTTTCTATCAGAACCAGCATTAACTTCTTCAGCAATTTGAGCAACAGTAGCTTGTCTGTTGGATCGGATCACACGGGCCAGCCTTCACTCCCCACATGCATCAATGAGCCTTGGCCGCCCCTGACCCTGTCGCCGGTTCACCACTGTTCCTTCCTTGGACCACTTTTGATAGATACTGACCACTGCAGACCGGGAACACCCCACAAGAGCTGCAGTTTTGGAGATGCTCTGATGCAGTTGTCTAGCCATCACAATTTGGCCCTCATCAAACTCGTACAAATCCTTACGCTTGCCCATTTTTCCTGCTTCTAACAAATCAATTTTGAGGACAAAATGTTCACTTGCTGCCTAATATATCCCACCCACTAACTGGTGCCATGATGATGAGATAATCAGTGTTATTCCCTTCACCTGTCACTGCTCATAATGTTATGCCTGATCAGTGTATATAATAGTTGTTTCTGTTAAAGTGGCCAATTATAACAATTATGACATATACATCTATATATACACTTACACAGAGTACTGAGAATCTCTCTCTCTGTCTCTCTCTGTCTCTCTCTCTCTCTCTCTCTCTCTCTCTCTCTCTCTCTCTCTCTCTCTCTCTCTCTCTCTCTCTCTCTCTCTCTCTCCCTACCTTACTTATAATGCTTTGCTATGAGAGAATCATGTGCTTATTATTTATTGCATATTAATATAAATGCAACTGAAATCTGAAATCAATAAACTGTAGTTGCCTCTGGACAATCAGTGCTTTAGTGTGTCTCAATTGAATTGGAATTAAATCTTTCAAATGCCTTCTGTTTGAGATATACGCAGACAGAAAAAGAAATTCAGTTCAGTAAAACCTGAAAAAAACACTTTCAGAAATGCATGAGCATACTAATAATAATAATAATAATAATATTAGACTTTTCAAATTTGACCATGTGAACGTTTTTCCCACACATCAAAAGGTTTGTTTTTTGCCTCATTAATTAGTTTATTATGTCTGTTTATTTTTCCTTTCACCAGTTTATTGACTAGACGTGTGACTGTAGCATCAGCTTGATTTGTAATCATGAAAAATACAACACAACACAATAAAACTTTAAAAAATGTCTAATATACAATATTTATTCAACATGGATTTTTTCCAATCTTTTTTTCCAAGATACTGAAGCTTTAATGTGAGAATATCAAAGAGAATTTAAAGGTATTGCAAATGGATGGAAGGATAGTGCTTTGGCAGAGGACAGATCATGTGATATCACCTCTGCTTTTTAGATAGAATGCATCTTGCATGTTGCATAGTGATTTCTTTATGCTATACATCTTTATTGGTTCATTTTTTCACTGCTTCCTTCAAATAATAAAAACATGTAAAGTTGCATTGAGGTAACATCATACTGTATAAGAATAATTGTGTACAGCTGTTATATTTATATGTATAAATATATTATGTTTAAATTCCTAAGCTTTACAGCTACAAAAAGCACAACTGAGATGAAGTATCCTGAGCAGAAACCAGAAGTTAATCAGGAAAGTAAGCTCCAGATAAAGGTGATGTGCTAACCTTTCAATCGTCTGTTCTGCCTGAGAGAATAGCAGAAATAAGAAAATTTCCATTATAACAGAGAGAAATGGAGAAAAAGAGCAGAGGGAGGCAGGTGCACAGAGCTAAAGGGAAGGAAACGTGCCTGAATGAAGATAGGAGATAATCAGGAGGAATAAGAATCGTAGAGAAAGCTAATACAGAGGAGAGGTGGAGAAGATGCAAATTGAAACACCAGTTCAAATCATTTTAGGAAGTTACAGAAATGACTAGACCATGCAAACAGTGTGCGATACAGTGGGAAAGCAAAAAGAGATGATAACAAATTTCCACTTTTGCTTTTTCTCAATCACAGCCTGATCTTGTTTAATGATCAAACACAAGAGTAAACACGTAGGCTTGAATCAAAAAATCGAGTCCTGTTTTTGAAATACTGCGAGACTCATAGCAGCCTCGTGCAATTCCACTAATAAACATTCAGTACGTCTATTCAATTATATACAGAAAAATCTTTCTCACTGCAGCTGTTCTCTGCTCTCATTTCATCACTTTTTTCAAAACATGGCACAAGGAAGGAAACACACAAATGAGCTTTTCTTCCACCGCCTCATGTCACAGTTATCTGTACAATCTGGCATTTATTTTTCGCTTCTTGCAACTTTTTTGATTTGCACTTTTATAAATTGCTTCCACTACATAACAGTAGTTTTAAAATGTTAATACAAAATTTCAAAAATGAAAAAAAAAAAATACAGGACTCACTCTCTCACACTTAAAGAGAATACCCTTCCTGTATGGCTGATATCAGACTGTGGTATTTTAAATCATTAGTCTTTTACAACTGTGTAAGATAAAACAGTCAGACAGTACTGTATGTGTGTGTGTGTGTGTGTGTGTGTGTGTGTGTGTGTGTGTGTGTGTGTGTGTGTGTGTGTATTTAGTACAAGCGAACTCATTTTCCCAGAATGCACTGTTGCCAGACTACAACTACACTTCCTATAACTCACTGATATATTCTGAATACAGTGGAACATAAGAATACGAATGCCCTCACTTACGAATTTTTGGTTTAAGAATTGAAATTTTGCAAGAAATCTGCATCGGCATACAAAGCATTTTCGGCAAACGAACAAACCAAACCGAACACTGGCTAAGTTGGGCGTATGTCCGGGAGCGCCAAGCCAAGCAGAGCCAACCGAAGCGAGTTTACGTATTTTACAAAACTTTTTTCAGTCAGCGAAAGCTGTTTCGAAAGAGTCAACCCATGATACCAAAGTTACCTTCGCCATGCGTTTAAAAGCTATGTGATTTTTCACATATTTTTTTGTTGACGGATCGGTGGTGTGGGTGGTCTGTTCTATTTTTATCCCAAGCTTGGTGGCACGACTTCCTGTGAGGAGCCTTTACATGGAATGCTTGGCTTGGGTCAGTTTTTTGTAAGCAGCCATACACTTTACGTACGCTTCGTATTGGTAATATTTTTGGGTGGCTGGAACAGATTATCTGCATTTACATTATTTTTTATGGGAAAATTCATTTCGCAATACACATTTTCACCTTAAGAACTCGCCTCCAGAACGAATTAAATTCATATGTCGAGGTTCAACTGTATACAATATTATGCTTTGACCTGGGCTTACTGTCTGATACTATTTGTTTATAACCTCATCTTATGACCAAGATTTTTTGTTTTGACCTAAAAATTCTTTCTGTTATGTTTTGCTAATGTTTTGTGCTGAACACAAACACTCTGTGACAGTTTCTTCTTCCATAATTTAGATAATCCTTTTTGTAATAAACTCACTAAACCGCCAGTAAACACACTACCACCATGTCTGTTTCTGTAGCTTATCAAAAGATAACACACAGTAGTATACTATACCTTTCTTCTGTATAAATACACCCTGTTGGTCTTTTCTGGCAGTTTTGCTATTCAGTTACTGTCTCTATGTGTTTTTTGGCACTCTCTTCCCTGATATCAGCTCAGAGTTAGTAGCAGCAGCACGACTCAGGCTTCTTCTTTGAGTAAACCTGAAATTTCGAACACTCACAATCTCTGACATGTTCACAATCACCGGTCTTCCGATTGTACTCACCTGCTCCCAATCACACACACACACCCATTATAAACTCATATAGCTCATTGCTTAACTTAATTTAACATCACATAGCATAACGTATCTAATTTAGATTGCTTTAACAAACCAAGACACATATTTCACCTAATCTCTACGTCAAGAAACTAGCTCTAGATAGCTAGTTGTTACTATTTAACTAGCTAACATTCTTCAGGTTATAATATGAGTTAACAACATCTGGCTGGACATCACCACGGCTTTCATTGCCACTACAATGTCTTCGATATTGTCATCATAAACATTGCGTCTTGAACATGTTCAAAAACAACAAAATTGTACGAATTAGGATATTTGTATGCTTTAATTACTCATGAGTATAAACTCTCTAAGTTTCTGAGATATTTACATATGTAGAGTCATTGCAGGCTGACAGAGTGAAGTTAACGATAACACAAACTTCACAGAAGAAGGCATTTATATTTTTTTGACATTTTACACAGACATCCATATCCAGAGTGACTGTAAGTGACATGAATTCAGAAGTGACATGAAATTTGTAAGTGAAATCTGACTGTATGTAATTATTAAAAGTGTCACTGTGCAGCAATGAGCATGTTCTATTTTTAAAGGGAATGAGAGGAGCTTATTTGATTGCCTATCACCCAAGCACAACTCTTGATAATGTATTCATCCGTTCCTAACCCAACCCTGTCCTGCAATTACTAAACTGCCTGTGCTGATGGGCATAAATTGATCTGCAATGTGTCTGCCACGCACGCCAACGCTGCAATCTCATTCATTATTTGTTTTTTTATTTTTTTTGCTTTTGTGTTATGATCAGAAAGGATGGGCCATCAGCGTGAAAAGCACTGAAAATAGAAGGAGCTCAAATAGACCAGTGGACGGGAAAAGTCTACAGTGAAGATTATTAAAAATAGACGATTTTTTTGTTTGTTTGTTTGTTTTACAGTGTACACAGACAAATGTTTGTCTTCTTGCCTATAAGAACCAACCTGCTATCAGAATTATTCATGGAACTAAGTGAGGAAACATTTCAGCAATTTTAGTGTTTAAATATTATATATATATATATATATATATATATATATATATATATATATATATATAATTTTATTTTTTTTATTAAATTAAATTCTATTTAATTTGAGTTAAATTAAAAATTTTATTTAGTTGAATTTACTTCAATTTTTTTTAAATATATAAGTCATATTTTTAGAGCTGTTTTTATGCTTACTCCAGACATTTTCATCCCACCAAGAAATTAAAAAAATAGCTCAACCCCAACCCCAAAAACAGACACATACATACACACAAAATGAAAAAGTGAAAAAAAAAAGTCTGACAGTCTCTCTCATGAATAAACCCCAAAATTTCACATAATTCCTTGTTTTAATCTCTCTCTCTCTCACTTTCTCTCTCTCTTTCTCTCATACACACACTTACACAAACACTTTCTTCCTTCACTCTCCCCTCCTATTTTTACCCAACCAGAACACTTCTTAATTAGCTAATCTTATGAGCTGTGAATGCACATGTCAGAAAAGTCAACAGGAGATTACATCTATTGGTGAGAACTGCTTCTCCAGGCTATGCTGTGTGTTGAGGCCTTGCAGCAATAATTATGCCTGTTTCTTGTCGGGACTACTTAATTAGAGTTAAGACATAATTAGGTCAATGTTAAATGTTAAGCACCACCTAAAGAAGCTCTTCTTAGCCCATTAGGCCCTGGGTCACTCCAGCTGATATCTTGTTACCTGTTCTGAGGAATTATACTATATATGTGCTGATGTCAGACTGGCTTCTGGTTGTAAAATAAAGTGTAATGATTTAAAAATGTAGTCATTTTCATGTTCAGAAACCACAAGAAACCTGCAAATCGAACACCTTTCCAAGACTAAAAAACGATCATGGTTATAGGCAGTTAGGGAGATAATGATCTCATCTCATTGTAGTGTTTATTTCATCTTAGCTAAGATGTTAACTAGCATATCAAGCTATAAAGCCTTCATGATTACAACTGTGACAATGAGTGTTTATGAGGATAGCTAAACCATGGAAATGATGTGAAGTTCACGCTATAGACTTATTAATTTATTAATTGAACTATCTATGATTGCATGCCCATCTGTTTTTGTAGGAAAATCGACTTTACATTTTCATTCATTCATTGTCTACCGCTTGTCCGATCTATTCTCAGGTCACGGGGAGACTGTGCCTATCTCAGGCGTCATTGGGCATCAAGGCAGGATACACCCTGGACGGAGTGCCATCCCATCGCAGGGCACACACACACTCTCATTCACTCACACAATCACACTCTACAGACAATTTAGAGATGCCAATCAACCTACAATGCATGTTTTTGGACTGGGGGAGGAAACCGGAGTACCCAGAGGAAACCCCCGAGGCACAGGGAGAACATGCAAACTCCACACACACAGCGGAGGCGGGAATCGAACCCCCAACCCTGGAGGTGTGAGGCAAACGTGCTAACCACTAAGCCACCGTGCCCCCTGACTTTACATTTTCACACCCCTAAACATGACGTTGAACAAAACGAACTGTGATTGGTTGCTTTACATGTCAGTCAGATGCCCTCTTGGGCGGGCCCTGCACAATAAAAGCTGCTATAATGACCAAACCTTCTGCTGTCTTTCTGAAGCTCTGGCTATGCAAGATTAAGTGTGACACTACATTTGATTACATTTGATTACATTTGTTGTATTTTTCTATGCTGTCTGCCCAATATAGTAATTATTTTGAAACATTTTTCTGTATGTTATTATTCAAGTACAAGAATATGGAAATATATTATAAAGCATAAGTGCTACAGGAATGAGTCCTGCAACCCAGAAATAAGTTTATATTGAAGACATTTTCAAAGACATCTTTATGTTTTATTCTACAATATAACCCGTAATCAGTAATACCTCACTCGTGATTTTTTTTTTTACTTTTAAATGTAATCGTAACAAGTGGCAAAATGGACTCCAGAGATTGTCAAAGACATTACATTTCATCGAACAGGAAACTCATCTACTACAGCCTCATCCACAAAAAGAGCAGTGCATCCTTATCATGTGTCTGAATAAAGATTGAAAAAGATTTGTGTCAGTGATGTTAAAGTCAAACAACTGCTGGGTAGCATGTTTATATCCTTTAGTATTAAAGGTTAGTGTTTTAATTCTGAAGGCTTTAAAATTCATATGAGCTGTGTTTAGATTCTCTTCATGAAAAAATCATGTAAAAATCATAAACTTTTGTTGGAGACTGGGTTTATTTTATGCAATCATCCAAAAGCCATTGCATCAATACTAATAATTTTTTTGAGGGAATCCTTGAGAAAATACATTGAAATACCTCATGCCTGCAGCATGGATGCTTAAATTATGGATATGTTGCTATTGTTTTCATGGTTTTATTTTTTTTATATATTATCCTTTAAGAGCCTTCAATGTCAAGCCAATTATTTTCCACTGTATGATCAAGGTCACCATGGTTTAGTGAGCTTAAGGGCCTACAATAAATGACCTCTAACCTTCTGACACCAACTCCCTCACACACACACTCAGACACACACGCACACACACTAGACAAGCATCAGTAAACAATTAATTTATGAGCTGCATTCCTACACTCGTGTAATAGCATATTGTAGTCATTTTCTTTGGGACTTAATCCTATAAAAACATTCACAGCACAGAATTGATTTGAAGCTGAGGGTTATGAAGGGTGGGGGCAGTTTTGGTTGCTTAGTGGTTAGCAGTTTCGGTGGCTTGGTGGTTAGCATGGCTTGGTGGTTAGCATGTTTGACTTATACCTCCAGGGTTGTTGGTTCGATTCCTGCCTCCGCTATATGTGTGCGTGTGGAGTTTGCATGTTCTCCCCGTGCCTCGGGGGTTTACTTTGGGTACTCCAGTTTCCTCCCCCAGTCCATTACACATATCCCGCCTCAACTACGTGTGCGTGGAGTTTGCATGTTCTCCCCGTGCCTCTGGGGTTTCCTCCAGGTACTCCAGTTTCCTCCCCAAGTCCAAAGACATGCATTGTAGGTTGATTGGCATCTCTAAATTGTCTGTAGCGTGTGTGTGTGTGGGTGTGATTGGGCCCTGCGATAGACTGGCATCCTGTCCAGGGTCTACCCTGCCTTGTGCACGTAGTCTCCTGGGATAGGCTCCAGGTTCCCTTTGACCCAGTAGTAGGATGAGCAGGTATAGAAAATGGATGGATGGGTTATGAATGGATTTTGACCTTGTCATGAAGTGAAAACACCTTACAGTTATTAGCATTCTAAGAGATCTCTCCTCGGTGGTGAGATTCTCACGCCCTGAATTAAATCAATTGCTATTTTGCTCTGAACTTTTTTTTGCCCTTTCAACCACAGGGTAAGCATTTTAACAGCTAAACAGGAATAATGTAGTAATACTGTTCAGCATGTGAAAGCGTAGACATCCCATGTTGAGTCGCTGGATATTATGCAGACATTTAGACTAGTGTATGATGGCTATAGAGTCATGTGACATGGTGTGCAATATCCTAGTGGTTTACAAGTTCACAAGTTCAGCCATGAATAGAAATAAGGAAGCGGTGAATCAAAGGTGTGAGATCTTGATAAATTATGAGCCAATAAATCATGGGACTGAAATAAGATTAAATTAAATAAACACTAAGAATTACCACATTATTCCAGTTTCAACCACAGCACGAGGCGCAGGTGATTTGTGAAAAAGTAATCAAATCTCATCTAATGGGATAACAGATATTAGTTATCACATGGGTTTCTGCAACAAAATTGATCATAGCTTTTTTTTATGCTTTTGTTTCTCACACATACAGGTTTTTCATATTTTTTAAGGGAATTAATAGTTTAATTCTATTTATAAAATAGAGCGTTTCGGTTCTCAGAGCTGAGTCATAACTGAAGCCATTGAAGCAAATGTCAAAAAACTGTTTTATGAGACATCACAACTATATTGCATATATATAGACTGAAAAATCTAGTAACTCACCCAAAACATGTCAGTCATGCTCAAAACCTAGTTATTGTATCAGGAATTTGGCCAGTACCACAAAAATATATATATATAT